>CM053581.1:257525926-257541215 GCA_028627135.1 Pseudochirops cupreus
GGGATAGGAAGGAGGGACATATAACCAGTCTCTCACAATATGCCCACTGTGGAGATGTTCTGCGTAATTACACATGTAGAGCCTGTATTTAATTACTTGTCTTTCCAGTGGGGGTGAGTGACGAGGGAGGAAGGGAAAGAATCTAGAATTTAAAGTTCTATAATCAAATGTTAAAAATATATATGTGTGTGTGTATATATACATATATACACACACACACACACAATTATTATTATTATTATTAACTGCATCCAACTGGGAATTAAGATACACAGACACTGTGGTAGGGAGATCCATCCTGCCCTACCAGAAAGACAGAGGGGCGCTGGGGAAGACATAGGAGAGAGTGATTGGGGGAGGGGTTATACAGTGGGATGGCTGGTTTGAAGTGTTGGGTAGTGGAAAGATGGGGAGAAAATTTGTAATTCAAAATCTTGTGGAAATGAATGATGTAAACAAGAAAATAAATAAATTAATTTAAATTTTAAAAAAGAATTCAAAGTATCTATAATCATATAAAATGTTCTCAATCACTATTTATTACAGAAACAGAAGTTAAAACAACTCTAATGTCCCACTTCACACCTATCAGATTGGCTAATATGACAGAAAAGGAAAATGATAAATGGAGGAGAAGAACTATGCCTAAAGGGCAACCAAACTGTGCATACCTTTTGATCCAGCAATACTACTCCTAGGTCTGCATCCCCAAGAGATCATAAAAAATAGATAAGGACCTACATGTACAAAAATATTTATTGCAGCTCTTTTTGTGGTGGTAAAGAATTGGAAATTGGGAGGAAGTTCATCAATTGGGAAATGGCTGAACAAGTTGTAGTATAAGATTGTGATAGAATATTGTTGTGCTATAAGAAATGATAAGCAGGATGATTAAAAACAACAACCTAGAAAGACTTGCATGAACTTATGCAAAATGAAGTGAATAGAACAAGAACATTGTACACAGTAATAGCAATACTGTGTGATGATCAACTATGAATAACTTAGCTCTTCTTGTGCATACAATGATCTAAGACAATTCCAAATGACTCATAATGGAAAATGCTAACCATATCCAGAGAAAGAACTGTAATAGTCTAAATGCAGACTGAATCACACTATTTTCACTTTCTTTATTTTGTGTGTGAGAGAGAGCTTCTCTCGGTCTGTTTCTTCTTTCACAACATGACTAATATGGAAATAGGTTTTATGTGATTACATGTATATAACCTTTATCAAATTGCTTACCATTTTAGGGAGGGGGTAGGGATGGGAGGGAGAAAATTTGGAACACAAAACTGAAAAAAAGAAAGAACGTTAAAAACTGTCTTTACATGTAATTGAAAAATAAAATACTATTGAAGTAAAAAACAAAACCAAAAACAAAAACTCCCCCCCAGCTATCACCCTATATCCTCCTTACTGTCCCCAACTTTGTTGCCAGTTCTCTCCCAGAGAGACTACTTTACATTTTGTATATCTTCTTACACCTTAAACTTTTCCATGTACCTTGAGACCCAGTGAAATTGTCCCTATCGCTACTCTTTGAAAAAGACTTTTCGTCTCCCAAGCAGGAATTGTCACTTGCTTCTCTCAGGCCTGGAATGCTCTCTCTCCTCATGTCCAACTCCTAGATTCCCTGGCTTCCTTAAAGTCCCAGCAAAAATCCAACCTTTCACAGGAAGCCTTTCCTGATCCCTCATAATTCTCGTAGTGTCTTCCCCCTCTGTTCATTATTTCCAATTTATTCTATGGATAATTTGCACATAGTCAAGGTCTCTCTGAAGAGCTCTGGTATTGATTGTGAGATATGGGAGATACCGGCACAGAATTATTCAGCATGGAGGTCCTGCATCAAAGAAGGCACTGTGCTCTTTGAGCAAAGCAGAATTGCAATAGATTAAAAGAAAAATGAGATGTGCAAATTTAGAGACATCTCTTGGTCATATGGACTATTTGTGCCTCAACTGTGGTATACAGACTTCCAAGCTTGTATTGGTATGGTCAGAGTCAGATACACTGTACGTTGACCTTGATGTTGTGATGTCATTTTGATTCTCTTTGAGCATGAAGGACAAACAAATACAATTGTCTGCATACTGTCTCCCTCGTTAGACTGTGAACTCCTTGTGAGTAGGGACTATATTTGTACCAGGCACATAGGAGTTTAATAAATATTTACTGACTGATTGATTATATGTACATACCAAATGTATGTTGTCACTTCCATTAGAATATAATATCTTTAAGGGCAAGAACTGCTTTTCTTTGCTTTAGAACAGTGATTAGTATATAGGAAATAAAAATTTGATGACTGAATTTTAGCAACAATAATCCATATATGTTTTTCTTCAAATTAATGCTGATGCTTCCTTCCCTTCTTTGGCAGAGGAGGATATAGATGTGGATATTGTACACAGTAAGTTTTGGTTGATGGGTTTGTTGATCTTTGCTGAATTGCTTTTAAAATTTTTATTCTGGGTAAATTAGAGAAATATATTTGAAAATGAAGATGATGTGAAAACACAAAATTTAAAACATATTACTGCCGGGTCAAAAAAATGAAGATAACACACAATCTACACTTCCTTAAAACAGAAAGATGCATTTAGAAGGTGACATTAAGAAGTCTCAAGAGATATGGAAATAGTCTCTAAAAAACACTTTCAAGCTTTGGTTCTTCATTTTATGAAAGAATCTCAGATGTGGAACAGACTGTGGAGGACATTCTGTTTAATCCTTACCTGAATTGTAAGCACCTTGTGTGTTATGTGTGTATGTGTGTATACATACATACATACATGCATACATACATATCTCATGATAAATTCTTTTCTATGAAATCATGAAAATTCTGAGACATCCTTTGGTTTTACTTTCTGATTCAAAAGTGGCTGTCTATAATCATAACTATTTTTTTCAAACGAACATCTAATTTCAAGCAAGAAATGCTCTTCGAGATCATCTATTTTCAAGCTGCAAAGAGTCATGGGGATCATATAATTTAACCCCATCATTTTAAAGTCAAGGAAACTGAAGCCTCAAGAGGTTGAATGACTTGCCTGTGGTCATACAGTATATGAACTAAGATCTTATGATACTAAGTTCAGCGACTTCTTTACTACATCACCTGTCACAATTACTGAAACACTATAATAATGCATTACAGAATAAGTTAGATTTAATACAAATAAAACTTAATAGGAAAAAGGTAAGGAAGAAGGAGGAAATAAAGGAGAAGAGAAAAAAAATTCACAAACTTATATCCTATCATATTCTTAGTGAAGAGTACTAGCGCACAAGCAGAATAAGTAAAAAAGTGGAGGCAGATCTAGTTTTTCTTCTTTTAAGTTAACGAAACTGTGTTTGGAATGTAGCAACTGTTCATTAGAGTGAGTGATTGAAATGGAGGTCAATAGCTAAATCCTTTAATTCTAAATCCTCTTCTTTTTCTACTATATCACACTATTTCCAGACTTTTTATATATATATATGATCCCAAATTTCCAGAGATCACTGACAGAATTGTGGTGTTTTAAGAATTGGGGAAGAAGTCAAATAATTAGAAACTTCGTAACAATTAAGTGTTAAGTCAAGTGAAGAGGCATTTATTAAATACTTATTACATTTCTATTTCTGCTTTGCCTGCTTCTAGAACTGCAGGCCATTTTTCCTTGATACTTTCTTGTAATATTGTATCAAGAGCCTTTTTTTTTTATTGTAACTTTCAGGTAGTCCAACTATTTTTATATTGTGCCTCCTTAATCTGTTCTCCAGATCAGTTGTTTTTCTGAGATGTTTCATGGTCCTCTTCTATTTTTCATTCTTTTGATTTAAATAAATTAAATAAATAAACACATTAATCCATCTCCAGGCTCCATATGTTTTCACTGGTTGTGAATTCATATGCCTGGAATTCTCTCCTTCCTTGTCTCTGTCTCCTAGCTTCCTTCAAGGCTCAGTTAGAATCCCACATTTTGTAAGAAGCTTTTACTGACCTCCCCTCTGCCAGTGCCTCTCTCTGATCATCTCCCGCATGTCTTGTTTGTACACAGTTGTTTATGTGTTGTCTGCCCCACCGCATTGCGTGCTCTGCATGCTCCTTGAAAGCAGGCATTGCTTCTGCCTTTTCATGTACCCCTAGTGCTTAGTATGGTAATTGACTTACAGTAGGCACTTAATAAATATTTCTTTTGATTTTCAAGGAGAGGCCACTTACCACCTCCCTAGGCAAGCTGTTTTACTTTGGAACATCTTTAATTGATAGCAAGTTTTTATCAGCATCAAGTCTAAATGGACTTCACTGAAACTTCTCCCCATCACACATGGTTCTGCCCTCTGGGGCCCAACAGAACAAGCCCAATCCCTCTTCCACATGACAACTCTTCAACTACTTGAACACAACTGTCACCTCTCTCTCTGAGGCTTCTTTTCTCCAGATCAAACAGTTCAAGTTCTTTCAAGCAATACGCACGTATCTTGAAACTCAATGCCTTTTACTAGCCTAGTTGTCTTCTCTTGGAAGCTTAATTCTCCACCTTATATGTCTCTGTGACACTCTGGTGCATAGAACTAAATATGACCCTCCAAATGAGGTCTGACAAAAGCAATGTATGGTGGGATGATCACTTCCCTGTACTGGGAAGCTATACTCCTCCTAATATAGGGCAAGACTGCATTAGTTTTTATGTCTACCACGGTACACTGATGACTCCTACTAAATTTAGAGTACACTAAACCCCCAGATAATTTTAATAGAACAACTGCGGTTTATTTATGCTTCTCACATCTTGTATCTGTTGAGCTGATTTTTCTGTACATAAGAACAAAAACTTTATATTTATCCCTAAAGAATTCCATCTTATTTGATTAATCCCAATGGTCTAACTTGTGTGTGTTTACTATCTCTCCAAGCTTTCTGTTGCTGAAAATTTGAGAAGCATATCATCTATACCTTTATCTAAGTTACTGATAAAAATGTTAAACAGCATAGAGCCAAGTACATTTTTCTGGGCTACTCCACTGGAGATACGCCACGCTGACTGTTCTTTGGTTACACAACTAGTTCTCAATTTATGATTGTATTATCATCTAAATTATCTCCACAACAATAGTATAAAAGTCCCTTATAGGTAATTTACTGCAATTGCCTCAACACACGGATGAAGGAACTGAGGATAACAGAAGTGTTTTGCCCTAGATCACATTAGCTAATTAGTGACAGAGAGGCAGAAATGAAACCTAAGTCTCCTGACTTGTCATTCAGTGTTCTTTCTGTGAGACTACCATTGCTTCTAAGACTTCAAATCATTAAGATGTGAAAGAATAAAAGTCACTTCTTCATGATAGAAGGCTTTTATTATAAATTGATGCTGTTCCCTCCCCTCTTTCAGTAGTAGTTGTAGGTGATGGTGGAAGAGGGGGATACACAGGAGGACTGGACAATTTCTTTTATTACACTGCAAAATATAAATGACACTGTGGGTATATTTTGCATTATAGATGAATGGAAAAAGAAAACTACATAAAGCATTTTATATAATCACTTTACCTTTGTGATGAGGAGTCGATACTTCTCCACTAGGTGGTCGTTGTTGTGGCATCCTGCAAGGAGCTGCCATACTTCTCCTCGAAGAGCCTCAGGGACACCACTTCTTACTAAGGATGATAATTGCTTTGGTCTCACACTCAGGTTCAGATGCCTTAAAGTGAAACCATAGCTCATTACTGGGGACTTAAATGCAAAAAGGTAACATGAAACATAGAATAAAGTTACAAGTATAGAAAAAAATGTATTCCTGTGAGAATTTAGGTTTCTTTATGACAAAGGGTTTTTAAAAAGGCCACTCAAGCCAAGATTCCACAGGTGTCCAAACAAAAATTTAAATGATTTCTATAAAGTTTGTTCATCTATTTAGCATAAAACACATAAAGTTACCAAAAAATACTTCTATAAACAAGAGGCCAAAGCTAGAATTATTTAAAAATCCAGTGAAGCTGATAAAAAGTTTAACTTGGTATTGATCTACATTATCCCCATCTGATACACAATTAAATGTATGACTAGAGGCCAAATATTTAAGTTACTACTTCAATACCCAAATAAAATTTACAAAGGATTTTCTGAGTACAATTATACAATTCTTGAAAATAGTTAAACACTATACAAAGCAGGTATCCACAGTCAAGCTTTCAATAATGACATCTTACTATGAATAAGAAGAGCAAATATTTTTTTCTTTTTTTAAATTTTATTATAGTTTGCATCATTCATTTCCACAAGATTTTGAGTTACATATTTTCTCCCTCTCTTTCCCCCACCCACTGCCCCAAAACAGCCATTCCAGTGTGTCCCCCCTCCCCCAGTCTATTCTCTCCTATGTCACTTTTCGGTAGGGCAAAGAAGACCAAATATTAACAGAATATCTATCCATAAAGCAACCTAGAGACAAACGTATTTATATCTCAGCTTGAACACAACTACAGAGAAATGAAATCCTTGGAAGTTACCAACCTGAAGCACTCTAACAAATGCTGATAAGTACATCTGAATCTCTGTTTTCATAGACATCTAATGTGATGATCAATGTAATGGCATGCAAGATAGTATTTTTTGCTATTTTTCTGGATTGAGTTTTAGCTAATCAAGTGCCTCTGACCCTTGCCTTTGATTGGAAGCAGTATACATTGCATTGCCCCTTATAGCCCTAAGGGAATTTGAAGATCTCCCCTGCCCCTTAGGCTGAATGTAATCACATGGGAGCCCATGATGGGAGGAGCTTGCAAAAAGGGTGGAACAGGAAGGAGCAGCTAACAGCATGAGTAGAGCTGGGATACCTGTGGATACCTGGGATATCTGATACCTGTTTTAGCCTATGTGTGAATCCAGGCAAGAGTTGGGAGCAGTCAGCCCGGTAGAGAAGGAGCCATGGGGTTTGGAAGCCAGTCTCTATTCAAGAGTCCAGATGAAAGAGGACTTTACTGTGGATATTCAGTATTGACTGATGAGATTTGTAACTTACTGTGATGTAGGGGTGGATATGTTTGTACTTTCTGCTACCCCTTAAGGATGACTGGCTTAAGGATGATTGGAAGCCATCCTCTAGTCAAGATGAAAGAGGACTTTACTTGGATACTCTGTAGGAACTGAGGACACTGTAATTTACTGGGACCAAGGGGTGGATGGTGGTTTATATTTTCTGCTACCCCTTAAAGATGACTATAGGGGCGGCTAGATGAACACTTACTAACCGTGTGACCTTGGGCAAGTCACTTAATCCCAACTGTCTTGACTTTTTCCCTCCAAAAAGCAAAAAAAAAAAAAAGATGACTGTAAGATATATTGAATGATATGTTTTGTTTAAGATTATGTGGCCACCTTAGTAATAAGTTTTATGTTATGTTGTTGTGAATGTTATGCTTCAGTTTCTTGAATGTTACGCTTTAGTTTATTGATGAATAAATAGAGAGTTCATTATACTATGCAATTAGACTCTTAAAGCTATTCACATCAGCAGTCCTCAGGAGAGCTGCTCGTGATTGGCTTTACATCATATTTTAAGAAATACTCAGCACGTAAACATGGCTTTAGATGAACTTCTTTCCTGTCACTTTCCAGCATCTGGCTGTCCGTACCAAAATGGCCTTTAAAAACCATGATTTTCAAATAACCAATCAGATAATCAAAATATACATGGGGACATTTAACAAATGAATGTTATGGTGATGACAGAAAGGTAATACCAGAGCTTTAGCACTATTGCAATAAACGTTATTTTTGTTTATATAAAAAAAATCATTTAAAAAGAAAAAAGATGAAAAGAGAAAGCACAAGTGATTATAATAACTTCTGAGGTTAGGGTGAGGAAAATACCTCCTCTTTGTTATAGCTGAGGAAACTGATGATCATAGAGGAAATTGACTTATGCAGTCACATGGTTGGTTAATATAGGGGGTGGCCTTAAAACATATTTTCTGACTCTAGCACACTTTTTATTATAAAACATTGCCTCGCTAAAATCTGATCAGAGTTTTAACTGCTACAAACTACACCTCCATGATTTTAAATCTCTTATAAGGCAAATGTAGCAAGACTTAAATTTGATTTTTAAGACAATTTCAAGATATGAAATATTTTCATATTTGCTAGCACTAGTCCCTAGACACTTCAAAATGTACTCTGAAAACAGAATTTTAACATGAATGTTTTGTCTCCTGGTAAAGAAGGAAAATCAAAATATGTGAAACTATTTTGTTTATCAGAGAGTTGGTATTGGGGAAGGAGGAAAAGAACAGAGATTTTAAAAGTCTGACTTTGGCTTTCTATTATTGGAGACAAAGAGCGCCCTATGCTACATATAGTAGGTACATAGTGAAAAGATTGGTGAATGAAATCTGTTAAAAAACCAAATTTGTGAAGAAACAAACCAAAACTTCTCTCTGACATTTCCCAGTATACCCTAGAAAGGAACATTTTATTGAAAATGTAAAGTATCATGAATTTTCAAAGCAGATGCTACCCATTTGTAGTTCTATCCTGCAAGGGCAAAGAGAACCTATTTTAAATCCTGAGACAGAACAAGGTATTGTTCAGCTAAAAATAAAGCAAAATGCTCCTGAGTTCTACCTTCCAAGAAAAATCATACCACAAAGGGTCTATGTGACAAGTCTAATAACTAGACACAGGGGAATCAAGAAGAGTCAAATCACTTCTCCCTCTACAAAATATACATATCTTCTAAAAGTAACTAGATAAAAATATATATCATAATCTCATCTTTCTGACTAGTACCATCCTTTCTCATAATATTAAGAGGGAGCTGAAGGAAATATAATTCTTTTAAAGTAAGTCTGACTGCCTAGGGCAGTGTTTCCTAAACTTGCTAGCAGAACCTTTTCTGTCCCTTTTCATCAACTTAGCTGAAAGGAAATAAAGATTAATGAATTTTTTTAGGGCCAGAAGAACCCCAAGATATCATTCAGCCCAGGACCATTACTTTGCTAATGAAGAAACTGAGACTCAGAGGTCAAGTGATCTGTCTGAGGTCATGTAGCTGAGAAGTATTAGAAATAAGATTTCAATTTAGATCTTCCTGATCTGAGTTCCTGTATTTTTACACCACAGCTAGTTGCTTCTGACTAGGCTTGATTAGTCTTTCCAAGACTGAATTACTCTGCTAAGGTAAGTATCACAGTAAACCAAATGAATTTCTGGAAGAAAATGGAGGTTATTATTATAAAACTTACCATCTTGACAGTAGTTCTCCCCAAGTTTCGAGAATTTTTTCTGCACATTCTTTGGACACATCCCCTGATCCACTCAAGAGAGGCTCATCATTATCTTTAACAAACAGAACACAAAGATAGTATGACAAAAGGGACCGTACTAAGTAGAAAAATGAGCTAGAATCTTAGAACTGCCTTGTTTTTATTGCAAACTTAGGTGCTTTGAAGAGCACTAATATTTACAATAAATCTGACTTATGGCCTTGTACAAAACCATCTCTGTGTATGTACATCTAAATAGTCTCAATTAGGGGGTTAGAGGGAGAGAATAGAATTGTGGGAGAGACATGAGATACATGGGGAGGTTACTGTCAAAAAGTCCAACATTTTCTTCTATTAAATAGGTAAAAATACACGATCAAAATGGTACTGATTTAAATCTCATATCTAAATTATATCTTTTGATGAACTTCAGGACAATGTGTACTTGGTCACATTTAAAGTTAGATAAGTCAATGCAATATAATAATGATAATAAGCATTAATATACTGCTTTAAGGGTTAACTCTTAAGTTAAGAGTTCATGGCCTTAGACAAGTAACTTAATCTTTCAGGCCTTAATTTTCTCATCTTTAAAAATAAGAGGCCTATACTGGATGATCTCTTTTAGTCCTGACTACTATTATACCAGGAAAATGAACTATATTCTCAACTGGATATTTTGTTACTTTAAATTAGAGTTAAGTTTCTGTGAGATAGCTATCTTGTTGAACCTTCTAACATCAATAAATTCTTCTGTATTTCAAAATGCTTTAAGGGCTAAAGTATTATTCAGTAGATTGAAGTGGCAGCAATAGAGAGATATTAGAACTTACTCAAAATTGTAAAAAACCAAACCAAAAGACTGTAGAATATATGTGTATATGTATGTATGTATATAAACTAACAGGTAAAAGTTTTGATTTTTTTTTTCCGGTTTTTTCCCATTTTTTCCAGTTCTCGTTCTAACTGGAAAATAATACCAGATAATACCATGACTGCAAACAACTGAAGCTATAACATAAGTTTAGCTTAAATCTTACCTTCCTCTTCATCATCTTCTGGCGGGGAAGGTATCATTGAACTCTGGGACCCTGACTGTGGCAGCCGAAGGGAGGGACTGGCTGTAGTTTTTCTCCTTTCTCTTTCTGATTCACTCTCCAAGCATACAACTTCATATAAAGTGTCAGTATTACTTTTTCTGTCTTTCTGTTTTATCTTGAGGAAAGAATGATATGAATTAGGTCCATTCATTAATCTGTGCTTTTGATTTAATGTAGCATTCAATTCAGCAAGCATTTAAGTATCTACCACATGCAAAGCCCTATGTTGGTTCTGTAGCTAAAAGAAAAAAACTAAATGAAAAAATGGTCCCTGCCCTCAAGTAACTTACATTCCACTTAGAGTTAAACAACATGTACACAGATAGGCAAATATAACTTGGAGAGAGAAAGAGAGAGAGAGAGAGAGAGAGAGAGAGAGAGGGAGGAGTGAGGACATAAAGGCAAAGACTCGGGGCCAAGAATGTAGACAAATTTTTTTATAGGAGTTTGGTTGTGAAATAAGAGTTTGAGGACAAGATTAAGTGAAGACTTTTAGGGAGAAGAGAAATCTGGCTATGTGTGTAGGTAGCAGGGAAGAGCCAGTAGATAAAAAGAATATGATGATTAGAGGATGAGAATGATTGAAGAAACAAGCTTCTCAAGGAGAAAGGAAATGATGAAATCATTTAGTATGGTTAACAAGGGTTTGGCCTTGGAAAACAGAAAAGCCAAGTCTTTATCAGAGCAAAGTAAGAGAGAATGGTGCATGATATAAAATGGCTATGATGTATTTAAGATAGGTGACAATTGAGAATTCAAGATGGAAAACCTCTCTTTTCTCAATAAAACAGAAGCTGGGGGATGGTCATGGAAGGAACTTCAGGAAAGAGGTTTGAAATAGTTGCTTTGGGAAGTGCAAAGGAACATGTAGGGAAATAAAATGCTAAAGTTACTATAGCATACACACGTGTACATATATACATGCTATGTGGTTTAACACAATGAATGGGACTAGGGAGCCAGGAGGTCACGGTTTGAGTTGAGGCCCTGCCACTCATTTGTTGTGTGTGACCCTGGGCACGTCACTGCACCTTACCGTACCCCAGGTCTTCATATGTAAAAGGAGGTGCTTAATTATATTATGTATTCTAAGACCCATTCCAGCTCAGAGTTCTATGTTCTGAGACCATGCCAATTTTTCTCTTCTATATTCTAAGCCTTCTGCAGCCCAGTCTATCTTCTATGTACTGTCAAGAAACTTTGTCTTCTGTCCGGTTCTTTCCTATTTCATTTGATGGTATTCTAAAGGGACTAAATGAGAACTGTTTTCATCCAATCAAGGTACTTCTCTAATGTTATGCCACCTAAGGCTGATTAATAAGTCACCACAGTTGGGAATACTTCCATGCTAAAAAAGGTACTGAGTCTTCACATTTTATTTTTTTGGGGAAGTGGTCAGGGAGGAGAGCAGGTTTGAGAAGAAGGATTCAGATCAATGTTGAATGTGTGTGTGTGTGTGTGTGTGTGTGTGTGTGTGTGTGTGTGTGTGTATTTAAACACTGGTGGAAATTATTGTTTTTCCTTATGTGAAGAGCAAAAAAATTGATGACCAAGATAAATTTAGTGTCTATATCTCCCTCTTTCTAAAGGGAAATTTTGCCCTACAAGGAAAACTTCTTATGCTGAGGCTAAGAGAATTTTTAAAATGGAAGCATTTTGTGCTTAATTTTTGGCAAGTAAATAATGGAAATGTCCTTACAATCCAAATTGGAAATAAGAAAAAAGGAGAACACAACAAATGCAGAAATTAAGAAAACTAGATGAATATTTACAATACTATAAAATGTTCAGCTGCCAAAAAAGAGGAAATAAAGCAAAACAAATCTCTGAAGTAAATGAACAGATAATTAATGATCTGATTAAAGCTGATAAAAAAAGGTACTGGGATCATATGGATGAATCTTAATAGTAAAAGAACGTGTAAATTTAATACTATACATACATATACATTTAATACTATACATATTAATACTATACATGTTTTCAAACATAATCATTCCTGTGAATCAAAAATCATTAAAATGATGATAAAAGTTACAATGGATGCAAATTTGGTAAAATAAAAGATGTCTTGTTAATGAAGGCAAACTTCTGAAATTTTTTTTTCAGACAAATATTTGAGGCTTTTAGCATTAGTTGCTGAAATTTTCCTCATTACATTAAAAAATGACTCAACTGAATAAGGAGAAAAGTGGCAGAATAAACTTGAGATATTCCCTCCTCCATTTCTGCTTTATTGTTAGGGAAATATAAAACCAGATCATCTTTAATATCAGTACGCCACTTAGACAGAATGGGTGTAAAACAATCTAGCAGGTTCATCAAAAGGTTAGGTTTGTAGTAGGAATATGTTTAACTCTGCATTCCACCCCATATTGAAGTTATTTTTGGCAAAATGATCCTAGGTTAAAAGATACCGTGTTAGACGAAGTATTATACTGAAATATTTTATAAAACCATATGCAGAATTCAGATCAATCTTACCCATTTTCAATTACCACAGGTCTACATGGATTGCAGAATATGTACATGTGGCTATTTCATAGGGGACTATAGATATCAAATGGAGAGCAGCTATAAAAATTTGAAGATCAGAATAGGTTTGGTACTTTGAGATTTATAAATAGAATCCTAGGCAAAAAGACTACAGCACAGTTCATTTGCTGTATGAGGTTTGGTTAGAAGTAAGGATATTAGATATTACTTCTCACAACAATCCCGTAAAATAGTTAGTATAAGTCTTACTCTTTCCATTTCACTGCAGCAAAAACTCAGTCTGGAAATGGGAAATGTCTTGGCCAAGGTCACATAGAAAGAGGCAGAGTCAAGACTCTGACCTAGGTTTCCTGATTATCTAGTCTAGTAACTCTTTTACATGCAAATTTCTGAAATAAAATGAAATTATAATAAATAAATACTAAATAAAATGAGCCAGTTCCAGAAGGTGCTTACCCTAAGGTAAATATTCAAACAGATTTAATCAATTTGAATATTCTGTCCAATGGTGCAGATTATGACACATTCATGCCTGCTTATCCAGTGCAATTCTTGAACTTGCCCTCCCAAGTGTGTTTCAGGGATTTTACCCAATATACTAGGGGGTCTTCCTAGCATCTTGAAGATGCAAATGGAATAAACAAGCTGTCCAATAGTTATCCCTAGCTCTCACCAATTTCTTTAAAAAAAAATCACACTTATGTTTTATGACATCTTTTATCCAGGTTCTTTGAAATTCTTTGTAACACACTGCTGCCTTTTCTTACCCTACCTCTTGACTGCCCTTTGGGAAATTCTTAACTTCAGTCTTTGAAAACTAGAGTGTTCCATAATTTGTAGCAATACCATATCAATAAAAGAATAATGCTATTAAAAGATGATATTTTGTGCAGTAGAAGCTTTGTTAACAGAAACTTGCAACTTTCCTAAAGTAATCCAGGATGCTGTCTTCTCATTCAAATAAATCCAATGCACTAACTTACTCATTTGCTATTCTCCAAGCTACATGTGCTTAATGGAAAAGGGATACAGGTTGCCAATCTACCTGCATACAGATCTGGTCAAAAGATATCATTTTCTCTACTGATTTTTTTTCTTATGAGGCATTCAGGGTTAAGTGACTTGCCCAGGGATACACAGCTAGTAAGTGTCTGAGGTTGGATTTGAATTCAGGTTCTCCTGACTCTAGGGCTGGTGCTTTATCCACTGTGATGATACCTAGCTGCCCCCCTACTGATTTTTTTCTTGTGTGGGTAGTTAGAATAAACTCTTTTGAGTGATTATGGATCTCAATTAGGAGGCTTTCCAATGTTTTTTTCAGGTTCCTGTATGTGGCAGACACTGTGTTAGAGAAAGACAAGAACAGTTCCTGCTGTCAAAGAGTTCAGTCTAGTGGGAAGACAGCATGCGAAGAATTGTGTACCAACAAACTTTAGACAAGAAAAATTGGAGTTAATCAACAGTGGGAAAACATTAGCATTAAGGCAGATGAGGAAGAGCTTCTTCCAGAAGGCGGGACTTTAGCTGAGACTTGAAGGAAGCTGGAATGTGAAGATAAGGAAGAGAGGGCCAGGTATGGGGCTGAGACGATGAAAATGCAGAGCTGTGACACCAGACGCTCCATGTCACAGTTCTGTCATGCTACTGATGAAATCACTAGGGAACAGAATGTCTCGGTGGTTTTCATCAAGGGAACAAGTCTCAGAAATCTCAAGGAGGCTAATATATAAGGTAAATTGGGATCTAATTAAGTGCGACATATCTGAAGCAACATAGTCTTAAAAGAATGTAACCTTAAAAAGGTAATCTAAGGAGTGAGGTTTTTTCCAGTGTCTCCAGCACTGCTTGGGGGGTAAAGGATGTTTTGGTTGTTAAATACCTGTTATTCTAGCACTTAGCAAGGGCCTAGTATGGTAATGTTGTGTAATAAGTGACTGAAGACTGTTATCTAATCAGAAATATCACAGGATTTTTGCATCAAAAAGAACTCGAGAGGTCATCTAATTCAAACAGTACCTGAGCAAATTTCTTATTTAACAATATGATATCTGCTGCATCTTATTCTTATTTAACAATATGCATCTGCTGGAAAATCTCTGGTCAAGGGAAACTTCTGAGGAAGCTAATTAAAATTTTGTTAGCAGCTGTAATTACCTAAGTGAGGACAGTGAAAAATACATTGAAAAGGAAGATTCAGGGGGGGGCGGAGCCAAGATGGCGGCGTAGCAGCAGCAACATATCGCAGCTCTCACATAGCCACCCCAAAATACCCATAAAATAGGACTCTAAACCAATCCTGGAACTCCAAAACGCACACAAAGATACTTCCCACTAAAGTCAGCTCGGCTACGAGGAACCATATCAGCACTGTGAACCGAAACCAGCCTGGCCTGAAGCCGTGGCTGTGCCCCGGGGGCGGCTGGACG
>CM053581.1:257541715-257690894 GCA_028627135.1 Pseudochirops cupreus
AGTATTCTATTGTTTCTTGTTAATGATTGAGTTGCCCCATGAGTGGAAGTTTGAGTATTCTATTGTTTCTTGTTAATGATTGAGTTGCCCCATGAGTGGAAGTTTGAGTATTCTACTGTTCCTTGTTCTGAATATTGTGGCCACTGTAGTGAAAACTGTGGCTATTTTCTGTGATAAGCCTTGTTCTGAATATTGTGGCCACTGTAGTGAAAACTGTGTGGCCATTTTCTGTGATAAGATGTAATGTTGTGAATATTATAATGTTTTGAATGTTTGTCTTGATTTGTAATGGAATAAACAGAGCGTTCACTATATTTTGTAATCTGAACTCTAAAGGCTGTTCACAGTAGCATTCCTTTGGAAATCTGCTGGTGCATGGCATTACACATGCTGTGATGAACCCTTCCTGTCCACCTGCCAGGCTGCCTTCAGCGGGAGCTTTGTTTTTCTGTCACTTTGTGGTTTCTGTAGCTCTAAAGTTTGTTTAGAGTCATATTTTATAGGTATTTGAGGTGGTTATGCAGGGAGCCACGGAGTTTTCCTGCTTTTATGTCACCATCTTGGATCCACCCTAAAAAATTGTTTTTTACATGTAATTAGGAAGTAAGACATACAGACACTGAGGTATAGAAATCCATTTTGCCCTACTAGAAAGTTGGGGGTGAACGGGGGAGGATATAAGAGAGACCAGGTTGGGGGAGCGGTATTCAGTACGCTCTCTATCTTGGGGTGGGGAATAGGGGAAAGAGGGGAGAAAATTTGTAACTCAAAATCTTGTGGAAATGAATGTTGAAAACTAAAAAGAAATAAATAAAAGATTACTTTAAAGAAAAAGAACAATTAATCCCAATGCCATAGAAACTATTTGGAAAAGTAGGTGAAGGAGTTCTTTTAAATACCTCTTTTGACATAAATTGCTGATACCCAAACCAAAAAGAGCCAAAACAGAGGAAGAAAATTCTAGACCAATTTCCTTAATGAATACTGATGCAAAAATTTTAAATGAAATACTAGCAAAGAGATCACAGCAATATATCACAAGGATCATACACCACAACCTGGTGTGATTTATACCAACAATGCAGGCTGGTTCAATATTAGGACCCAACCATCAGTATAATTGATTATATAAATGACAAAACCAGCAGAAATCATATGATTATCTCAAGAGATGCAGAAAAAGCCTTTGACAAAATGGAGCACCCATTCCTATTAGAAATAATAGAGAGCATAGGAATAAATGGATTTTACCTTAAAATGGTAAGTAATATTTATATAAAACCAATAGTAAGCATGAATCTATAGTGGGGATAAGCTAGAAGCCTTCCCAATTCAATATGAGGTGAAGCAAGAATACCCATCATCATCGCTATTATTCAATACTGCACCAGAAATGTTAGCTACAGAATAAGGGAAGAAAAAGAAACTAAAGGAATTATAATAGGCAATGATGAAACAAAACTAACACTCCTTTCAGATGATAAGATGTTGTATTTAGAAAATCCTAGAGAATTAATTAAAAAAACTACTTGAAATTATTAACAACTATAGCAAAGTTGCAGGACACAAAATAAATCCACATAAATCATCAGCATTTCTATATATTACCAACAAAGTCCAGCAGCAGGGACACAGAAAAATTCCGCTTAAAATAACTGCAGACAATGTAAAGTACTTGAGAGTTTACCTGCAAAGACCAACCCGGAAATTATATGAACACAATGATAAAGACTTTTCACACAAATAAAATTGGATTTAAGCAATTGGAAAAAATTAATTGCTCATAGATAGGATGAGCCAATATGATAAAAATGACAATTCTATCTAAATTAATCTATTTATTTGGTGCTATACCAATCAAACTATCAGGAAATTATTTCATAGAACTAGACAAAAATAATAACAAAATTCATCTCAAAGAATAAAAGCTCAAGGATATCAAGAGAATCAACCAAAAAATGTGAAAGAAGGTAGTCTAGCTATACCAGATCTCAAACTGTATTATAACGCAATAATTATCAAAACAATCTGGTACTGGCTAAGAAACAGAGTGTGGAATAGATTACGTACATATTACATTATAGTAAATGACCATAATAATCTAGTATATGATAAATCCAAAGATCAAGTTTCTGAAACAAAAACTCATTATTTGACAAAAACAGCTGGGAAAAAATGGAAAACAGTACGACAGAAACTAGGTATAGACGAATATCTCACACTGTATACCAAGATAAGGTCAAAAATGGTACATGATTTACGCTTAAAGGGTGATACCATGAGCCAATTAAGAAAGTTTGGAATAGTTTTTCTGTCAGATTTATGGATAAAGGAAGAATTTAGGACCAGAGAAGATACAGAGAGCATTACAAAATGTAAAATAGAAATTTTTAATTATATAAAATTAAAAAGTTTTTCCACAAACAAAATCAATGTAACTAAAAATATAAGGAAAGCAGAAAACTGGGGAAAAATTTTTACACAAGTATCTCTAATAACATCTTCATATCTAAAATATATAGAGAACTGAGTAAAATTTATAAAAACACAAGTCATTTCCCAATTGACAAATTGTCTGAGGATATGAACAGGAACTTTGCAGACAAAGAAATCAAAGCTATCTATAGTCATATGAAAAATGGTCTAAATCACTACAAATTGGGGCAGCTAGGTGGCGCAGTGAATAGAGCACTGACCCTGCAGTCAGGAGGACCTGAGTTCAAATTTCACTTAATACACTTAACACAAAAACTAGCCGTGTGACGTTGGGCAAGTCACTTAACCCCAAGTGCCCTACCTTCCTCCCTCCAAAAAGCAAAAACAAAAAAAAATTTAAATCACTACAAATTAGAGAAAAGCATATTAAAACAACAGAGTGGTTAACATGAAAAAAGAAGGAAATTGTTGGAAGTTGGAGGAGATGTGGGAAAACTGGGAACTAATGGACCGTTGGTGGAGTTGTGAACTAATCTAATCATTCTGGAGTGCAATTTAGAACTATGCCTAAAGGGCTATAAAACTGCACACATCATTTGATCCAGCAATACCACTGCTAGGTCCATATTCCAAAGACAACCAAAAAAGGGAAAAAGGACCTGTTTGTACAAAAATATTTATAGTAGCTCTTTTTGTGGTTGCAGACAATTGGAAATAAAATGTTTGTACATCAATTGGGAAATGGCTAAAAAGCTGTGGTATAATAATAATAATCGAAATGGAATATTATTGTGCTATAAGAAATAACAAGCAGGATGATCTCAGAAAAACCTGGAAAGACTTGCATGAACTGATGCATTGTGAAGTGAACAGAACCAGGAAACCACTGTACATGCTAACAGCATTGTATGATGAAGAACTGTGAATGATTTAGTTATTCTCAGCAATACAATGATCCAAGACAATCCCAAAGGACTAATGATGAAACATACTATCCACCTCTAGAGGAAGAACTGATATGACTGAATATAGACTGAAGCAGGTTATTTTTCACTTTCTTTCATTCTTTTTCTTTTATTCAAGTCTTCCTGTACAAATGTTTTACATAATTGCACAAGTATAACCTATATCTGATGGCTTACCATCTCAGGAAGGAGGGAGGGAATGGATGGAGGGAGAGATAACATTTGGAACTCAAAACTTTAAATAAATATATTTTTAAAAATAAAAAAAATTAAAAACAGATGTTAAGAAAATTGTTTTTAACATGTAATTGGGAGAAAACGAAAATATTTTAAATTAAAAAAAACAAACAATAAACCAAAACTTTGGCATCAACTCTCACTCTTCCTTTTCCCCAGTCTATGATGAAAAACTAGACCCTTTCCTTGGCAAGGTTGTCCCCTATACATGGGCATTTGATCCCACTCCCATCTTCCCTAGGAGATTTAATACTCAATCAACCCTCCTCTCTCTTGAACCTTTAACTGTCCCTAAAACCATTTTTTCCTAATGTCCTCAAAAAAGCCCAAGTCTTCCTTATCTGAAAACAAAAAATTTGCCCCCCCACCACAATACACTAACATTTAGTAGACTATACTACCCCATCAAGTTAACAATTTCTCCCCATTTCTCAGCCAAACTCCTTGGAAAATGTTGTCTATGTTTGCTGTCTCTGCTTCCTTTTCTCACACTTGAACCTTTGTAATCTGGCTTCCACCTTCATTATTCAAATGAATCTTCTTTCTCTAAAGTTACAAATGATCTCTTAATCCCCAAATGTGATGAACTTTTCTCAGTATATACTAATCTTTCCCAGTCTATCAGCTGCATTTGACACTGCTGACAACCTTCTCCTCCTGGATAATTTTGTCTTGGGAGTTTTTGAGACCTTATTCTCTTCTGGTTTACCTCCTTCTTGTATGAAGGTTCCTTCTCAGTTTCCTTTTGTGGCTCATCATTCATATCACATCCTTTAACTGTGGTAATGCCCCAAAGTTTTATCCTGGGTCCTCTTCCCTTCTTCCTTTATACATTCTCTTGGTAACTTCATCAGCTCCCATGGGTTTAACTGTCATTTCCATACAGATGACTCCTAGTTCTATAAATCCAGCACTAGGCTCTCCTCTGAGACTGAGTTCTACATCATCAATCGACTACTAAACATTTTAAACTGAATATCCTTAAGAACATCGGAAAGTCAACATGTCTAAAAATGAATTCAGCAGCTTTCCTCCTAAACACTCTTCCAAACTTTCCTATTTCTGTCAAAGGTACCACCATTCTACCTATGCTTCATATTCATAATCTTGGCATTATTCTCCATTCCTCACTCTCTCACCCTAAATATCATTCAGTTGCTAAGTACTGTCATTTCGATCTTCACAACTTCTCTCACATATAACTTATTTTCTCCATGACACAGTTACCATCTCAATTTCAGGTCCCCATCACCTCTCACCTTTATTATCATAATATCTTCCTAATTGATTCCACTGCTTCAAGTCTCTTCCCACTCTAGACCATCTTACATATTCCTGCCAAAGTCATTTTCATTAACCACAGATCTGACCATACAGAATCACTCATTCAGTCAACTCCAGTGCTTTCCTATTGCCTCTAAAATAAAATAAAATTTTCTTTTTTTAGCTTTTAAAGCCCTTCAAATCTATATTTCCATCTTTACTGGGCATTACCTTCTTTTCTATGCTTAGAAATCCATCCAAACTGGCCTTTTCTCTGCTCCTCCCTCACAATATTCTATTTCCCATCACTGTGCCTTTGTACTAGCTATCTCACAGACTGTAATGTACTCCTTCCATTTATACCCCAGAGTTCCTCTCTTTAAGATACAGCTCTGGCATTACCTTCTGCATAAAGCCTTTCCAGACTCCTCAAATGTCAGAAGTTTCATTCTTCCCAAACTACCTTGTATTTAACTATTTTGTGTGTATGTATATATATATGTACACACACATTTACATCTATTAATTATACATTTATACTATATATATTTTATATGTACTTGTATGTTTATATGTACTCATTATTAGAATGAAAGCTCATTACATATAGGGACTGTTTCATTTTTATACTTGCATCCCAGGGCCAAGCACAGTGCCTGGCCCATAGTATGTGATAAATAAATACTTATTTGATTGAAAAAGTCCTGGTAGTATTCACTGTCTTCAAATTCTACTAGGATCAATAGTTTGTGAATATAGGAGGAATTGCCAAAGTCATATTTCTTGAATTTTATCCATATAAATGTCTTTCAAAATAATTTAAGGGAAAATGAAAGATCATGACAGAAAACTGGTTAAGGAATTTAAATGACTAAACAACCTAGTGTTTTACAGGCTCACATGACCTTAGAATACTTGATATATACTGATAAAACACATAAATATAGGAGAACTAGAATACTCCTTGTTATTAAGCAGAAAGAAAATGGGAAAATTTATAATTAAAAAGAATTATCTTCATACTGAAAAACTGCCACACAATTAACATTGATACATACATAATTTCTCAGATTATTGAAGTCTAGTAAATCACAGAGGAAAAACAAAGTAGACACTGTAGGTTTAGAACCCACTGAGCTAATCTACCAGCCTGGGATAGTAGATAGGCACTGTAGATAAAGAGTAGAGGGTAAGACTGAGTAGGGGAAAAGCAAGCTGGATTACTTGCAGGTTATCTCCCAACTTCCATCAAAAACCAAAATAAAACAAAAAAGTGAACAGCCTTTTAAAAACTAATATTTGCCTTATGATATTAAATAACTATGTGGTGAAAGCCATCACAATCTTGGAATATTTGTAAATTATAGGTGATCCACAGAGCAACAATGCAAAAGATATCAAGTACATGGAGGCTGGTAAAGGAAATGGGAGGGAATAACAAATGGATACCTTGCGTATTGACTCATAAAATATTAAAAGAACCAAAAGGCATCCAGCACTTTGGGTAGATCCTTCACATAGGATTTACTTGGACAAAATAGTTTAGAGGCACTAAATCTGTACCAGTAGAAGTAGTACCCACACTAATGAGATCACAAGTTCAAATGTAAAAAATGTATGCAATTTCATATTTAGAGGGAAAATTCTGCCAGATCTGAACCCCTAGTCATTTTAGGCTAAACATAAGAATTCTGGGAACAACTTGGGAAATGCTGATTTAGGCATTTCTAGGTGGGAGGAGATGACTTCTATTCCTCTTTTTTTTTTTTTTTAATATGAGATTCTTTATTAAATTTTTTGACTTACATCTTTTCTCCCCGTCTTTCCCCCGCCCACCACCCCAAAACAGCCATCCCAGTATTTCCCCCCTCCCCCAGTCTATTCTCTCCTATGTCACTTTTTGGTAGGGCAGGATGGATCTCCCAACTGCAGTGCCTGTGTATCTCAAGTTCCAGTTCTATTCCTCTTTCTTTATTTTCATAAAGTTTTATTTTCGAAAAGCTCCCTTTCAACCAACAAATCTCTTTGTTTAACATCTCAGGACAGAAAACTCGGGATGTTCTGAGTGGAGGACATTAATATTCTCTAACAAACTTGAATCTCCTAGCATACCAGCAGCTAGTAGCTAAATTTTAAGGGCATTGGACACAAAGAGATCACTGAGGCAATATTCTCTTAGATTGTTGCTTTTTTCACCCTCATTTGAAGGAAAATCTTCATTCTTGATATGGTCTGGCAAAATGCCTTGTTAAAGAAGAAATTATTTAAATTTTTAGTAGTAACAACCCCAAAACAGTAAGCCCTTACTAGAGTACACAGCCAGAACTCTGAAGAGGGGGTAGAGACTATCTTCCTGAGGAATGAATTCTGATGAATTAAACTAAACTTGAAATTCAACCAAACAGAACCATTCCAGATTTCAGAATGCTCTCTAAGCCCAAAACACTTGTACAGATAATAATTTAATCTTCATAATCCTATGAAACAGAAAGGGAAAGAGGTTAGTAGTATTATTGCCATGCTATTATGTCTCTGCCTCTTAAAAATAATAAATAAATAATAAATAAAATAATAAAAATCATAAAAACAACACACCAATAACCCTGAGATATATACAAATCATTTTTTCTTATACTCTTATGAAATACAGAGCATGTGTTTCATTAACCTCATTTTACAGACAAAGAAACTGAGGCTTTCACAAGTTATTAATAACAACTATTGCTTACATTTATTTAGTACTCAAAAGTGCCTTCACCTTTTTCACAACAATCCGAGCCACAGCAAGTAAATGATGTAAGTTCTCTCCTTACATTTTGTCTCACAAAAGTTTCTGGCCCTGCTAATAATAACAATGTTGCCACAACTATATACATATGCAGAAAGATAAAGGGGGTACAAAGACAAGACCTTATGTTGGGAGCTTTGATTTGAGCCCTAAAACTTGTAAAATCCATTTTGTGTATGTTAAAGAAAAGGCAAATATATCCATTCAAAAATATCTGGCCTTCACAAAAGATATTCCAAAAGTGTTGCCTGTCTGCCTACTGTCCTCCACCTTCACAAGAATCAGTGTGTGAATACTGAAATATTGCTTAGAATGTAAAATGTCAATAATGCAGTATGATCACCTCATTTCAGAGCTAGAAAAAAAAAGAGACCCAGAGAAAGGGAGTAACTTGCCTAAAATTCCTTAACTGGTAGTACTGTGATTGAATTCAGGTCTTTTGAACCTTGGCTCTGGGCTCTTTATACTAAAGGAATCTGCATCCAGAATGGTAACACAAATACAGATATACAAACGAATGTCTCCTGTAAGATGCCCCCCAAACCTACTAAATATTTCTTGAGTGACAGATTCTGACTCACTATCTCAAAATCACCTGTGGCTCAATTGATTTTCCAATTCGGTTCCACATAGATTATACTAGATATTTTGAGTCTTTACTAGTTCCAGAAAAATTCTACTTCTCTTACATAAAAACACTTGAGGAAATACAATTGCAATTGGAGAGTTCTAGAATCAATCTACATTCTATTAAATGGAAATCCATCTTCCTTATAAAAGCCAAATTCATGGTGAAGCAAGAAAAGTTCCCTTAGGACTCTTTAGTAGCTAATTCACAGATTTAGATGACATTCCTATTGGTTTATCTACAAATATTCACTCTCCCTCAAACACCCTAACTTAGTTCTCTTCTATCAACTCACCTCACATGACCTATTCCTCTCTACTCACTTCAGCCAAACACAAAGATAGTCATAACCTTGATCACTCACAAACGTCCAACAATTCCAAAGTCTCCTTACCTGAACATAATCGATTGACTTTCTACCTTTCCCTCTGCCTTCCCTTATCAAATTCTACTCTGCCCAACACTGTGATCTCTATCCTATGAGCCCTGAATTCCCTCCCAGGTCACATTTCCTGCATTAGGCACTTTCTACTCTTTTCCCCAGCTTGCCCCTTTGGTGAACTGATTCAATTCTATACTGTTCTCTTCTCTTCAGTTTCTAGCCCCCTTATCATTTTGCTGATTATACCCTGCCAAGCATCCCTGGATCATTCCCACCACAAGAAAACCAAGTAACCAATTTGACTGGGCCCACTACAAATTTATGTTACACAATCTCAACTGGGACCTCACTGCTGCTAGGCAGTCCTACCATACCTCTCTCTCATTAAGTCACTATTTCAACTCTCCACGGCAGCTCTTCTGAACTTTTTCATTTTTCCTCAGACCTCTCATGACTCTCTCTTCCTCCCAACTCTCCCAGCTAAGAGCCCTGTCTCATATTTTCAGAAAAAGCTAAGGTCATTTGTTATGAGCTTTCTCTTCTCTCTTCGTCATCTCCTACTACATATATGACTTCTGCCACTGTCTCCTTGTTTATCCTTGTCTCACATGAGGAGAGGTGGCCTCACTCCTTACCAAGGATAACCTCCTTACCTGCTCCAGACTGATCTCATTCCATCTAGACTCCTCCAACAGATTTCCTCCTCTGTTATCCCTACTCTATCAATTATTTTCAATCTCTCCCTGTCTACTAGTTCCTTGCCTACCACCTACAAACATGTCTCCCCCTTCCTGGGGAGGAAAATAACCCTCACTTGATCCTTCCATCCCTGCTACTACCATATATCTCTTTTGTTCTTTATAGCTAAACTTCTTGAAAAGGCTGTGTACAATACATTTTCTCTCCTCTCACTCTCTTCTTAATCCCTTACAACTGGGCTTCCAACTTCATCATTCCACTGAAACTCTCTCCTAAATTGCCAATGAAATTAACAAGTCCAATGGTCTTTTCTCAATCCTCATTCTCTGAGACCTCTTTGAAGCTTCTGACATTGCTGAATACCAGCTCCTCTTTGATTCTCTCTTCTCCCTTGGTTTTTAAGATACCACTCCTCTTACCAATACCTGACTGCTCCTCAGTCTCTTCTGCTGGATTCCCATCTAGATCACACAGTCTAACCATAAGTTAGAAACCCTCGATTTCTGTCCTGCACCCTCTTTCCCCTCTTACTACTTCACTTGGTGATCAAGTTTTCAAGAATTTAATAATCATCTTTATGATGATGATTCTCAAATACTATACTATCCCAACTTCTCTGCTGATCTCCAACCTCACAACTCCAACTACCTCTCAGACATCTGAACTAGATATCAAGTGGACATCAAAACTCAACATGTCTTAAACTTGAACTAATTACCTTTCCTTCTAAACTCTCACCTCCTACCTTCCCTATTACTGTAGAGGGTAACATCATACTCTCAGTCTCTCAGGCCCATGCCTAGGTGACATTCTTGACCATCTCTCACCTCTTATCCAAGCTGTAGCATGTTGATTTCACCTCTGCAACAACTCTGAAATATGCCTCCTTCTCTCTTCTGATACTGCCATCACTCTGGTACAGGCTCTCATCACCTCATACCTAGACTACTGCAAAAGTCTTCTGGTAGATGTGCTCACTCCATTCCATTCTCTCTTAAGCCACCAAAATGATTTTCTTAAAGGGCGAGTCTAATTATGTCACTCCCCCACTCAATAAACTCTAGTGGCTCCCTATTGACTCTAGGATCAAATAAAAAAATCTGTTTGGTATTCAAAGCCCTTCGTAACCTGGCCTCCTCCTCCCTTTCAGTCTTTTCACACCTTACTCCTCATCACGTATTCTCTGATGCAGTGAAACTGGCCTCCTTGCTCTTCCTACAACAAGATACTTCATCTCTGGGCTGTGAGCATTTTTCTAGCTATCACCCATGCTTGCCAATGCTCTCTTCTTCTAATCTCTCTTATTGGCTTCCTTTCAGTCCCAGCTAAAATCCTATCTTCTACAAGCGGCCTTTTCCTAACCCTCTTATTTCTAGTTCCTTCCTTCTCCTAATTATTTCTATTTATCTTGTATAAAACTTACTTGCACATATTTATTTGTTATTGTCTTTCCTCATTAGCTGGTGAATTCCCTGAGAGCAGGGACTGTCTTTTGCCTATTTTTGTTTCCCCAGCACTTAGCATGGTGCACACAGGAGGCACTTAATAAACTGACTACTGACTAGCTATAAGATACTCCTCAGGTAGGGAAGGGCAACAAATTAAAATGATTATATGTAATATTTCCAACCTTAATAATAACAACATTTATATAGTGCCTGGGACTGTGCTAAGTGCTTTATAAATATCTCATTTGATCCTCAGAACAACCCTGCGGGGCAGGTACTATTATTATCCCCATTTCATAGATGGAGAAACTAAGGCAAATAGAGGCAAAGTATCCTGCCTAAGGACATACAGTTAAGAGACTAGATTTAATCTCAGATCTTTCTGACCCTAGGCCCAGTGTTCTACCTGCCGGAATTTAATAAATTCAGCTCAATAAGGTGCTGTACTATGCTTCCTCAAGTACAGTTTTTCTTAAAGAGAAACTTTCAAATGAAAGAAACCAGAGAGACAAGTTGTTGACACTTAGAAGGAAAGCTCTTCTTTGATGGTGATAAGAATGGCAAAAGAGAGCTACAACTGAGATCAAAGGATGCATTCACATCCTGCCAGTGTTATTTATTAGCTGTGTGACTCTGGCAAGTCACTTCATCTTTCTGGGCCTCAGTTTCTTTATATGTAACACAAGGAGCAGACTTAGATGACATCTGATGTCCCTGCCAACTCTACCCATGAGCACAATATAGTTAACACAACTGCCACTCTTTGTAACCCCCAGAAGTAAGATGGCAAAGGTATGTGAGAAAAAGGGAAACTGCTGCATGGCAAAGGGAAAGTAGATATAAGCAGTCAAAAGGTCAGATATTTAAAGTTATTTTAGTAAAACTAAAACTTAATTTAATAAACGATACTGCTGGCCTGGTACTGTCTTTGGATAAGACATATTAGGCCCCAAAGAAAACAAGTATTTTCCTCCCAAATCTTCTTCATGCACAGCAGGGCTGCTTGGCCTGGAAAGAATGCTAGGTGTGGGATGTGAAAGACTGAGACTACAGCATCTGTTCCTCTACTGACCAGCTGACTGACCCTCATAAGCCATTAGCTTCTTGAGCCTCACCTTCCTTATATAAACTGGTGGTGGTGGTGGTGAGAATACTACAGCGGGCAGAAGGAATAATTTCCACTTAATTATAAATAAAAATGTTAAATGAGTAGTTCTGGGAGGAAACCACTGTCTAACCAGAAAAACACCATATAAATATGAGCTATTACCATTACAGGAGCCACAAAAATGCTAAGACAACACAAATTTTGATAAACAGTTATGACTACTATAAGATTAAGCAGAAAAAGATCAATAAGGAACTCTTTAATCAAATACAAATTCTATCAAATCCACATACTTGGAAAAGAAACTTACTGACAAAAGACATCAATTTCAATGTTTTCAAGCCAAACTGCAAAGTGTAAGTTTCAATTAGAGGAAAGAATAATAAACTCAGGGTCCGAATTCTTACCTTTAGTCCTGTTTTCTCATCATCACTACCATTATTTGTAGATGGTGTTTCATCCCCTTGCCTGGAAACCAAGACAAAATCTTCACTGTTAAGAGTTGATACTGAGTCTGAAGAGACACTGATTTTCCCAACAGAGGCCTTGTCATCCATGACTCAAGAAGGAAGCTCAACTCATGAATGATTAAATATTTCAAAAACTCCTGAAAAACAAAAATCATAAAGATCCTTATATAGAAGTCTACCCAAAAACTGATGCCCCAAGAAGCCATGAATTAGAAAAATTAAATTCTGACAGTATAACTAACCTGACATCAACAAATATGATGTCTAATGATTTTTATTCAAATTTTGTTTCATATTTAACATTCAAGTGCCTTCCCATAACTAATACTGCATTGATATCTATAAAGCACTTAAAACAATTTTCCAGGGCTATCACTGCTTAGAATAATTGAGTCACCGTTCTAGAGAATGAAAAAAATTTTGTCATGCAGTGCCCTAGTATTTTGGACTTCAAAAAAATGTGTAATCCATTTGAGAGAGCTCCGCCTAACTTGGAAATTCACTGAGCACAGGCTACAAAATCCATTTTCTGACTCTGTACATAACAAAACACAGAATCAAAACTTTCTATTTCTTGTTCAATAACAACATTGTAAGTCTAAACAATTTTGAAAGACTGAAGAACTGAAATCAATACAATGAGCAACCTTCATTTTTGAGGATGCATGGAACATGATAACCAACTCCAGAGAAGAGTGGTGATGGACTTAAGTTGAGACATCTTATTTTTTTGGACATGGCCAATGTGGGAATTTATTTTGCTTGACAATGCATTTTGCAAGGGTTTTGTTATTCCCTTTTAATTTTTCCAATGAAGGGAAGGTGGGATGGAAATAAATGAGATTCTTGTTAACTGAAAATAAAAAAAAACCTAAAAATCTATTTCTTAATTTCTAAAAATGCTAAATTAACAAAAGTCACTAGATTTAAAATATATACTCCTTAAATCCACAATGCTCTCCACAGTCAAAGTGAAGTTTGATATTCACAAGCAACTTACAATAACACTTTGAAATAAAGGAAATGGGAATTGAACCACAATTTCATGTTAAAACCAAAAGAGGTAAACACAAAAGGAAAATGTCCATAGGTTTTAAAGCCTGGGGTTATTTTGATAAATAGCAAGTGTATTCATAATACAAACTCCAAACCCATTAGTTTCATGGAACTTAAGTCAATGAAAGATGTTTCCCAGAAAGAGACTGCTTGGTATAGAATTACAGGACTAGGGTTCAAATAACAATTATCATTTGCTAGTTGTGTGGCCTTGGGCAAGTTAATCTCTTGAGGCCTCATTTTCTTAAGTGCAAAATGAAGGGGTTGAACTAAATGACCAGCAGGTTCATTTCCAGCTCCAAAACTATGATAAAAAATTTCTGTAACACATTCTCAAAACTAAAAAGATGTATTTAACTTATGAAAAGGAAGTTATTTACACTACCACTTTATAAACTGATTCCCACCTCCATTTTCCCTCCTCACTATCCCCTTGAAATGTTTTGTATTACTAAAGCCCTACTCCAATGCTTAATCCTATCATGGAGATGCCCCTGAGGTTTTTCAGGTTTTGATAAGGAAGTAAGAGGTTTGGTGGTCCCTATGTCTATCTGGAAAGGATCTGAGCATAAGCCTAGCAAGAGAATTTGTGTCTTTTCTGAGGACAAGCATAGCTAAGTTTGGGGATGTTCTTCAGCAGAAAGTGATGAATCTTTATGGCTACTTCAGATCATGAAGCCCATCTCATAAAGTAGACTCATCTACAAAAGGAGTACCCACCTTTTTTGAAATGACTAATCTTAAGAAATACTGAAATACACCTTGTGCAAACTTCTCAATCTGGTTGCCAAACTAGTGGCTAATCAATCAACAAAGAATTATTAAAGGTCTATTCTGTGAAGCCCTAAGTTAGGCTCACCAAAAACAAATATGAAAGTCCCATCGTCAGGAAGCCTTACATTCTATGAGAGGAGACTTAATGCACATATATAAGTATATATAAAAGAAATACAAAGTAATGGGAAAGGAGGGCATGAGCAACTAGGAGAATCAGAAAAGACTTCATGTAGAATTTGGCACTTGAGCTGAGTTTTGAAGGAAACAAGGGATTCTATGAGGTAGGAATGAGGATGGAGCACATTTTAGAGATGAGAAAGAGCTGGTGGAAAATCACAGACATGAGATGTAGTACGTTGTATGTGAAGATTAGTAAGAAGGAAGGGGTACCTAACAATAAGGCTGTAAAGGAAGCCCAGGGCCAGTTCATAAGGGGTCTTAAAAGCCAAATAGATTAGATTAGATTTGATCCCAGAGGTAATCGTGGTGCAGTGGATGGGGTGCTGGGCCTGGAGTCAGAAAGTCTGAGTTCAAATATGGCCTCAGATACTTGCTATCTACGTGACCCTGGGCAAGTCACTTAACCTCAGTTTCCTCATCTGTAAAACGGGGATGATAATAATAGCACTTACCTCCCAGGATTGTCATGAGGATCAAATGAGATAACAATTGAGTACCTGGCACATAGTAAGTGCTATATAAACGTTAGTTATTATTGTTATTCTTAACAGGGAACCACTAGAATTTTTGAAGATGGGAGTGATACTGTGACTTATAATTTAAGAGTATCAATTAGTCATCTATGTGGAAGATAGATTGGAAAAGGAAGAGATGAGGTCAGCAGACCAATTAAAAGACTACTGCATTTGAAATTAGCAAAGAAAACAATCAAAATATACAAACTCTTTGATAGAGATTCCACTGCTAGGCCTATTGACCAAGGATATAAACCATAAAAAGAAACACCAAAGATTTATGACATCACTTTAAAAAATGTTGATATCTTTTCTTTTTACATCACCTAAATTTTCCATCTCCCCTGCCCCTTACCCAGAGAACTAGTCCATAGAATAATATATATATATTTTTTTTGCAGGGGGAGAAGGCAGGGCAATTAGGGTTAAGTGACTTGCCCAAGGTCCTGTGGCTAGTAAATGTTAAGTGCCTGAGGCCAAATTTGAACTCAGGTCTTCCTGATTCCAGGGCCAGTGCTCTATTCACCGCACCACCTAGCTGCCCTGAAAATAAATTTTTTAAAGAAAAAGAAAAAAGAAAGCAGCAAAACTAATCAATACATTGAATAAAATCTGACAATAAATGCAATATTCCACACCTTTGCCCCCTACGAATGAGTGGGAGAAGCATCTTCTTATATCCCTTCTTTGGGGCTATGCTTGTGCTTTGCAATTTTGCAACATTCATGTTTAATATTTGTCATGGTCGTTCTTTCAATTTATACTGTTGTAGTCATTGCATATATTGTTTTCTTGGCTCTGCTTACTCCATTTTGCATCCACTTATATAAGTCTTTTAATGCTTCTTTATATCCATAGTAGTTGTCATTTCTTGCAGCAGAACAATATTCTATTACATTCATGTACCACAATTTGTTTGGCCATTCCCCAATAAATAAGCATTATATTTAGCTTCCAGTTCTTTGTTAATACAAAAATTTTTCTGCATACGGGGCCTTCTTAAAAAACACAAAATAAAAACTATGATCACCTTGGATATAGATCTATAGTAGTAGAATCTCTAGGTAAAAGAGTTGGATATTTTAATCACTTTTTGGGAATAATACAACATTATGGCAGTAATTTTTGTGGTAGCAAAGAACAGAAACAAATAATTGGAGACTAATTAGGGAATAACTAAACAAAATGTGCTATGTGAACTTAATGGAATATTAATGTGCTAAGAGAAATTATGAATATAAAGGGGCAGTCAGGTGGCGCAGTGAATAGAGTACCAGCCCTGGAGTCAGGAGGACCTGAGTTCAAATCTGGCCTCTGACACTTGACATACTTACTAGCTGTCTGACCTTGGAGGAGTCATTTAACCCCAATTGCCTTGCCTTCCTCCCTCCAAGAAAAAGCCCAAAACCCAACAACAAAAAAAGAAATTATGAAAATGAAAGCAGAAACAGGAAAAAATATTCAAAGACTACAACAATGTAAATTACAATAATAGAAACAAAACAACTAAAGCTGAATGTTAAGAAATTAATAATGACAAAGCTTGTCCTCAAAGAAGAAATATATGAAAAAACCTCCACAAAGTCCTTTAAAGAAGTCAGGATCCACAGGTGTGGAGCACTGCATTTAATACCAGCTTTCTTTTTTTAATATGCTGATTAGTGTTGCTGAATCTTTCTTCCAAGTAAAAAATTCATTATAAGGGATGGCCCTGGGAAGAGAAGAGGAGGAAAAGTAGGGGATGTAAAAACAAAAGATAGAAATAAAACTCTTATTTCTTAAAAAGGGAAACTATTGTAATAGTATAGGACAGATGTGATATGGTGTAATGGTAATGGGAATTTGAAGACTTTCCCTGCTTTGAAGAGATTCCCTATCCCCTAACAGATGCAGAATGTAAACACATAGAGCCTGTGGTGGGAGGAGTTTGTTGAAGGGTAGAGGAGAGTCCATAGGAAGCTAGGAGTCAGATCAGCTAGATGGTGGGAGAGAGAAGATGCACCCAGGGAGATAGGTAGGCTTGTGAGTGTTAGTTTGTGGGAAGGCTAAAGGATGGTGTGGTTCTATGCTGTGTTATGGTATATTAACTTCTTTGTTATTATGATGGATTTGGCTTTCTGGTGACTGAATAAATGTCTTGCTTCTGTGTTCTATATGGAGAGTCTTATATTTTGCAACTGAGAACTATGCTGCCATATTTATAGTCACCATTAGCACTACGAATATTGCACTGGGGCTACATATGGGCGTGGAATAGAGTGGTAGCCACATGAGTTGAAGACATCATTATCCTTCTAGTCTCCCAAGTTTGTAACCTTGGCATTACCTTGGTCTCCTCCACTCTACCTATCAATTGGTTGCCAAATACTGCCATTTCTATCTTCACAACATCTTTCACATACAATCCCTTTTCTCCACTGACACAGCTACCATCTTAGTCAGGCCCTCACCACCTCTCACCTAGGCTACCACAACAGGTTCCTAACTGGTCCCTCTACCTCAAGTCTTTCAACACTCCAATTCATCTTACATATTCCTGCCGCAGTCATTTTCTTTAAGCAGAGATCTGACCATGTCACTCCCCTATTCAACCAACTCCAGCGGCTTCATGTTGCCTCTAAAATAAAATATAAATTTCTCTGTTTAGCTTTTAAAGCCTTCACAACTGCCCAGGATTGTTTTGGGGAAAACACTTTGCAAACCTCTAAGTGCTATAGAAATGTGAGTCATTCTAATATTCAGCGTTCTAAGGTTCTTTCCTATAGAATCTCAGTCATGAAAGAGGTCAGAGACCATCTTGGTCCAAAGGACTCTCTGAGAAGGAATCTGTTCTTTCCTATAGAATCTCAGTCATGAAAGAGGTCAGACACCATTTTGGCCCAAAGGACTCTCTGAGAAGGAATCTGTTCTACAACACCCCAGAGAATTGGTTATAAAGTTTCTAACAGAAGACTTGCAGCAACAGGAATCCAAAATTTCTCCAGGCAGTTTATTTCAGTCATATCCTCTTTGTTAGGACCGCTTTTCTTGCTATTGAATGCAAATTTGGTCTCTGTAACTTCTACCCAAAGTACCAAGTTCCACTCCGGGAGTTCAAGCAGAAAAAATCTAATCTTTATTCCAAATGACAACGACCTTACCCCCCTACCCCACTACGATCTGGAAAATCCATGTAAAATTTTTTGGCCCCTCCCTTTGTACCAGAGAAGAAGTTTGACTTTTTTCTTTTTCTTGTTTACAGTACCTTATTGTAAAGTTTGGGTTAAGTATTTGGTCGTAGGTTATATATATGTAAGTCAATGTTATTTAAAAATACTAGTCTTTGTGTGTCTTCACATTCTTTTCTCAAACTTTAACTTTAAAAAAGAAATTGTGTACATTTATGATGTTAAAAGATAAAATTTGTTGATATTATATTATATCACACATATATTTTATGCACTTCTGAATTTCTAAACTTTTTTCTGTGTTATCTGCTGGCCTTTGCATGTCATCTGCAGCTTCCACAAGACTCCCTCAAAACTCCAATGTAATTTATTATGCTAACACAAAATACACTGAAACTATGATGAGGAAGGTTGTGATGTGGAAGAGATAATTCTAAATATGTGGGGTAGCTATCAAGCACCTATAAGTAGTTTCTTCTCTATAATAAATAATCTCAGTCCCTTCAGCTGGCAATAATATGTCATGGTGTCCACTTCTGTCCCCATTTTCATCATGCTCCCTTATTCCAACATGTCAATGTTCTTCTAAAAATGTGATGATCAGAATGGAACCTAGGACTCCCAATAAGGGGTAGCGGGGGAGAAATGGACAATGCAAAATATGAGATTTGGAATAAGAGGATCCCATTCTGATCTCGGCTCTGACAATTACATGTCACCTGCACAATTATGCAGGTTACTTAACCTCTCTGGACCTATTTTCCTCATCTATAAAATAAGATTGGGCTACAGTCACTTTCACTTCTAAATATATGAGCCTATATGGTTTGACCAGTATATGGTATTCTATACTTCTGGGATTTAGTGGTTTCCAAAGATAGTAGCTGGGGAATTTTAATTTATTAATAAAGACAAAATCTCAGGATAGGATTTCTTTATTGGCTTTGCTCTTATTCACAACTGTTATTTGCCAAATGCATCTGCTGTGTTAACATAATATTGGCTGTCCAATATATAAAAAAGTAACACCAAAGAAAACCAAGGTGTGAAAACTTAAGTTTCTAAATGGAGATTCCTTAAAATGTACTCAAATACAAAGTACATAGGGTCTTTTTACTTCTAGTCTTCTGTAATTCTATGAATAACTATCTCCTGGCTAATCAAAGAGCTGAACTATTCTTAGTGTTACATCACTTTTCCCATAAGATAAAAACATGGGTGGGCAGCCAAGTGGCATAGTAGATAAGAGTGCCAGGTCTGGTGTTATGAAGACTCATCTTATGACCTCACTTACTAGTTGTGTGATCCTGAGTAAGTCATTTAACCCTGCCTGCCTCAGTTCCTTATCTGTAAAATGAGCTGGAGAAGGAAATGGTAAACCACTCTAGTGCCAAGAAAACTCCCCAACAGGAGTCATGAAGAGTTAGACATGACTGCAAAACTGAACAACAAAAAACATCTGGAAGTTTGTAGCAGAGGCAATGAAATAAATATTAGGAAGAAATGAATTGAAAATAATTCATAGATACAGTGCCTAGTATTCTAATAAACAATTGGTACTAACTAAACAATGTTTTATATGTATGCATATGTATATGTGTATGTGTGTGACTTAACTGAATTGAAGATCTTGTTAATCCTAACAACTGAGCTGAATATAGTTGATAAATGGATATAAGAAACTGTTTTCTAACCAGTACATCAGGACAAATTTGTATTATCTTCAGGTCCTAGCTTGTCAAAACAGCTTTGATTTCTTTTTATCTTTTTGTTAATGTTTGACCTAAAGGGTACAGTGGAAACAGGACTGAGAGTGACTAGTACATATAGGCATATGAAACTATATATGAGGAAGAGATGATAGTGAGCCTAAGGAGATGCAATGACTTCTACAAGGTTACACAGATCATAAGCATGTGATGAATGTCAGAATCATAGAGTGTTATATCTGGAAGGAACCTTACTGATCATCTAGTCTAACCTCCATTTTAAAAATGAAAACATTAGGGTGCAGGGAGGTAATGTGATTTGCCAAGGGTCACAACAGCTAGTGGCAGAGGTAAGACTTGAACCCAGGTCTCCTGACTCCTTGCCTAGTGTTCATTCCACTATATCATGCCCTCGCATACACACTCACATTCTGTTTATGTGTGTGTACACATCTAAATCTTTGGGGCTGTAGGGATGGGGGGAAAACAAGGTTAGAATAAAGTAGTGGAATGATGAATGCTTCTCCCAGTTTTTCTTCCATCAACTTCAGAACTGGGCCACAGTCTAAAAAGGATTACAAACCTGCCTATGGTTTCCTTTGGCAGAGACTTCCCTATACATTATTCTCTCCATCCTTAACATCCTTTCTCCTCAACAAAAAAATAGATGCAGTTAAAATTACTTGTAGAATCTGAACAGGAAAAAAAGGAAGAAACAGAACTGATTGTGGTTGTCAACAGTCATCCTTTAAACTGAACAGTAGGAAGAAAAACATATATCAAAATTCCACTAAAGTAGCCAACATCTTTTCTGTCCCTGAAGCTTATATCTCTTGCAAAGTTTTCCCCTTGAAAAGGTAAGATATAATCTAAAGAAATTAATAGAAAAACTCCCCTTCTTTCTACCACAATTAATTATGAACAACGCACATCGCTTTCTCTGAATTTGAGGGTTAGTTCCTTTGAATTTCCTAAGATGAAAGGAAGTTTTCATTTTAGCTTTTGGAGGATTCTCCAATCAAATGCTTCTATTTATACACAACGAAAATCAGAAAGATAACATCATCATGGGCATAAGAAATCTGTGGTTCACATGAAGGCAAATACAAATATAATGTTCACATAAAATTTAGTCACTCTCAATGTTTTCATTTACAAATATCCAACAATTTATTCACTGAAACTATTAACCTTATAGCACCTGCCAGTTTATGAAAATACTTTTCACATAATAACTATAAGATAGGGAGTACATCTCTTCTTATCTTCATTTTAGAAATGAGGAAACTGAGGCTCAGGGAGGTGAGAGGATCTGCTTGAGATCATTCTGCTAAAAGGGTGAGGAGGGAAGTGGGGGCTGGGAGGGCGGATAAGGAGAACACTTTCAAACTCAGATCTTCCAACTTCAAGTTTCTTATGAGATCTTGTGGGACTCTAAATTGAAAGATTACAAATTTGTGATCAATCAAGTATGTCATGCTGTTTTCTCATCCTGCCTGCCCCCTTTTATTAGCAATAATACTGATCTAGACCCAGATATCTCGGAGAATAAAGTCAAGTGGGCCTTATGAAGCACTGCTAACAATGATGCAATGGGAGGTGATGGAATTCCAGCTGAGCTATTTAAAACCCTAAAAGATGATGCAATTAAAGTGCTGCACTCAATATGCCAGCAAATTTAGAAACACAACAGTGGCCACCGGATTGGAAAGTATCAGCTCATGCCCCAATCTAAAGAAGGACAATGCCAAGAAATATTCAAATTAAAGAAGAATTGCACTCACTTCACATGCTGGCATGGTTATGTTAAAGCGTCTGCAAGCTATGCTTCAGCAATATGTGAATTAAGAATTATCAGAAGAACAATCTGATTTTCGAAAAGGCAGAGGAACTAGAGACCAAATTGCCAACATTTGCAGGATTATGGAGAAAGCAAGAGTCCCATAAAAACATCTACTTCTATTTCACTGACTACACTAAAGCCTTTGACTGTGTGGATCACAACAAAATGTGGCAAGTCCTCAAAGAAATGGGAGTACCAGATTATCTCACTTGTGTGAGGAACCTGTACGTGGGCTAATAAGCAACAGAACTAAACATGGAACAACTGATTGTTTTAAGATTATAAAAGTAGTACAACAATATTGTTACCTTATTTAACTTATATATAGAGTACATCATGCAAAATGCCAAGATGAATGGATCAAAAGCTGGAAATAAGTTTGCCAGGAGAAATATTAACAATCTTAGATGTGCAGATGATACAATTTTGTTGGCAGAAAGTGAAGAATTGAGAAACCTCTTGATAAGAGTAAAAGAAGAGAGTGTAAAAGGTGGCTTGAAGCTTAACATTAAAAAAACTAAGACGTTGGCAACTGGTCCTATCACTTCCTGGCAAATAGAGGGAAAAGAAATGGAAGTAGCATTAGATTTTATATTCTTGGGCTCAAAGATCAAGACAGACAATGACTGTAGTCATGAAATTAAAAGATACTTGCTCCTTGGTAGGAAAGCTATGGAAAATTTGGACAGCATACTAAAAATCAGAGATACTACCTTGCTGACCAAGGTCATTCATACAGTCAAAGCCACGGTTTTTCCAGAAGCAATGTATGGTTATGAGAGTTGGATTATTAGGAAAGCCGAGCACTGCAGAATCAATGCTTTCAAACTGTTGTACTCGAGAAGACTTTGGAGACTCCTTTGTGCAGCAAAGAGATCTAATTAGTGAATACTTACAGAAACTAATTCAGACTTTTCACTGGGGAATCAAATACTGAAGCTGAAGTTTAAATACTTTGGCCACATAATGAGAAGATAGGACTCACTGGAAAAGACCTTTATGTTGGGAAAGACTGAAAGCAAAAAGAAAAGGAAACAGCAGAGGATGAGATGGTTAGATAGCATGGAAACAAAGAACATGAACTTGGACTCATTGGAAAAGACCTTTATGTTGGGAAAGACTGAAAGCAAAAAGAAAAGGAAACAGCAGAGGATGAGATGGTTAGATAGCATGGAAACAAAGAACATGAACTTGGACAAACTTCAAGAAAATACCCTGGCATGCTATGGTCCATGGGGTCACAAAGAATCAAACACAACTGAACAACAAAAATGTTCTTTCCACTTCATCATGATGCATATACACATTCTATTTATGTATGCACAAGCAAAAGTCTAGATGTGGGATCTGCCCCAACCCCTTCACTTTCTAGACAAGGAAGCTGAGATCCAGAAGTTATTTGCTGAAGGTCACATAGGTGAAAGCGGTCAAAGTTGGGATCTGAACCCATTACCTTTGATTTAAAGCTATCCTTTCCTCTATACCATAATGCCCCCGTCTTGCGATCCTATATTCAAAGTTGTGTTCTTGAACAGCTTCCCTTCAGTAAAACTAAAAAGAAATGTCCCTTAAGGGCCCAGGAAGATTAATTTTTTTTAATGAAAATTTCAAACTACAGGAAATATAAGTGAGACTTTTCAAAGCAAAAGATTCACTGTCAACTAATAGGCTCTTTAGAGTGCTGTTGTTGTTTGTCCTTTGCTCCTGAAAAGGTCCAAAGACATTAGCAAGGTGATACCTTGACTGGCAATTGAATTGGATTTTAGTGAGGCAGGGTGGAGGCTCTTTAGAGTAAAATATAAAAAGATGCAATACAAAACCAAAACCAAAAAAATTACACATGAAAAGGTACCCAGTTTCCATGTATGTTAGTAATTGTGTAAAACTCTACTCAGAGGTAGAAAGGTCTGCAATAGTTGTGAGAAGATAAGCTAGATAATTGAACTAAATGGTCTAAGGTCCCTGTACACTCAAAACCTTATGATTTACTTAATTCTCTGCTGTCTAATCTGTTACTCTACACCTGGTGAATTGTAGAAGACTGAAGTACTATATCCCGAGTTGTAGAAACTGAAGCAGAAAGGGATTCAACAGGACCTGGATTTCAGGATTTCACCTGGATTTCATCAACCCCGTGATCGTAAATAACCATTTCACTTCTCTGGGCTTCAGTTTTCTTAATTAAATTAAAAACAAAAATAAACAATATTCAGTGCCTACTATGAACAAGACTTTAGTCATGTAAACACAAAAACTAAACAACCTCTGCCCTCAAAAACATTATATGATATAAGTATAATACAAGTGTGCGTGGGGGATTAAAAAACAAAACAAAATATTCTAGGAATATCTGAGAAAGGAAAGGCCATTAATAGCTGGACAAACAGGTAAGAGTATATATGGGGTGGCACCTGAGCAGATCCTCCAAGCAAGATAAGGAATATGCCTGACACTTAGGTCTCTTTGCAATCTCACCCTTTTTTACTTTCTCAGTCTTCCTACACATTCCTCTCCTGTACTTCTGCTGTGATCTAGCCATACTGAATTATCCAATGTTCTGCACACACAGTGTTCATAGCTTGTTTTTAGGCTTTGGTATTTGCTGACTCCTTACTTGGAACTGTTTCTTTATCTCCAACTTTTGGAATCCCTGGTTTCCTTTGCCAATTTCTACATGAATTCTTTCCTGATTACTGCTCCCACCCCACAACTGTTAGTCTCCCCTCCTTCTCAAAACAACCTTGGATTAATTCTGTGTATACTTACACATGTATGTTTCCTCTATTAGAGTATTAACTCCTTCTGTGAACTGATCCAGTCATTTTGGAAAGCATTTTAGAACCACCCAAAAAACCACTAAACTATGTGTACTCTGACTCAGTGATACCACTACTAGACCTATAACTGAAAGATTAAACAGGAAAAGGGCCCACAAACAGGAAAATACTTACGGCAGTTCTTTTGGTAGTGACAAAGAACTGGAAAATAAGAAGGGCAGGGCATCAGCATACATTTTTAACATTGTGTATTTGGCATATATATTACAAATTTTGCATGAAGAAGAGAAACCTGGGAAAAATTGTATAAACTGATGCAGAGTGAAGTAAGAAAGGATCCAGGGAATATCTTGTAAAGAGAAAGCTCTAAAAGATTTAAGAACCGTGATCAATGCAATGACCAATTACAACTGCAAAAGACTGAAAGGGAATATTATCCAACTCCAGATAGAAAGGTGATGAACTCAAAGTACAGAGGAATTATATGTTTTTGCACATGGCCAACACATATCTAATACCAAGATTTTCAAATTTTTTTTTTCTTTTTGGAGAGGGGAGGGTAGGGCAGTTGGGGTTAAGGGACTTGTCCAAGGTCACACGGCTAGTTTTTGTGTTAAGTGTCTGAGGTTGGATTTGAACTCAGGTCCCTCTGACTCCATGGCTGGTGCTCTATTTACTGCTCCACCTAGCTGCTGCCTCTTAATTTTCTTACTTTCAGTTTGGTGAGGGATGTTGGAAAGGTATTTGAAATGGGGGTGGGGTAGGCTCGCTAGTAACAGGGTTACCAAAATGGGGGAAAACAGAAAAAGAGGTTCTTTGAAACATATAAAAAGATATAGAAATAAGAATAAAACGACGGTAAGAAACAGAAAAGCAGGATAGCTTTAGATATAACAGACTGAATTTATTATATGCTTAAGGAGAAAAGCAAGTTGCCGATAATACAGCTTTATGGTTTTAATAGTGATCCTCTCTCCGTTTTGCATAATATATAGAAATGCTCATTTTACATGGTGTTGATTAAAGTCAGAATTAAAAAAAAAAAGAAAAAAGGAAAAAAGAATTTAAGCTCCATAAAAAAAGGCATGTTTTTTTTTTGTTTCTATCCTCAGTACTTAGCACAGTGGCTGGTACTTTATTAAATGTTTGGAGACTGAATGGTTAATATTACGACCTCTAAAGTCCCTACTAGTTTGAAAATTCTGTGACTCTATATTACAGCATTAAAAAGCAACTGGTTTGCTTATATTCTTGAGGAGGGCTACAACCAAATAGGTACAATTTAGAATAATTAATGTGGTGCATTGGAAAAAGCATGGGGTTGAGAATACTTCTGTTATGAGCTGTGTAACCTTAGCGGCAAGTTACTACACTTTTGTTAGTCTCAGTTTCCTCCTGAGGGTACCCTTCTGCACTGTTTGCTTTGAAGGATTATTAAATTTATGTCTATAAAATGTCGTAATTTTTAAAATCCTAGAGAAATGTCAATCATTAAACTAGATAATGATTATGATTAATAATAGTTCAGAGGGAGCTGGTGGTATAGTGGGGAGAGTGCTAGGGCTGGAGTCAAGAAGACCTAAGGTTCAAATGTGGCCTCAAACACTAATTAGCTGTGAGACATTGGGCAAATCATCAAACCTCTGTTGGCCTTATTTTCCTCAACTGTAAAATGGAGATACCTAATAGCACCTACCTCCCAGGGTTGTTGTAAGGATCAAATGAGATAATATTTATTACGGGGGAAAAAAAAAGCACTTACGGTAGCTAGCCCTACATAAATGCTCATTCTCTCCCTCCTACAACAAACTCCCCCCTCCTTTATATTTTTATGATACTTAAAGGTTTACAATGCATTTTTCTCAGAATAACTTTGCAGGAATAGATGATAGGACACCATACCCACTTTATAGAGGATAAACCTAGGGTTCAGAGAAGTAAAGTGGTTTTTCCAGAGTTACACAACTAATAAACGTAGAAACTGGGACTAAGATCCAGGTCTCCTAATGTTCAGACATGCTTTTTACCCATGACCTCAACTATTAGTTACCTCACAAAAGTTTATGGTATATACCTGCAATGGAATTCTACCTTTGAAAACAGGGAATATTGGTTAAATAGGGCTATATAACTACACCCTTGTCTTATAAACATGTGTGGTAATCTTTTCATTAGCTTTGAATAAGCTATTTAAATATTCTAGAATGTAATAAAGTAGTGAAGCAGTTTGAAAAGAACTGTGGTTCTATCAGAGCAATATGGAGCTGCTTAAAGATTTTATTTAGAGATAGAAACTGTTTCATTTGGCAAAGGAGGAAACAAACCCAGAGAGGCAGAAGTGACTCACCTATAGTAAGTGGAAGAACTGGGATTTGGACCCGTCTTCTCACTTTATAATGACCTTTAGAGTTCTTCTCCTTTTACAGAAATACTCAAGATGTTTTTTCTTTCCAACTTACAACATCTATTCCCTTCCCTTTAAATAGTCTCATGGACCATGCTTAGGTACTATATGTTCAGCTCTGAGATAATGCATTAATTAATTTTTCTTTTATATAAGTGGCTGAATGCAAATTAAACAAATTAACTTGCGACCAATACTCAGGAGAAATGCAATAATAATAAATGTTACGTAGCTTAAGTATGACCTTTGTTTGATTTTCAGGATGTTGAATGAGGACAAACCAAGAACAGTTGGCAAAAGGCACATGTTCTCTGAAGTATAGTGATATGATCAGGAGGAGCTAGGAATTGCTCTAGACAGGGATGGAGTAATATTTTACAGAGAGGGTGGACCAGGACATAGTCAAGCAACATTAAGTGATTACTTGAAGAAGCAGAATTTGTAGCTGGAAGACTAGTCAGGCTAGTCCAACTCCCAAGTTTCGAAGATAAGGAATTGAAGCCCAAAGAACTGGTTTGTCTGAGGTCACACAGGTGTTAAGTATCAAAGCTAGGCTTTGAACTCAGGTCCTCTAACACGAAATTCAGTATTCCTGCTATACTAAGCTGATTCTTATACTAGACACTATGGAGCTGAACACTAAAGGCAATGTTCTGACCCTTGGGAAGTAAGAAGGATTCTTTTTTTTTGGGCCTACAGATTTTTTTTTCAATAGAACTTTATGATTTTAGAGTTTGAAGATGTGTCATTTTATCCAATCATGTAAACAAGCATTTATTAAGCACCTACTATGTGCCAGGCACTAGAAAGACAAAAATAGTGACTGTTTTCAAGGAACTTGGTCTAATGGGAGGATATAACATGTAAACAACTGTGTTCAAACAAGGTTTATACAATATAAATCTGAGATAATTCTGAAAAGGAAGGCACTACCATTAAGTGGGACCTCAAAAGACTTCTTGCAGAAGATGGGATTTTAGCTAAGACTTGAAAGGCAGAGATGAAGAGGGAGAAAATTCCAGTCATGGGGGACAGCCAATGAGAACAGAGATGAAAGATGAAGTGCTACATCTGAGGAAAGCAAGGAGGCCAGTGTCACTGGATTGGAAAGTATATAGATAGGAGTAAGACAACTGAAACAAAACAGGTCACGAAGGGCTTTAAAAATCAAATAAATTATTTTATATTTGATCCTAGAACAGGGAGTCACTGAGTTTACTAAACAGGGATGGGGAGTGACATGTTCAGACCTACACTTTAAGACCTCCTTATTTTATAGATGAAAAGTTAAGTGATTTGCTGAAGGCCAAAGAGGCTGTAGCACAGCTAGGATTTGAATCCAGGTCTTCTGACTCTAAGTCCAAGAGTTTTTGTTTCTACCCTGTTATGAAAAATTGTTTAGAGGGGGTAAGAGTGAATAAGAAGTAATTCAAATAAAAGAAAAGGAGTTTTTTCTGGGTTTGGAAAAGTTCACTTGTTAGTTACAATAAACAAGAGCGGTCCACATTTCTTTATTTAAGATTTAAAAAACAATTTCCTCACAACAACCCTATGAAGTAAGTAGCATACGTATCCAATTTTAAATAAGGACACTGAGGTTCAGGGGAAATATAGCTAACAAATGTCAATGGTGACACCCAGGTCTTTTACTTTTCTTATACCCTAATGCCTTTAATACCTTACAATAAAAGTCATAGGAAAATGCATGACCATTATTTCTCTTTCTTACCCTGAAGAGGTTAATGAGTCATGAGCAGAACTTAACAGAAAGTTGACTTGCTATACTATTCTATTCAATCAGAATCAGTATGACAAGATTGAATCTAGGCAAAAGAGGTTTGTTCACCTCTACTGGACAGAAATGTTAACATGCTTAACATGGTTTCTTCATCTGCCTAACATAATTTAATTTAACCTGAGATATATCTGCCTCTTACAATACTGGCTGCATTTTAAAACATTCTTTCAAAAAAAAAAGAGAAGTTCTTCACATCAGTGCAGAGCTAGGATTATTACTATAAAAGGAGTAAAAGGAAAAATTATAACCACCTGTTTTTAGAATTTTGTCAGAACCTGGAAGACGGTATTAATTATGGAAACGGCCACTCGTTCTATCAACTTCCAACCCTGGTTTTCAGACAGGAAGCTATTGCTTCCATGGCTAGTAAACCATCCTCTGTGAAGGACTGTCAAAGTTAATTTCTCTACTTGTCTGTGATTGTGACTCCATTGTTTCCATTCTCTGGATGCTTGTTTTCTCTCTCACTCTCTCTTGTTCTGTTTCTCACCTCTACCTCCAACTTCAAGCTTTCCTTACCTACTCTACCTTTCCTTTCCATCTATAAACATCTCTCCCACTTAAAATACCTTTACTAGAACCTGTTACCACGTCCAGCTCATAGCTGAAATCTCTAAAAAAAATTGTTTTCCCAATAACATATAAAAACAATTTTTAACATTTTAAAAAAATTTTCAGTTCCAAATTCTCTCCTGCCCTACCACCTTTCTCCCCTCCTTGAGAAGACAAGCAATTTAATATCAATCATACATGTGTGATCATGCAAAACATATTTCTATATTAGTCATGTTGTGAAAGAAAACGTGAAACAAGAACAAAAAAGAAAAATAAAGTAAAAAAGGATACATTGATCTGCATTCAGACTCCATCAGTTCTTTCTCTGGAGGTGAATAGCATTCTTTACCAAAAATTCTTTGAAACTGTCTTGGATCATACAATACAATCTTGGATTTTACTGCTGACAACAGCTAAGTCATTCAAAGTTGATCATCTTACAGTATTACTGTTACTATGTACAATGTTCTCCTGGTTTCGCTCATTTTACTTTGCATCAGCTCATATAAGTTCTTCCAGGTTTTTCTGAAACCATCCTACTCACCATTTCACCTAACACAATAGCATTCCATCACAATTATAAACCACAACTTGTTCAGCCACTTTCCAACCTATGGGCATTCCCTCAACGTCCAATTCTTTATTTTTGCACATATGAGTTCCTCCCCTTTAAAAAAATTGTCTTTGGGATTCAGACTTAGTACTGGTATTGCTGGGTCAAAGGATTAGGCATAGCTCTAAACTGTTCTCTAGAATGGTTGGATCAGTTCACAATCCCAGCAAGAGAGCACTAGTTTCCCAATTTTCCCACATCCCCTCCAACATCTGTCATTTTCCTTTTCTCTCATATTAGTCAATCTGACAGGTGTGAGGTAATACTCATTTGTTTTCATTTGCATTTCTCTAATCAACAGTGTTAGAGCATTTTTATATGACTATAGATAGCTTCGATTTCTTCATCTAAAAACTGCCTATTCATATCCTGTGATCATTTTTTAATCAATAGCTGATTTCCTGAACAAATCTTTTACCTTTAGTCTCTACTTTCTCAACTCCTTGCAACTGGGCTTTGACTTTACATCTCTTTTTCAAAGTTACCAATGACTTTTAAAATGTCATATCTGATGGCCTTTTCTTGGTCTCCACAGTTCTGAACTTCTACAGATTGTGGCAGTGATAACCACCTCCTTCTCCACAGTTCTCTTCCAACTTGTCTGAGCCCTACTGGATCATCATTCCTCAATGCTCTGTCCTAGGCCTTACCCTTTTCTTGCTACACCCTAACCCTTGGTGAATTGTCATGAGTTCCGTTATTAGAGATATGCAGATGACTCCAGAATCTATATATCTAGCCCTGATCTGAGTTTTACTCTAAAATCACCAACTGGACATCTCTCTGTCTTGTAGGGCATCTCAGATCCCATATGTCCAAAACAGTATTTATTTTCCTGTCTAAACCTACCTCTCCTCCAAACTTCTACCAACACATCTCTCTCCTTTCTTTTCTGTTCTCTCTACTTAGATAACTACAACCCTAATTCTGAAACTCATCATCTCAACTTAGACAACTTTCAACAGCCTCCTAAATGGTCTCCCTGCTTCCAGTCTCTTCTCCCCTCTCCAATTCTCCATACAACTGTCAAAATAATCTTTCAATAGTGCAGGCCTAAGTTACTCCCTTGCCAAGAGTCTTTAGAGATTCTCTATTGTCTCTAGGATAAAAAACAAAATCTGCAATTCAGCACTTAAAAATCTGGCTCCAGCCTACCTTTCCAAGCATAATTTCACACTACTCTCCTCTACAGGGTCCAAGTTTCTAGCTAAAATTGGCCTACTTAATGTTGTTAGAGAGTTCTGCATTACACCTCACACCTACTCATGGGCTGGAATTCACTTCTCACCTTCATCTCTTAGAATACTTAGCTCAATCCAAGTGCCACCTCTTGGAGATACCCTTCTGCAATCCCCTAAGCTGTTAACTTCATCCTGAAATGGTCATAAATATTTCATTTTCTGTGCAAATGTATCCACAGAAGAATGTAAGCTCCTTGACAGCAGGGACTGCTTTTTCCTCCCTTTTATCTTAGTACTTCCCTGCCAAGCAGAGTTCCTTATACATAGTGGATACTAAATGTTTGTCAAGTTGAAAAAAATTTAATCTTTAAAGGTTACTAATGATTATATTTCCACAAAAACTTCTAATTTGGCAAGAGTTTAAGGCATGAGCTCTGACAGATTTTAGTATACAGAAAAATTTCTTTGTCATAGTTAAAGATCACTGGAAATTGTATGTGAATGTATTACTAGAACAGCATATGAATGTCACAGATCATTAACCCTTGGACCCCAGACAGCTAACAAAATTATTAAAGAAAAAATGCACATCAAAGTCAGCTTACATATCTCAGATTTTTTCCATATATACTTACATATATACATACACATACATGTGTGTATGATATATGTATACACACATATAATGTAAGCGTGGTGAGGTGGAAAAAGCACTGAATTTGGAGAAGACTGAGTCTGAATTCTAATTCAACTATTTACCTTGTGACATAAAACAAATTATTTAATTTCTCTGGGCCTCAATTTCCTTATTCTGTAAAATGAGTAGGTAGAACTAGATGATCTCTAAGATTCATTCCAGCTCTAAATCCTTTGGTCCTAAGTCTGAAGAAGCGATTTCCAAGCTGTCACCCGAGGTACTACATCAGTTCAATGTTGCTGTGATTAAATTTTAACAACAAGGTAAACTGAGGCAGATCTCTGAGCAATATAACCTTTATTAGCAGAAGCATACTACTTGTCAATAAATGGATCAATAGACTGCCTCCATTAATGCCAAAGACCCTGAGAAAAAGGACGGCTCCCCTTTCATAGGTTTTGGGGAACACAGAAAAAAGAACAGAACAGGGTAGATGACACCATGGAATTAAGAGTAACATGACTGGTTACAGAGCTGAGGCACAAGGAACAACATAACTTGCTGGAAGTCTGGAAGGGGGGGGGCAATGGCACCCCCCCTTTCTTCTTTTATGAGACTAAGAAGTGCTCATTGACTGAATGCAGGTGCAAGATAGTAGCACAGACTTTTGGACAGCAAACCAGACATCCTTGAATCAGGCCCAAACTCTCTTGTTTTCTCACATATTCTTCAAGGTCAGTTAAATTCTTTGAGGCAGGAGAGTTGGAGTTTTAAACTTAACCCATTTCAGGCCAGCTGAACTTTGAACTAAGTTTAGAGACAAACAACTGTGACTTAAGTAGTTAAAAGACAAAAGCAGTTACAGTGCAAAATCAATTGCTTATAAATAGAATCAATAAGAAAATGATACAGGATCAATTTAAACCTTCTTAATGTCAATCACAGAACTAAACAAAGTCAGGCTGTACACAGATTGTCCCAAAAGTCTCAGTGCAGTTTTCTGCTATGCTTAAAATTGCACTAAGATTTTTGGGACAACTTGTATAAAGCTTATACATTCATTGAGCTAAAGAGAAAAATCATTTCTTGGGAAAGTCAGTCTTCAAAAAATTCTTTATTTGAAACCAGAGCAAACCTCTGGAAAGTTTATTTAATTAACAATACTATAAACTGATGACTACTTCAAATGTAATCTTACTGGATTCTGAAGGCCAAAACCCATCACTTACTGTATTCATGACATGGACTCTGCCATATTTGGTTACATCATCAGTCTTCTAATATTATGCAGTGAAAGATGCCTAAGGTCACACAGTGGTACAATTTCCAATTTAAATATCCATCTAATAATATCAGCTTTTTTCTGGAGAGAAAAAATAAACAATAAACACTGTTTGCACAAATGGGTGTGAATTGGACTGGGAATTAGGAGAAATGATTTCTAGTCCTGGTTCTGCTAATAACTAGCTAAGTAACCCTGGACAAGTTACTTCATCTTGACCTAGATCTCTCAAGTCTCCTTCAGTTCAAACATTCCATGAACCCATGACTCTATAAGCTTGTGTTTCCTTCAGAGAACATTCACAAGTATCAATTCCTCATAATTATATTTTCTCAAGACCTAAACGTAGAATATTAAAAGGCAAGTGCATAGTTAACCATGAAGAAACAAAATTTGATTCCATAAATTTCACTATAATCTTAAGTTAATACGGCATTTATCAACACTTCTGTTAAGTACTTAAATAATGCTTATTCTTATACTCCAAATATTTTGGAAGCTTGATAATAGCAAAAAGCTATCTATCTAAGCAAACACATTTAATCTAAAGACATTGATTTAAAAGGTCAAATTTACTTAGCATAGATTTCATTTTTAGATTACATTTCTCTATTCCACCTAGGTTGGAAGGGCAATATCCCAACATGGTCCTGATCCTACACACTGATCAGCATAGGAATTCTGGCCTACTCATTTCTCATTTGAATTGGTTTGGGCTCCTTATGCATCCTGATGGCCCTCCCACTCCCAGAGGCTCAACACACTGGTGCTGGACTTAGTACAAACACCCAGTCAGCTCAGCCCACAGCTGCAGCTCAGAGCTCAAATGATCCACCAGTTTCAGCTTCCCTGGTAGCAGGATTACAGGTGGGCACCACCATGTACCTGCTACCACAGATTTGAGACTGGGGTTCTTAACATGTAGTCAATGAATTTGCTTTTTAATATTTCAATCCTTGAACTTAAATATATTTTTTGTAATCCTATATATTTTATTTTATGCATTTGAAAACATTATTTGAGGTGTCCAGAGGTTTCATCAAAAATTCCATGACACAAAAAGTTTAAGAACCTATAATGATCTAAACATATTTACTTAGTGCATGTCATTGGAGCTCTGAAGGGCACAGATCAATCCTCTTGTCCAACTCCCTCATTTTATAGAGTGGTAAACTGAGGCTCAAAAGGTTAAGTGAATATCACAGTGAGTTTGAGGCAAAACCAAAACCCAGGTTTTCTTGTCCAAGTCTATTTCCACTACCAATAAAATGACCAGAGAAGGTGGCACTGCAACTGGGAATTTTCTCTGCAGTGGATATCATTTTTTGATGAGGTAGTAAGCATTACCATAAGGAACCATGCATTAAGATTTGTCTAGACTGTATAATCATATCCTCTACATACATCTCAACTCAACAACTTTCGGTGGCTTTATTGTTTATCAAACAAAGTAGAAACACTATCACTAAAAGCTATCAAGTCTGAAGCCTACCTCTCTGGCTTTAATTCAAGCTAGTCCTATTCATATATCCTTCGTTCCTGCCAAAGTTACATCCTTTCCTTCCCCTCTCTGTAACACCTCATGCCATCTCCCATACCTCAACTCTATTCAGACATTTGTCTATTTAGACTTAACTCTCCACTTTCCTTAAAAGGCCCAACTGAGATTTTACCTCCTCACATTTTCACATAGCCTCTGCTTACTTCTCCTTTGCACTTCCTCATTTTCCTTGACTTATAATTTATTTGTGTAACTGTCATTTACACAGTTAAGCTCCTTGAGGGCAAGATCTGTATTGTATTTTATCTTTGGTAGGTCCTTAATTAATGCTTGTTGATAGGAAAGTACATGACATGCTAACTTTGTACCATCACTTAGTATTATAATAATGACCATAAAGCTTAGACTTAAACTGACCATAGAAATCACTTATCCAATCCCATTATGATGACTAACACTTTTACCCATAAGAGTATTCATATGTCACATAATATCTTAAATATGCAATAAATAAATTTTTGAGGCATTTTAGAAAATTCAATGTGCTGAGTCAGAAAATAAAAAATTAGGAAAGTTTGAAAGAACACAATATACTAGAAAATCAATTAAAATCATTAGGGCGTTACCTTATATACATTTAGAACGAAATGACAATATATTTAATATATGTTTAAAAAAAAAGTACAGAATGCTAGAGAATTTCCAAGTCATTGCATATGTAAAACTGTTGATTCTAGATTTTAACTTTCAAACAAACAAAAAACAAGTACAGTTGTCCCAAAGGGTAATATGGAAAAAAAATATTTCTTTTTTCTATTCAAAACATAAAGGCAAACACTGATATAAAAGGATTTCAATGTGCTTACTCATACATCCTATATTTATGTAGAATTCAGATACCAAGGGCAGCTAGGGGGCGCAGTGAATAGAGCACCCTCCCTGAAGTCAGGAGGACCTGAGTTCAAATATGACCTCAGACACTTAACACTTAACTAGCCATGTGACCTTGGGGAAGTCACTTAACCCCAATTCCCTTATGTTCCCCCCTCCAAAAAATTAAAAAAGAATTCAGACACCAGATTATTATAGGTCATGAATTAATTACTATTCCTTGGTATGGTGTGATGTTATTAGTAACAGCATCTTTGGGTATTCAACTACAAGAATTTAAGGTGACAAATGCAATTCAATTCAACTTCTATTGAACAGGGCCTAACCACTAGCTTGTATAAAATAAAGTAGCTGGGAGGGACAACTACAGATGGCTGAGAAGTCAAGTATTGGCTTTAATAAAAATTTCAAAAGAAATTTATTTCTTATAACCACTTACTTCTTCAAACAAATAAACGAACAAACAAGACCCTAAGTAAGCCTAGAAATTCAAGTTAGAGTATAATGTTAATGTGACTAGGCACCAGTAGGATGTTAGTTTAACAAGTCCTTCTAGGACATTAGCTTCCTAAGATAAACAATCTAGTCCATGAATGAAGCCATAAGCAAAGTAAAAGCAGAGAGAGATGATGTTAAAAATAGTATGACAGACAGAACAGGCACAAGGGCACTCTCTAGGCTGATAGTGATAAATCCTGAAGAGTTGGGGCCATGCTATTTCACATGGCTATGCTTAACAGTCACTGAGAGAGTAGTGAAGGAGTCAGGAGGTTCAGGGTTCAAGTTCTGCCTCTGAAAAGCACTGACTATGTGCTGGGCAAGTCACTTTAACCTCTCAATGCCCCAGCCAACTTTCTAAGGCTGTAAAATTAATGGGCAAGTATTGATCAGCATTGGAAGAAGGAGGTTTCTACACCAATGAAATCATAGGTCTGGACCAGCCTTCCTCCTCCCTGACTTTTCCCTTCTGCCAAAGCAAAACATGGTTCATTTTTATCAACAAGAGTACAGGATTTGGAGTTAAAAGACTAAGGTTCAAATCTTGAGTCTGCCATTACTTATATAACCTTGGACAAGTCCAGTTACTGTCTCTAGGTTTCAGTTTCATCATCTGTAAAACAAAAGGATCGGACTAGATGATTTATAGTGCCCTTTCCAATTTTTAAATCCTATCATTCTATGAACGGTGTGATTATTTAATTAGCATTGACTGATGACAACTATGAGGGATCAGAGAAATGATCAAATTGGATTCCCCATCACACACACTCTCTCTCTCTCACACACACACACACACACACACACACACACACACACATACACACCCCTGGACTGCTGCCCTATCTGCCTATCAAATTCCTATCTTTCAAGTTCAGTTCAAAAGTTCCCTTCTCCCACTTCATGAAGCCTTCCCTGATTTCCCTCTCCACTTGGCAACTGCTTTTCTCCCTTCATACTTAGTATTGCACTTTGTTTCTACCTCCCTTATACACTTTTAATGCCAAATGACACTAGATAATTTAATTCCTTGTGTAGTCATATTATACTAATCCATAAACTCAGTGAGGGCAGAAACCAAACGTTACCTAAATTTTGTTCAACAGCAGTAAGGACAATACTGTCTACATAGCTGGTGCTTAGTAAAAGTTTTGAATACCCAAAAGAGGTGAGTTATAGGGATGAGCTAAAGAAACCATCAGCACAAAGACAGACCAGGTAGAGAAGAGCTTACAGCAGGGGAGAATGATTGGCCAATGCTCACATAATCTTTCAGAAAGGCAGTCTTATAGTCCAAACTGACTGGGAGATGTGCAGTAACATGCTACAAAAGGAAGGATTAAGACAGACATTCCTTAATGGGAGAGGAAGTGGAACTAGCAATATGTAGTGGCAGAACACTGGACTTGGACGAGGAGACCCAGCTCTAGCATTCATGAGCCATGAGACCTTGAGCAAGTCCCTCTCTTAGAGCTCCCACGCTTAGAGCTCTTTCCTGTCTACAAAATGAAATCGTTTGATAGGAAGCTGTAAGTCTGGTTTGTTTTTATTTTTAAGAGAGGCCTGAGAATATCTGCAGAAACAGAAGTAACTAACTACTAGAAGGATAGTGAAAAGGAGTTTGGTGTCATGGAAAGCACAAGAAATTCAGGAGACTATTTTTGTCACCAGCAAGCTGTGTAACCTTGAATAATGGACCTCAATTAGCTGGTCTGAGAAATAAAGGGGGACCTTAGAACACATTTCAGAGTTGCAAAGGCTTTTAGTTATCAAAGCTCCTCTAAATCTATAGATGAGCAAACTGAGGCTGGATTAGATAAATCTCTGAAGTGCTTTCCAGGGATAACAATTTGTAATTCTGGGACTGAATTATTTTTCTGCCTAACCACTTAAAGTTCAAGGGGTAGAGACGAGGACAAGAGAGTCATGACAACAAGGAGGGTGGTCTCCCTTCCAAGAAAAGAGGTTAAGACAAGCAGACACCCCCACCCAGACAGGGGCAACCGGTTTGGTCAGGGGCTCCTTCCTGCGCATGCGCCCATCTCCATCAATGCTTCTCCCCGGTTCCCCCATCCCCCCTTCCCTAACCCAGCAGCTTATAGGGGTCCCAGGCTAGGGCCCGGGCCAGGCTAGGGGGGTGGAATTAAAAGCAGACAGCGACTCCTGGGCCCCAGCCCCCGCAAGAGGGGGAAGCACAGTAGACTGCCAGGCTCCCCACTCTCACAGGGCTCCAGGGGATCACAGTGAGAGGAGCTACCTCTCCGTCCGCGGAGGACAGTAGGTGGGTGGGTGGGTTAGAGGGGGGAAACGCGGCCCTACCCGACCCGACCCGCCGTCGCCTCCTCAGCAGCAGCCGTCCTGTCCCCGAGGCTCCTCAGCCAGGGCCTCCCTGCCCCGCCCCTCGCCCCTCCCGCATCACGTGAACTGCACTCCTTCCGTCCTCCGTTCTGCCTCCCGTGTAGTACCATTGGCTTCACACTTGGCCTGACGGTTCCTATTGGCTAGGAGATGCAGCACGCACTCCTGGGTCTCCCCACACAGGATTCCTTCCAGTTTCCCCAACTGCCGGAGCCTCTGCGCCTGCGCATATCTACCAGTACCTGGGGCTGGAGCTGATAGATCTAGAAAGCAAAGCTAGGGGATTCTGGGTCGGTACTTAAAAGGGAAACCGAGAGCTAAGGATGTGCTATTTGTAGCTGCGAGGCACCCTAGAGTTGTTGGAAACCAGTCCCCATGTTTTACAGAGGTGGAAACTAAAGCCCAGAGAGGGTAATTCTGTTACTTGACTTACCCAGCCTTGCACAGATAGTAAGTAGTAAATCTGTTTTAAAACCCAGGTCTTGGCAGTCACTGGTGTGTGTGTGTGGGGAAATGAAATTAATTGGGTGTCATATGGCTTAGGTTCCAGTGCTTGACACTTAGCTGCATCCCCTTAAGCACCTGTGTGCCAGGTACGAGAGAGATAGACAAAACACTCCTTACCCCAAAGAGTTTACCTTTTATAGGGGAAAGAACATCATACATGTAAATAAATGCCAAAAAATAAATGTCTACAAAGTAAGTTAATACATGGTAATGGCCTGGGGTGGAGGATTCTAGCAACTATTGGGATCAGAGTAGGAGGAGGCCTCATGTGCTTAGACAGTGGCACTTGAACTAAGCTTTGAAAAATTATACAATGTCTCAAAAGGTGGAAGTGAGGAGAGAGGCAGTGGGAACATTCTGTCAGTTGGTCAGTCAACAAGGATTTATTAACCTACAGAGGCTGGAGAAGCAATCCTTTGTGTGAGTCATAGCATGTATTCCAGTTTTGCTGGACCAAAGATTGTGAAGGAGAGTTATGTTTTAGTTTGGAAGATAGGCTGGAGCCAGGTTATGAAAGAGTTTACTTCAACTCAAGGAGATCCTGTTTCCTCCTGTCAAATGGGGATAATAATACTTGTACCTACATAGGCACTATAGAAATGGGAAGTATTTTCACTATTCCACATTGCCTCTTTCTAGAAGTAATTTGTTACACTAAGACACTTGAAACGGACACTGTCCTGCCTCCTTAGAGCTAATAATCTTGTAACAGGATATGAGTAGACTGCAAGCTCTCTTATAGTAGGGACTGTTTCTGTTTTGCTTTTGTGTCCCTGTAGCTTATTTATTCATTTTTAAAACATATTTCCACATTAGTCATGTTGTAAAAAAGAATTAAAACCAAAGGAAAAAAACACAAGAAAGAAGAAACCCCATTAATCATGTTGTAAAGAAGAATTAGAACCAAAGGGAAAAACCACGAAAAATGGTATGCTTCAATCTCCATTCAGATTCCATAGTTCTTTTCTCAGGATGTTTGTGTCCCTACAGTTTAGATCGTCAAACTAAATAATGCAAATATTAAGAGACACACGGGAGCTACCAATTTCTTACTTCTTCTGGTTAACTTGAAGTGGTTCGGAAATGAAACTCTGACAAGACAGAGATCATTATTAACAAACATCTATAGAGTACCTTTATTTATGGCAGTGGGGATTTAGGGAGCTAGAAGACAAGGTTCCTGCCCTTGAGAAAGAGGATATTTAATTCAATTTAACAAGTATTTAAAGTATGTTCTTAATAGCATTCCCTTGTAGAGCTTACTTCTAGTCGCCAAAAGATAACTAATCAAACAAAAGAACATTCATCAAAGGCTCATAGGATTTAAAGCAGGAACAGCGCTTAAGAGTATTTGTCAAAAACAACCCTTTCGTTTTACTGGTGAGGGGAAATGACTCCCAGTGCCACGAGTAGTAACAATGCAAGACTGGAATCTTGGCTAGAAATCTACCACTATTTCGGACACCCTATGCCGCTAAATGCCAAGTGATAAGGAAGTTTTAAAAGAGATGAGAGGCAGTAACAGTTGCTTGAGGGGTGGGGCAGTCGGTGACTTTACCTGCAGTAGCTCAGGCTGTGGACCTGGAAAGTATTTGGAAAAGTAGAGAGGAGGGCAGGCAGGTTAAAGGGGGCGGGTTCAAAGTAGGTCAGCTGCACGATGGTTTCGTGTGGGTTGATTTGCTATGCCAAGCACAGCCAGTCTCAATACGCCTTTTACGAAGCAAATGGACAGTCAGGACACAGAGTATGTTCTTGATGTCCATCTCGTTGTTGGAGTGCTCACAACATCCTGTCTGGGGCACAGAGGCAAACTGGATAAAAGAAAGCTTAGAATGGGAATGGGATGGAGGAGAGAAAAGGAACTTCGAAGAGGAAGATTGGAAGTGGAGAAGGGAGAAATAACTTCAAGTTCATCTGGAAGGAGAGTGGTTTGCTTTCTCCCCAGGCCTTGGGGTTGAGGAGACGCCCCCCCCTCCCCATCTGCAGGGGCAAAGCAATAGTTACGTATTCCCCCCTCCCCCGCGCAATCTCAGGTTGCACAAATGTCATTTCGGGGCCGCACTCCTCTTCCAAAATCCTGATTGGCTGGAGATACGAAGTAACCCGTCACTAAAACCTGGAAGCATTCTCGGGAGTTCAAAGGCTCCCTTTCCGCTTCCGGTCTGAATCCCCTCCCCCCTTTGGCCGCAGTCCCCTCCCCCTCCCTTTCCCCCCCAGAGCCCCCGAGGGGCCGGAGCTCCAGGCTGTGCGGGATCCCAGCCTCGGCTATTCTAAGTTGGTAAGTGCGGGACTGGGCTAGGGAGTCGTGGGTGTGGGGCGGGGCCTGGCGGGGGGCGGGGCTCTGAGGGGGGTATCTCTGTTTGGCCAGTTCAGCCGCTCCCTCTCTAGCAGGTCCCCAGGTGGGCTTCTAGGCAAGAGCTGGGGACTGGGTTGAGGGCCCAGGATGGAACGGTTCTGGGTGGCCGCAAGGGCTGGACCCTGGGGCTGCCGCCTTCCCGTGCGGCCCCACCTCCCGGGCTTCCCTCCTGGTCCTGGCACTTCCTTCTGTTTAACTCTGGGTGAAAGGCAGCGTAGCGCTCCCCAGAGTCGGGCGGGTAGGGAGCTGTGGGGGGAGGCTGCGCTGGTCGGATAGGTGCTGGAGGAGCCCCGGCCCGCCGGCTCTCCCTCTTCCTGCAGCAACTGCCGGCAGACTTTTTCCAGCCCCTCCAAGACTCCGGTCCCGAGTTCCGGTGAGGTACCGCCCCCTCTCCCCCGCCCTCCCTCCGCCCTCCCTATTCCATCTCTGGGAGCAAATCAAGCCACAGCCCTCAGTTTTAGCAGGTGACGAAGGTGGCAAGTAGCAATGCCAGTCTGGATTGTCTGTTAGACTGGGGTTTCCTCTTAGAGCCCAGTGAGAGAGGTTACAAGCCGAAGGGAGGTATGGGGCCCTGGAAGCAACTTGTCCAGCTTCTTAGGCTCCAGGGTTTAAAGAGCATCTGCGGGCTGGCGGTGGTGGCGGCGGCAGTAGAGGTGGTGGGTTAGAGTGACACCATTTTCATCCTGGGATATATAAAAACCCTTTTTCTGCATTTATAAAAGCCAAATCTTAAGTATTAATATTCTCGATGCCCTTTTACCGTGTTTGTAATTGGCTGAGGTTTTTGTAAGGAGGTAGATCATACTTGAACGTCCATAACACTCATTCTAACACTGACTCTGAAATACAATTAGCATCCAAAGTTTTGAGGATGAAGAATGGACCTTTGTTACTACTTTGGGGAAAGGATATCTTTATACATTATTACTTAGCATGATTACAAGAAGAAATCAAATTGTCTTTCAAAGACCTACCTATTTTCCATTTCTTACTCTAGGATTGAATATTTACAAGTTTTCATAAAGTTTCTGAGTGGGTGTGTTGGCATGTGGATGAGTCATGTTATGGTTAGGCAGAAGAGAAACTCTTAATGTACTAATGGTTCCGTAGTAGTTGAGGCTTCCGGCAGAGGGGCATATAAAGGGGAGTATTTATTTAGGTGGACTCCGTAACAGGATGTTGGGGCTAGAGCATAAGTAGTCCTGTACATTGGAGAGTATGCTGGATTTGGAGTCAGAGGAGCCTGCCTGCTCTGTCACTAATTGTGTGACCTTGGACAACACACTTAATATTATCCTGGACCTCAGTTTCCTCATATGTAAAATGAAAGAGTTGTATAATGTCTCAAACTGTATTCAGAGGTGTGAGGATTGAAGAAGAAAGGAAGAGGTCTGGAAAAGACTGGAACTTGAGCTGGGAAGAAAATATGGACCAAATAGAAGAAAGTAAATGCTGCTCTAGGAAGCTCATTGGGCTGTTTTAAAATAATTTCTTTTTTTCATAAATGAAGATTTTCAATATTGTTGGTAATAAATAAATCCAAGAATAATGTAATTATAGTCTGATAGAATCACCTGAAATGGAGGGTACTTCTGTAATAATGATATTTAAGAAAATAAGACATTCCAAACTTTAAAGAAGCCATACATTGTATTGAAAATTGGATTGAGTAAAAAAAACTCTGAGGTTATAGTTCCAGTGATAGTTAAAAAAAAAAAAACCCATGTGACCTTGGACAAGTCACTTAGCTTTTTGGAGATTCATTTTCCTCATCTGCAAAATGCATGTTAATATCTCAGAGTTGGGGGGCAGCTGCAGTGAATAGAGCTGTGGAGTCAGGAGGACCTGAGTTCAAATTTGACTTAAGACACTTAACACTTACTAGCCATGTGACCTGGGGCAAGTCACTTAACCCTAATTGCTCTGCCCTCCCCCCTACAACCCCCCCTGAAAAAAACAAAAAAAAATATCTCAGAGTTGTTCTAGTAAGCAAATAAAATACTACACAGGGAAAGTACTTTGAAAACTGTTAAGGAAGATAAGTGTTTATGCTATTTTGTATGTATTTCCCTATTTGAAATCATGAGATTTGGAATTGGAAGCAACTTTAATCCAGACACTTTACAGATGAGGAAAACTGAAGCATAGAACTATGAAATGACTTGACCAGTAACAATGCAAGATTTGAACTCCAGGGCCACTGACTCCAAATCTTTTGCTTTTTCTACCAATTTCCCTGTTTCGAAAATACTGTTACCGGTCAGCAAGCATTGAACTGCCTACTCTTTTTAAAGACCTCAGGTTTGTGAGGAATACAGTAGTAGTATAAGAAATGGATCCTCCTCTCAAAGCATTTACTCATCCTTTCAGGAATCAACGCTTTGGACTAGGGGTGGGGACTTTTTGCTTATCCCATCTGTATTGCTTAAGAAAGTGAGGGCTAAGATTCCAAATCACATATTGTTGGATATTGGATTTAAAATGTTTTGTTTGTTTGTAATGGGAAGGACATTTGGTTGAGGAGAGATTTTGAAAATTCAGTTAAGGGAATTATTTTAGTTTTAGGCACATGGGAAATTTGGCTCTAATACCACTGTAAAATCTGTAAATTGGGGGCATAGCGAGGTTGCTCTTTTATGAATTATGTCTCTGTTCTCTTATCAGTTTTGGTGTTTAAGTCACTCTATTACTGTCTTTTAGTCAGAGTCATTCAGTAGAGAAACTGATCTAGATTCCCTCACTTCCAACCCCACTCTATCCTTTTCTTTCGTTTGGAATAGACAGATTCCATTTTGTTTGAAAAATGTTTCCCTTTTCCAGAGAACTAATTTGGTAGTGTCTATTAAAATTTCATCATCTTCTGTCAAACCATCTGTTGCTTTAGCTGGCCAGTTAGGTAATCCTATAATGTTCTGGCCTTTGTACATTACTATTACAGCATGTTGGAAATTGGACAATTGGTGAACTTTAAATGGATCCTGTCTTTATGTGCAGAATGTCAGTCTAGCATATAAGCCTTTTCAGCTTTTTTCCTGAACTTGTGTCCTTCCTTGATTATATGTTTTGTATGATTGCAGGCCAGCATTCTGTTTTTCATAATAAACAATGAGGCAATTGTGTTCTAGGTATGTCTGGAAAATGAAATGGTCTGAAGAAAAGGCGTCTTGAATTAGGAGTCAGACTTGGGCTCTCATCCCAGTTTGGTCACTGATCATGTAACCTTAAATAAGACAGTTAGCCATCCTTGACCTCATCTCCTTACTACTCCTCCTCACCCTCCAAATCCCCTTCCAACACACAAAACTGATTGTGGGGTAAGTTGAAGTACATTATCTTTAAGGTTCCTTTCAATTTTAAAGCCAGGTCATCTAACTTCAAATTTTATGTCATTCCCACTATATCATACAATCTCAAAATACCTGTTACATTGATGGATTGTAACCTTTAGTAAGATACTCTTCATGAGTTGCTATGGCTCATTGGTAAGGAATGAGCTTTTCCTGGATTGTTCCAAAGTGATTCTGGGGCAACAGATAAATAGTCATTGAGACCTGCCAGAGTTTGGATTCCATTGCCTTTGAGAATTCAGTATTAGTTGCACACCACAATGAGTCATTGGATGCTTTCCAAATATTAGGTATATGATAGTTGTGGAATTGAATTGAATAATCAACAAGTATTTCTTGAATATCTACTGTACCTACCTGGTCCAGTGCCAGGAACTGTGTGACATCATTCTTGGTTTCTAGTTAATGGCAGTCATGTAAGATAGAAACAAAAAAGTGCAAATGTTCCCTCAAATATCCTTCCTTGCTTTCTAGTTCATCATCTTCCTCAACTCCCATAAGCCGCACCTTTACTCTACCCTATCCACACGTAGGATTGGTCATACCCTTGACAGGTACTACCATCTTCGCAATCCAGAACTTTCAAATTTTTTTATATAACTGGCTGTCTTAAAATCACTCCCTGTTTCTTACACCTTCTAATCCCAGTTTCTGTCCTCATTGCAGTTTCTAGACATTCCAACCCTCCATGCTTTTCCAGGCAGTCATCCCTGCTCTGACTTCCGTTTCCCTTCCCCTTTCTTCCCTTCAAAATCTTGATCCCTACAGTTAACTAGTTTACAGGTGTTCATACTTAAATCTGCTTGTCCAGTCACTACTTTTCTAAACCCCAACTCTGTACAGCTTCTACCATCTTCCTTTCTAGCTCCTATACACTGCTGCTGAATTCTCCTGGAGAAAATCATAATTGTTCTGATTGGATTCGCTTCAAATTTTATGTTATATAATCTGACCTGTATCCTTCTTGCTTTACTTTTAATTATTCATCCCATTCCCCACTGAATCTGTTCTAACCTTCTTTTCTCTTCAAGTCATATCTATGACACAATAATAATCCATTACATTCATATATCATAATTTGCTTAGCTGTTCCTCGATTGATAGCACTTCTCCCCTACTCCCCCAGATGCCTCTCTTTCCCCCAGTTACTAGTTCTTTGCCACAATAAAAAATGCTGTTAGAAATATTTGTGTACATTAGTTGTTTCCTTCTTTCTTTGATCTCTTTGTTGTATAAGCCTAGTAGTGGTGTCACTGGGTCAGAAGGGATGGAAAGTTAGTGACTTTGGGGGCATAATTCCCAATTGCTTTCCACAGTGGCTGAACCAGTTCATGGTTCCGCCAGCAGTTTTTTTATGTGTCTACCCTTCCACAACTCCTCAAACAATTATTTTACTTTTTTGGTCATCTTTGCCATCTGATAAATGTAAGGTAGAACCTAAGAGGTATTTTAATTTGCCATTTCTCTTATTATTAGTGATTTTGGAGCTTTTCATATGGTTGTTGATAGCTTGGATTTTTTACTTAGATAGCTTTGTTTCTTCATATCCTGTGACATTTTAACTCTTGGGGAATAGTTCTTGTCCCTATGTATTTGAATCAATTCCTTATATATCTTGGATTTCAGAGCAACTTGCTCTAAAGTTCCTTATATATCTTGAATTTCTGAGTAACTTGTTCTAAAGATTTTTCCCCCGGTTAATTATTTTCCTTCTAAATTTAATTATATTAATTTTGTTTGTACAAAAACTTTCAGATTTATATAATCAAAATTTTTCATTTATCTACTGTAATTCTCTATCATTTGTTTAGTCAGGAAATCTTTTTCATCCATATTTTTGAAAGGTATCTTTTTTACATTGCTAATTTGTTTATGACTTTTTATATTTGTCATGTTTTCATTTGAAACTTATCATGATATATGGTATGAGATGTTAGTCTGAATCTAACTTCCCAGTGATTTCATTAATCATAAAATCTGAGGACGTTTTCTTACTCCTCATCCCTCTTGACCTTATTTGTAGCATTTGGCACTATTGACCCCGCTTTCCTCCCTGGGTTTTAATGACACAGTTCTCTCTTGGATTTCTTCCTAACCATCTGGTTGTTTCTTCTGAACCTCCTTTATTGACTGATGATGACTGTACATCATCCCTTTTCATGTTTACATATCCCAGGACTTTGGCCAGGGCCTTCTTCTGTATACCTTCTCTTAGTGATCTCATCAGCTAGCACCTCTACAGAAAATTACCAGATCTGTGTATTTATCCTTTATTTTTCTCTTTAAGTTCAGCCCCATACCACCGACTATTTGATATCTCCAGTTAGATGTTGCTTAGTCATAACAAACTGAATTTGTTTTAAATAGAAATCATTATTTAATACCACTCTCCTTCCCCCATACACATCCCTTCATCTTTCTTTCTTCCTCATTTCCCTGTTTCTTTTGAGGATACCAACATCCTTCCATCACCTGGAGGTAGTGGTATCCCTTCTAGTCAACTTTTAAGAACTTACTAAGTGCACATTCATGAAGTTGAAATTAGTGCTACTTCTGTAATAACTCTTGCATTAGTACCCTTGACCTAGCCACAGCTGTAGTTTAGATGTGTATCACCTCGTTTGGGTTTTGCAATACATTACCAGTTGGTCTCGTAGACTCTTTCTCCCCCTTTTCTTATCTGCCCTCTAAGAGAAACCCATGTGGTAGTCCTAAGACATAGGACTGACAGTTTCACTGGCCAGCTCATGAAGCAGCAATGGTACCACTTTGCCTCTGAGGACTTTTTTATTTGGCTTATAAAACCCTTCACAATCTGGCAGCACCTTTCTAGGCTTATTGCCTGTTACTCTCCCACATTCACTCAATATTATAGCCTGTCCAGCCTACTTGCAGTTTTCCAGACACAGTATTAAATCTCCTGTCTTTATGCCTTTGTATAGATTGTTCTTATGCCTGGAATGCAATACCAGTTGGCTTCTGCTTCTTAGAGGTCCTAGCTTCCTTCAGGGGTCAATTCAAGTACCACCTTCTACTAGAAGCAAATCCTGTTGTCCATTCATAAGAGCCCTCCCACTGGAAGTTACTTTGTATCTGTTTTATATTTTTATGTTGTCCCAAGGCCCACTCTCTTCCCATAGAACATAAGCTCTTTGAGGGCAGGTACTATTTTATTTTTATCTTTATATTCCCAGTGTCTAGCTCAATAATCAGCATACAAAAGGCATTTAATAAATTCCTGTAGAATGAATGAATTAGATTTAATACAGAAGTCATTGTTTGTTAGAATAGGCCTGGGGAAGTTTAACAAATTTAATACACAAATGTGAACTTAAGTCTCACCACAACTATGTTCAGCATATTTGCCGTTTTGGGGGAGTATTTAAGATAACTCACTTTGGTTGTTTTGTTTGTTTTTAAGGAAAGGCATACACTGATTTATTTACTTACTTATTTAAAATTAAATTTTTTTAATATTAGTCTGCCTACTCTCCACACATCATTCTCTCTTTACCCCTCTATTGAGAAAGCAAGAAAAACAAAATCCTTTCTTTAAAACATGTATAGTAAAACAAAGAAAGCTTCTTAATTGGCCATATTTTAAAAAAAATCTTCACCTTCACTTTGAGTCTCTCATTTCTCCATTGGAAGGTAGATGGCTCGTTTCATCATCAATCCTCTAAAATTGTGGTTGCATTGTAGTGATCAGATTTCTCTGGACTTTCAAAGTTGATTGTCTTTACAATATTCATATTGCTTTTAAGAAGATAATTTTCATAAAACCAATGAATATAAAATAAATAAAAGCATTTGCTTATTTTTCATCTTAAACCATCAGAGGGCATTTGGATTTGTCTAGTTCCCAAGAATGTTCAGCCTACAAATATTTGAATGATTTGCAGCAATTAGCTTTCCCTAATGATTCCGCAGAGGGAAATACTGGTCTGGGCTAGACAATGGTAAGAACCAATGGAGTTTTCAAAAAGTAAAAAAATGAGCTCCAGCTTTACTACTTAAAATTACTGTTGCTTTATAACTTTTGGTGCCAAATTAGAATTGATACTAAAATGTTTCCAGAATAGACATTAAGGGGTGGCTAGGTGGTGCAGTGGATAGAGCACCTGCCTTGGAGTCAGGAGGACCTGAGTTCAAATGCGTCCTCAGAAACATAACACAAAACTAGCTATGTGACCTTGGGCAAGTCACTTGACCCTGACTGCCCTACCTTCCCCACTCCAAAAAGAAAAAAAAAGAATAGACATTAAATAAATGAAATATTTAAAACTTAAAAGTACATGACAATAATGATTTATCATCTTCCTTATTTTCGGGTTTTTTTTTCCCCAATTGTCATCAACTGTCTTGATAGAATTGAGATTTTGTAAGGCGTTCTTTTTGCACAAATGCTGTATTTTCCCTTCCATACCATTTAACATCCTTTAATATTTGAACTGTGAGTATTTGTTACTTATATTGCTTGCAGGGTATCGTATAAGCTTTTATACAGTCTCCTTAAATTTATATATATGTTATTTACATGGTATATCAAAAGCCTCAGTGGACTTTTAAATTTTTAAAAGCCAGCTCTTAACTGGCCAAACTTTGCTATTCTTTCTGCACAACAGAGAATTGATATTAAAATAAACTCTGCTGAGACTTTTGGAACACCCAGTATATAAGCTCTCTCTTTTACCTCTCCAGCACCATCCCACCCCCTGCCTCAGTTTCTCTGTTAATAGAATTACCACTTTCCTAGAAACTCTTTAATTCATTTTTGATTTTTAAAAAATGTTTCTGTCCTCTTACATTCTTGCCATCCTGTCATCTGTCCAGGGATGGGGCAGTCAAGTTGCTTGTAGTATTTTGGGAGCTACATCAGTGAGTTTTTTTCTTTTTCTTCCTATAAGAAGCAAGCATCTTTGCAAGTGTTTGGCCTACCTTGAGGAGAACATGATAACCTTGAACTGTGGTTCTTAGTGCTAAATAAAATCTGACTCAGTAGATAACGCATCCCCACTTGTTTGGGTTCATTCCAGTTTATTATTAAAACTTGATCAGATTTTTATTTGGAGATAGGAAAAATGCCTTTGGATTGACAAATGATTTGCAATTCTTATTGTGCTATTTATTAAGTGTTGACAAAAGAGAAGGGTTTAGAGGTTTGTTTACCCATTCCTAAGTACACTGTTGATGAGGGATAATTTTTCAGTTGTCTTGGAAAGCTATCTTAGTTCCAGGAACATATCCTTAAAAGCAAGTAGGTAATTTTTTTTTTTTTTGCAAATGAAGCCCAGGTTTCTTACATCTTGACTTTTTTTTTCTCAACATCTCTACATTTCCACCCTTTAGGTCTGCCACAATGTCTGAAAGATCAGATCTCCTTCGCTTCAAGTTTGAAAATTATGGAGATTCAATGTTACAAAAAATGAACAAGTTAAGAGAAGAAAATAAGTTTTGTGACGTCGCAGTTCACATAGATGATATTGAGGTTCAGGGACATAAAATTGTGTTTGCCGCAGGCTCACCCTTCCTAAGAGACCAGTTTTTACTGAATGATTCCAGAGAAATAAAGATTTCCATATTGCAGAGTTCAGAAGTGGGGAGACAATTGCTGCTATCCTGTTATAGTGGCATTCTGGAATTTCCTGAGATGGAACTGGTAAATTATTTGACAGCTGCAAGCTTTCTTCAGATGAGCCACATTGTAGAACGATGCACACAGGCCCTTTGGAAGTTTATAAAGCCCAAGCAGCCCTTGGAGGGCAAAGAGGAATGTGAACAGCAGAGTGATTCTTCAGAGTCAAAAGAACAGCAGGTAGATGACAGAGACTCACAGGAACAGGATTCCCCCTGTATTCAGCCCTCTGAGGATAGTATGGACATGGAGGACAGTGACATTCAGATTGTTAAAGTAGAATCAATTGGAGAGGTTTCAGAAGTTAGGAATAAGAAAGATCAAAATCAGTTTATTTCTTCTGAACCAACTGCTTTACATTCCTCAGAACCCCAGCACTCCTTAATTAATTCAACTGTGGAAAACAGAGTAAATGAAATTGAACAAAACCATCTCCACAATTATGCCCTTTCTTATGCAGGTAGTGATAACATCATTATGGCCTCTAAAGACTTGTTTGGTCCTAATAACCGTGGTGTAGACAAAGGCCTTCAGTGGCATCACCAGTGCCCAAAGTGTACCAGGGTGTTCCGTCATCTAGAGAACTATGCCAACCACTTAAAAATGCATAAACTCTTTATGTGTTTACTCTGCGGAAAGACTTTCACTCAGAAAGGCAACCTCCACCGACATATGCGAGTACATGCAGGCATCAAACCTTTCCAGTGTAAAATCTGTGGGAAAACCTTCTCTCAGAAGTGCTCCTTACAGGATCACCTTAACCTTCATAGTGGAGATAAGCCCCATAAATGTAACTATTGCGACATGGTTTTTGCACATAAGCCAGTTTTGAGGAAACACCTGAAGCAGTTGCATGGTAAAAACAGCTTTGATAATGCTAATGAAAGAAATGTGCAAGACCTCACAGTGGATTTTGATTCTTTTGCTTGTACCACAGTCACAGAAACTAAAGGGTGCCAGCAGCCACCTGATGCATCCCAGGTATTAGATGCAGGTAAACTGGCCCAGGCTGTACTGACTATAAGGAGTGATGGTACCTGTGTTAATTAAGTAGAGTTATACACATAACTAATGGTTGACCAAGAAAGCATGAAGAACAGTTAAGTTTGTATTTTGGGGTTTGGGGATGGGGAACATTTTTGTTAATTTGACTGGTGTATACAGTTGGGGCTCAATGAAAGCACCTGGTAAGTTGCTGCTTCAAGGTGTTTTTACTACATTTTTGCCCTGTTTTCAGTGATGAATTTTCTTCCCATAAGTATCTGTTTTTCTTTCTTGAGAATTACTACACTGCAGGTCAATCACATTGACTCCTGTTTTGGCTGGTCCCATTTCTGGATTTTTTGTGGGGCATGGTAGCAACAAATTAACCTCAACTTCTTTACATCAATACATGTTATGTTAGGAGAAATGAAAAACACTGTAGATGTTGAACAAAAGTGGCTGAGATTTAAAAAACAAACAAACTGATTTTAATGTTTTACCCTTGACCTCAGATAGAATGAACCACTGGCTACTCAATGGTTAAATTCATTTGTTTTTGTTAAACATCTTATTTCTTACACAAACTCCATCTGAGTTCATCTTGAAGTTGTTTACATGAAAGTATATTTAGTTCATTTTATATACTTTTAAACAGTATTCATACTTGATTTCCATTCTCTAAGTTATTCACATGGATCAGGTATACACATTGGTTTTTTCAGCCACACCTACCTGCACAATTAGAGATCATCATTAATACCATTATAATCACATAATAAAGACAGCAGTTGAAATCACTGTGTAATAGAATGGAAACCTTTGGTTTTTCAGTCAGAATATTACATCAAAATGCCAGTTGCATCTAATAATAGCATTACTTGTCTGTTGATTTTCTTAAAGCCAGGATAACAAATGGCTGCTTAATGGATGTATTGAAGAGTAATGATCTTTTTGAAAAATAATAAAAATTAAAAGGCTACTTGGTAGTTGATATGCTTTATGTCAGATGAGCCACATTCGTAGTGAATTTGATTAAAAAAAAAGTACACTGTCCAGTACTTTGTAGAGCAGACTCCGAAATCTCCATAAATTATAAGTGCACTTTTCCGTAGTCACAGTGTACTTCATTACCTAAAATAATTGAAAACAAATCCTTAATGAATCACAAGAGGCACGTATTGTAATTGGGTTTTTCTCTTAAAGTCGTCCAATCTTATCTTTATACCTGCAACAGACCCACTAGCACCAAGTCAATCTGTCTGTATAGATTTTTTTTTTCACTTTGCCTCTTGAATAATATTTTGGAGTCTTAGCTGTTGTATAACATCTGAATTAGATTTAGATAGTCATAGAATCATAGAATGTTAGAACTGAAAGGGACCTTAGAGATAAACTAGCGTAATTCCTTATAGATGAAGAAACTGATTTCCAGGGTGGGGAATGACTTAGTCAATGTCATTTGAAACAGAACTTTTACTCCACATGTTCCTCAAGGTTTTATTAATTGAACTATTTGGTATTCAAGATGAAGCATGATATGCTAACTGGAGGTTTTATGTTTGTTTTAAAATCACTGCTAGGTTTTAGACCAGGAAACAGCCCGATGTTTACTAGCTAACCATCACATAGGGATTCATTAGAATCTCTTTTCTTGTTGAAAAGAAGTAGTCTAAACCATATTCTGCTCTTACAAAGTAGTGAGATGAACTTGTTCAGTGGCAGTGGGCTTGTTGTCCTTGTTGTATTGTTCCTCCCTTTGGCAAATAGTAAGAATATGGGGTGGAAGGGAGTCAAATGGGAAGTAAACCCAAACCCTGTTTCTAAACTAGATTGTGTTAATTTCCATCAAGTTTTAAAAATATTTTATCTTTTTGAGTGTATGTAAAGAAACTTAGCTGGCTTGAAGGAATCTTTGTGGTGGATATATTGGATGCTGTTTTTTGTGAATCTAATTGGAACCATTTTATCGATCAATATTGTTTTAAAAATACTTTCCCATGCTATTTGCTGGACAACTTAAATGCAAAATGTGTTGAAGGATAGAGCCAGTAATCACTTAAACCTGGTTAATAAGTAGATTATGATGTAGCTGCTCCCTGACAATATCTAATTTACAAAGTCTAACTGAAGGTACCAATGCTATGCAACAATGAAGAGTTACAACAGGACATTTAAACCATTTTCTTTTATGTTGCTTTGAGCATCATTTAATTATAGGAAAATTACATGGCATAGTGAAGAGACTTAGTTCATTAACTAAAAGCTATGCTGTCATTCTTGTGGTATCTTTTTCTTATTGGGTTGACTAAATAGGCAAGACTTCAACTTTAGATATAGCACTTTTACTGAGGATTAGACTTTCTGGGTTCTTATCAGAACACAGAATATTAGGGCCCGTCCAGCCGCCTCATTTTTCAGAGGAGTAAACAGAGGCCCAGGAAGGTAACTTGCCAATGTCATTTGACTGTTTATTGGCAGAACTGGGACTTCCCAGGGTCTCAAAGTTTCTTAGTGGAGGACTCAGTGACAGGTACTAAAATCCATGTCTCCTACCCAGACCAGTCTTTTCTCTATTGTGCCACAGTTGCCTCATGTGGTCTCTGACTTAACAATAAGGAATAGTAAGAAAACTACCTTGGATTATTAAGAGCACTTAAATAAAAATATCTGACACTTTGGCTTTATTTACCATCATTATTTCCTCCTAGGAAAACCTTTAGTTAGCACTTCTTTGCAAATATAAATCACTAAAGTGACTGAACTCTCTTCCAGTTTTTAGCTGGAGAGTAAGCCCCTTTCATTTCTGTCAGATTTTCTTAATGAAATTCAATGGAGCTATATTAAATTTGCTTTTTTAGCTAGAACTTGATTTTTTCAAATATGTAGGTTTCCTAGCTTGTATTGAAATTTGACCAGACTACTGAATGACATAGGAAACTATTTGAAATTCTTGTGGTAGAAAGACTTTAACATTTTAAATTCACTCAGCATTAGAATTTTACAGATCTTTGATGTTGTAACCCTATAAAGCACAAAAAGGAAGAAGGAATCCTAAGTTTAGCACTACAATTTAAAATGACAGAAAAATTAAAACCTCAAACACTTAGTTGAAGTGACTAACATCTAGAAAGGTAAATTAGACAATGGGTTTAATTCCTTTAAAAAAATTTTCATTATAAGTTGTATAGATAGGGCATTCCTCTGAGACCATTTTTCACCTTTTCACTACTGTCAAATACATAGCAAAGTACCTTCTTCCATTGTCTACTTTCAGCTAATGAACAGCTGTCCTAAACTTGTTGTATGTTACACATACTGACTATGAACTACCTCTTCACCTATTATGAGGAAGTTTCCTTAATAAAAGTGTGACAACTAAAACCCTGGTGTCAATGGCTTGCTTCATTCTCCCATTTTATTCTGAAATCCTTGAATGGCAGTAGAGGTAAGTCTTATATTCTTTATGGATAGGATATGGTATCACTTTTAGGACAAAAATAAAAAATATTCGTTTGCTAGAAAAGTTACCAAGTTACTAGTCCAAATTATTTCAAAATCATAAAACTCCTGTAGTTTAGAGGTTAGTTCCAGATCAAGTAGCTACCACTCTCAACGGCAATATAAGGTAGCTAATTATGAATTAAAGTCTAAGTTTACAACTAACACTTAGGAAATAATTTAAAAGATCTAGGATTGCATTGGAATAGGTAGTATTTTCCATCTAGTACTCCTTTGTAGATCTTGGTAACATTTTTTAAAATTGAATCTCTTATCTGATGGCTAATCCTTTGGTGCTGACCTCTTCACAGTTTGTTTTTCAAATGTAGACACACGTAGCCTTTTTGCGTGGTAGGCCAGCTGAAGTTTGTAATCTGTTGGCATAATCTTTGAGAACCTAAGGTTCCCTCCACTCAGTTATGATCAATAAAGGCACAGCCAAAGAGGGGAAGTAATTATGAATTAAAGTTACTGGTCTGAAGGTATTAATGACCAAATTGGTGAAGTGATAGGAAATGCTATACATTTAGCACCTGATATGCTCAGCTGTCTGTCCTTGATGAGAGATCCAAATGTGAAAAAGAGCACAACTCTATCTCTTGAGGTACTTACAATCTAACAGTGACTTGTAACCAATAGAGATAATCATGAATCATGGGGTTTAGAAATATGAGAGACTTGGGGAGGCTAGGTGGCACAGTGTATGGAGCACTGGACTCAAGAGGACCTGAGTTCAAATCCAGCTTCAGACACTTAACACTAGCCATGTGACCTTGGGGAAGTCACTTAACTGCAATTGCCCTGCCTTCCCCCTGTCCAAAAAGGAAAAAAAAAATATGAGAGACCTCAGAGATCATCTAGATCAGGGGTGTCCAACATGCAACCCAGCCATATAGTCTGTGGCTAAACCAGAGTAAAATGTAATTTGAAAATATTTGACAAAAATACCATGAAATAGGCTATACTACATTTCAAAATTAAGTTAGTTTGCTTCTATCATGGACTTTTATGTAAGTATTAGTGACCCCTATTTGGAACCGATTGAGGTGGCCCCCTCCTACCTGATTAATTGGCCATTGACATTTTGGATAAAGGTCTCTAATGGAGAGAGTAAGCAGATGTTCTGTTCCTTGCATTTTATTTATTATTTGTATCTTGGATTAAGGTAACAATGGGTAGACTTATTAAATCTGTGAATAATACACATGTTGGGATATCTAGTAAACTTAATAAGATTGGGACCAAAAAATCCAAAAACCAATGATCCTGATATACTGTAATGATGGGCTATTTATCACTGATACAGCTGTGAACCCTAGTTGGTATGAATATTCCCTTCAGAACAATTCTATCTAACTCATAGAGGTCTTCCTTTCCAAACCTAGGGTCTACAAACTTTAAAAAAAAGTATTTTAATAACTTTAAATATAATTGATTTTTTTGGTAGTTATATGTATTTTATGGTTTTTAAAAACATTGAGAAAGGGATTCATAGACTTTACCAAACTTCCAGAGGCGTCCGGAGGGGCACAAAAAAGGGCTAAGAATCCCTGCTTTAGGTCTTTTAACATTTTATTGGATAACAGTTGAAGGCCTTCAGGTTCCAGATTTGCTTCACAGTGAACAAACTTTATCTTTACTGAGAATCATCTTGGACCTGGTGGTACTCTGCATTTGGTAAATAACACATTGTGACCACTCCCTGCCCATTGGAGCATCCCTTATAAGAGACTTGTCCAAGGTTCTGATTATAGTAGTCCACAGTAGTTGAGGACCTTGCTAGGTCTGAGGAAAGGCTACCTCGTCCTTGGTGATTATATTTTTGTCTCTCAAAGCTGAGTGCTGCTGGGATGGGGAAGGGGTCACAATGATCAAAGAAGGATCTCTGTGTCTTGGGGCTGCATGTCTTCGGAGTTTCTCTCCATATAATCTTGTTTTTCTGGACTTGATCTCCTTTTAGTCCTGATTTTTGATCCTACTGAGTTATGTTTTTATTCTGCATATTGTTGTTGGGGTACTTCATTATCCTATATATATATATGTATATATATATGCATATATATATACATATATATATACATATAGTACAGTTGGATATTGGTGGGAGATGTAGCTACCAAAATAGTACTAAGTGTGTTCATTTATTATTATTATTTTTTTACCTTTGCTATGTCACTGACTGGCTCACCTTTTCCAGTTACAAATCTCCTAGAAGAAACCTTTCATGCCACTTCTTTTTCCAGTCACTGTTGGTAATGTGCTGCATTCTGCTTGCACTCTCTTTTTTTTTGTCCTTGGAGTCACCCACAATTTTGATTATTTTTTTTTCAATTGGGTTGTTACATGATTCATAGCTACATAGTATCACTAGGAAAATATTAGTCAGGGGTGGGGAACCTGCAGCCTTGAGGCCACATGTGGCTCGCTAGGTCCTCAAGTACAGCCCTTAGACAGAATCCAATCTTTCAGTCAAAGGATTGCTTTTGAGGACCTAGAGGAGCACATGTGACCTCAAGGCTGCAGGTTCCCCATCCCTGATACTGGTGTTTAAGAGATGAGTTTTTGTGGCAGAGATGAACTTCAAACTGTGGAAAGTCCTCCACACTTTCAGAATGAAATACAGCCTATTCTTTTCCTGTTTAGCTGTCATCCCAAGTCATCCATTTGCATGTAGCATCTGTCTAATATGCGTGTTTGGATGTACCAACTGGGTGAGCTGCCCATCCAACTGCATTTCATAATTTTGCCAATAAGTATTATTTATTTACTTTTTTGTTTGTATTCTTATGTTAATTTCTTTTACTGACTTTAGATCTTATAGAAGAGGTCTGATAGAATTCTTGGACTTTATGAGGACTCTAGTTGATTATGCCCAAGTTCACACAGCTACACAGTGTTATAGCTAGGACTGCAACTGAAGATTTCTAAATTTATCTCATATCTGTTATGGTCTAGGGGTGCTGGGAACCCAGAGATTCAAGGGCAAAAGGTATGCGTCTGCCTTGAAATCATTCCACGCAAGCCTTCCTTCAATCAGAGATGAGGTTTATTAAACCTGGTTGTGATAAGTGAGATTTTAAGAATCTGTGCATTTGGTAGATGAGGCTGACCTTTTTTATAGGGAAAAAAGAATGTGGGAAGATTTGGATGGGATCAGTGAGTGGCCAATAGCCTGGAGTGACCTGGAGGTAACAGAGAATTGAAGGTTGGGGCTAGGTCAAAGCCACAATGGAAGGACAGTTGAGACGGTTATTGGGTGGAAAAGGCCAAGTTGCCAGTTCAGGGGCTGGGCTGAAAGCTAAAAAATGGGGGGGGGGAGCCATATCCTATCATACATATCTACCTATCTGTATACTTTTTTTTTTCCTATCTATATGCTTTTAACAGTTATTTTCTTACCTTCCTCAATTGAAAAAAAATTTCTGACAAATACACATGAAGCAAAATAAATTCCCACAATAGCTATGTCCAAATATATGCGTGTATGTATACACATGTGTATATGTGTATGCATATATATGTATGTATATATTTCAAAACCTTGAATCCATTCCTTTTTCTGGAGTTTTGATCTGAAAGTTTGGTTAAAAGAGGCAAATAGGCTAGATGATATATAAATTCATATTGTTTTATTCCCTTAAAGCTAGCAGTACACGATCATGGAGCCAGAAGAGAACTTGTGAGTCACTGATAAAAGAATGACCAGGCTTAAATACATTTTAGAACAATCCCAATTCAAGGTGCCTATGTCCCTCAGATTTATGGTCTCCACATGTGTTTAACTATACCATGAGACAGGAAGTTTCTTAGTTGAATAAGTCGTAAATGCAATAAGATAAGACAATTGACAAAGTGTCAATTGGAAATTATGATGCCAGGATATCTGTGTTTCCCCTGTCTAGCATATGTCCATAGGATACCAAGATTGGAGATGTCATACTATTCAAGACAAAGTCTGATTGTATGAATCCTGTTAGTGGTTACAAACAGGAAAAATTCTTCTGATCAGCCTCATCTGGTCTTAAAGTCACTGATACAGGAAAGAGCATTTTTAGAGCAAAACAAAGCCTGTCTGTTTGATTAGTTCAGGCTTTGGCCCTTATTCGGGTTCAAATGATCTGAAATGATTGTCAGGAGATAGGTAGCTCACATTATCATTGGTCTCCTGGAATTGTGGTTGGTCATTGCATCGATCAAAGTTCTTAAGCCTTTCAAAATTGTTTGAATTTAAAATGTTTTTGTTATTTTGTAATCATTCTGGTTCTGCTTATTTCACTCTATATTGATTCATACTAATCTCGGGTTTTTTAAAAACCATCTCTGTCATTTCTTTTAGCACAGTAGTATTCCATTGCCGAAATTTTAGTCTTTCCCCTGTTGATGGGCATTCCCTTATTTTATAGTTTTTTGCAACTACAATAAGAGCAGCTATGAATTATTTTGTACATATACCTCTTAATCCTTATTTCATCTCTTTGAGTATGTGGTTAGCAGTCGTTATGATTGGGTCAAGGGGTTTGCAGTATAGCAACTATTGGAGAATAATTCCAAATTGCTTTTGAGAATGGGTGGACCAATTCGCAATGTCACCAAACAGTGCAATAATGTATCTACTTTCCTGCAGCCCCTTCCACATTTATCTTTTATCTCGGGGAAATTTCTGGCTCCTAAGAAAAATGCTTCTATCTGACCTACTGCTTCACAGTGAATGTCAGAATCTGGAATGTTATAACTGGAAGGGGCCTCAGGAGGCTGAGTATGAGATAATCTTGGGGGCTCACTTCCTTCATCTCCAACTTTTTCAGATAAGGAAACTGAAATTCAGTGAAGGACCGGACTAAGAACTCTTGGCAATTTATGAGAGCAACTAAGCTCCTTGCGCTTGTGACTGGGCGCAGGGAATTAGTGCTCTTCCAGGGATTTGGCAACTACCTCTAGTAGAATTCCCTAATTGTGAAGGAGAGGGGAAAGTAGGGAGAGATAAAACGGTCCTTAACAACCACTTCCGGGGGCTTGCCGGAAGTAGGTAGGGGCCAGAGTCTCTTGCGGGTCAGTATTTGGGGTTGGGTAGGATGGCGGCAGGGATATGCTTCCGGTTCGCCTCTCAGCTCCTTGTCCTACTGAATCGAGTGGAGAGGCTAGTGGAAGGTGAAGTCGTCTTACCCCGGAAGGGCTTTGTCCTGTATTGGGCCAAGCTTCCGGAGGGGGCAGCGGTTGCGGCCGTCTCCGCTGCTGTTGCCTGAGGGGCCTCACCTTGGAGGGTGCAGTTTCCCGCGGATTCGCGGCCGGAGCGCGTGAGTGTGGATGGTGGGAACGCTCTGGTCAGCTCGCGGCTGGCGGTGGGCAGAGGTCGGGGTCTGGACGCGAGACTTCCCGGTTCTTCACTGCCGGGGTTTGGAGACGGAGGGAGAGGCCCTGGGGATGAACACCTTGGCTAGGGGAAGAGTCCACACTATGACAACAGCTCCTCTCACCATCCTCTCACCACAGTTTTATGAGGCAGGCAGGGATTAAAGTTTAAGCTTTTGACGTATTTAGAAGTCGGGGCTCTAGGAGGTTATTCATTGTGTTTTAGATTTGGAAGGCTCCTTATAGACGATCTGTTCTAGCTCAATTATTTGGTAGACCCAGAGAGTTTACGAAGATTTGAGCAAGTGAGGCTGAGAATCATATTTCTCTCCAGGTCCCCTAACTTTCAGCCTAGTCTCTGCCTCTCTCACTAGATTGGGCCACAGAACTTTAGCGTTCCAAGGAATTACTTAGTTTTGACTTTTTTAGGTGTAAGTTGTCTGGATGTCAATTTCACATTCTTTCCTGAATGAATTTGGGGTTTTCCTTGTACCAGCAACACCTTTTACATTTCATTTAGTTCAACCCTTATTACTGGTGAGTAAACTGAAGACAGGAGAGGTGAAACATCTAAGGTAGGAGAGATATTTTACCCGTAGAAGAGCAAACTTGGGGGAGGGGACATGAATAACTTATCAAATATTTGTCACATATTGTAGAAGAGGACTTAGATTTTCATTAGACCACAAAGTGAGTGTAATTTTTAGGGAGATAGGTTTTGGCTTAATTTTAGCACGATATGAGGAAGAACTTAATTGATTAACAGTAGAATGGGTTGTCTTGTGAGGTAGTAAGCTATTTACTGGAAGTGTTCAAGAGAAGGCAGGCTGATCACTTTTCAGGTAGATCATTTAGGGTGCCTGCTTTTCATGAATGTTGTGTTTTGGGCTTCAGGTAGAAGTTGAATTAAATTACTTCCAAAAGGTCCCCCCTCACGTCATTTCTAAACATGTATTACTCTACAACTCATCCAAGGTCACATAACAAGGTAGTACCAAAACATCTGCCAAAATCTAAACTGGACTTCTAACCTAAATGATTCTTTTTTAAACTTTAGTAATATAAAGCAGTCTTTAAGTTAGAGCTATATCTTTTACTATAACATTTATGTTTTGTTTTTCTTAATAAGTGTGACCATGGCTGCTGAATCTGATGTCCTGCACTTCCAATTTGAGCAGCAAGGTGATGCTGTCCTACAGAAAATGAACCTCTTGAGACAGCAGAATTTATTTTGCGATGTATCCATCTATATCAATGATACGGAATTCCAGGGACACAAGGTGATTTTTGCTGCTTGTTCCACTTTCATGAGAGATCAGTTTTTACTCAACCAGTCAAAGCAGGTCAGAATTACTATCTTGCAGAGTGCAGAGATTGGCAGAAAGTTATTGCTCTCTTGTTATACTGGTGCACTGGAGGTTAAAAGGAAAGAGCTTTTGAAATATTTGACTGCTGCAAGTTACCTTCAGATGGTACATATTGTGGAGAAGTGCACAGAAGCTTTGTCCAAATATTTGGAAATAGATTCTTCTATGAAGAACAACAGTCAGGGTGCTGAGACATGTCATTCCTCTTATCCAGAACTAAAGGATGAAGATGAAAATTTAGAGAGAGACTGTGAAATCATTGAGATTTCTGAAGACAGCCCTGTAAACTTAGATATCCAAGTTAAGCAAGAAAAAGACAATGTTTTGCAGCCTACTATACAGGGCTTGATATTGGACAAAAAAGATATGAAAACATCAGAGATTTCAACTGTTGAAATAGGGTATAAAGATGATGAAATTTGCATCTTTAGAATGGATTCCATCAATGTGCCCACTGTAGAAAGTGAGCAGTTTCCACAGCCTTGTACCTCTTCTAAAACAAATATGTATTTTCCAGAAACACAGCATTCACTTATTAATTCTACAGTGGAAAGTAGGATGACAGAAGTTCCTGGGAATCACTTTCAAGGGTTTATTGGTGAAAGTACAGAAGGCAATGTTGGTGTAACAAATGGGCTTCAAAGTCTGGAAGAGGGTTATTCCTGGCGACACCAGTGCCCCAAATGTCCACGAGGATTTCTTCATCTTGAAAACTATCTGCGCCATCTGAAAATGCACAAACTGTTTTTGTGTTTGCAATGTGGAAAAACATTTACACAGAAGAAAAATCTTAACCGGCACATCCGAGGACACATGGGCATACGACCATTTCAGTGTTCTGTGTGTTTAAAGACATTTACTGCCAAGAGCACTCTTCAGGACCACTTGAACATTCACAGTGGAGACCGGCCCTATAAGTGCCATTGTTGTGACATGGACTTCAAACACAAATCTGCCCTCAAGAAGCACTTGACTTCTGTTCATGGGAGAAGTAGTGGTGAAAGGGCAAACCTTGACATCATCACAAAAGTCAAAATAGACTATGACTAATAGTAATACACACTTGCTTTGGAGACTTGGATGTTATAATCCATTACCTTGAGTTCTGCAAAAATACTCCTTTGTAATTCTGTGTTCCCTCCTTCCTATGTTTGTCTGACTTTTTGATGTACTGGCATATTAATGTTTTTGTAATATCTATTCTTAAAAGTTGTTGGAGTTAATGGAATGGTTGATGGAGTTCTTTTCTGCCTTAAATATCATTACCAAAATATTAGCTGATTTTCATAGCCAGGCTTTTTGGTGCTTTATAAAGTGTTGTGAACATAGGTCTTTAGTTAATATTGTTAACTGACTCTTGGCTAAGGGGCAGAAAGAACTCAGTGGTATTTTTCAGGTTTTTCATTGAATTTGTGTTGTTAGTGCTTCACATAGGACCAGCAACTATATTTTATTTGTACTGTTAGTGGCCCTTAGAAGAAAATAAATCTAGGACTTTGCCAGTCTTGATTCATTTTAGCATCACTTTTAAGAACTATTTGTCCTGTAGATGAAAGCAAGTGTGACGAATCTTTTCCCAAGTAGGATAAATATACTGGTTACTTTTACAAATTCTCCACTTTTTCTAAAGCAAATAGTAGGTCAGCTATCTGGTTGAAATTATGAAATAATAATATTCCTTGTGTATAAAAAAATTTCTGTTGCCTCCAGAGAAATTATTTAGCATATCATTTATTTCACTGTGAGTATTCTCTGCACTTTTCCAAAGGGTAACTCATTCACACTTTTTCATCCTGTATGATTGGCTTATCTTTATATTAGTTTTCCATAAAGGTTCAACCTAACACACCAGATATCATCATCTTTTTTTATTATTATTATTATTTCATGGATAACATTGCAGCACTTCTGCATTCTGTCCATCTGTTCTTTCTTACTCTTGCTACATTTTTTGTCAGCTTCCTTTTCTAATCCTTGTTAATATCTTTTATACTAGTTCTTGGGCACAAATCATCATTGTGAATATGCTGCAGCCTACTTGTGCCACCAAAGGGATATGCAGGGTTATATTAAAGTTGATTTTTTTATACATACATATGTAGATATATATATATATATATATATACACACACACACACACACATACACATGTATATAGACATATGTATATATGTATATACATATGTATGTATACATATGTATGTGTATGTGTATACACGTACCCCCTACTTGTGTATATGTGTTTTATATGTAAACACACATATATAGATAAAAATATATAAACATTTCCTTCACTAGAATAAAAAGTTATTGTACCTATGTAATGTTTTTAATATATTTTAATTTATTTCCATTTGAGAATAAATGTTCCTTATTTGAATTACTTGTTCACATACTTTGGAAATGAATACTAAATTAGCTGTGGTCTCTAGATTATATGTAATGCAAACATATCAAATATTTTTATCATCAGTATGATTATATAACCAATGAGAAACAGCATTTGTTAGAAATACACAATTTATAAAAGACATTGAATGTGTTCTAGGTATCATTATTCTTTTTACTTTGTCTTGGCAATATCTTTTTTTGTCATGGCAATTCTTTAACCTAGTTTTTTTTTAACCTTAGTACTCTACGTGGATAGTTGTGATTTTTCTTAGTGATAAATTTTTATTCATGTGACTAGGGCTGACCTTCAAATATTGATATTAAAATAATTTGAGTACTTTTTTCTTATCCAGATATATGTATTCTCCATGGATGTGCCAAAAGTAAAAACATGTATGTAACATGTAAGTGTAGTGGAAGTAAAATTTATTTTCGTTCTTGTTAAATGCTAAAGTTCCCTGTTATTTCTATATACTTATGGTACAGTAGAACCTGTGGGACAAGACATCTTGTCAACCTCTGAGAGATGTGACTTGAGTGTTAAATCATATAATTAATCTCTCTTTATCAGAACTCTCCCCTGTTCCAGACATCCTTCACCCAGTTGCCAAAGTGATATCCTAAAGCACAGGTCTGAACATATCCCTTCCCTGCTCATAGCTCCAGTGACTCCCTATTTCCTCTAGGATAAAATACAAACTCTTGTTCTTCTTTGGCATTGAAAGTCCGTTAATCTATCTCTAGTGTACTTTTGCTTCCTTACTGCAACATTATTTACCTTTATATGCTCTGGTCCTGCCAAACTAACCTTGCTGCTCCCCATACGGGACAAAGTGTCTCATTTCTCCATGGCTTTGCATCCTCGTGCCTGGAATGCATTCTCTTTCCACCTCTGCCTCTGAATCCTTAACTTCCTTCACTGCTTAACTCAAGTGCCACCTCCATTTACTTTATATTTACTATGTATATATTTTGTACTTATATGTGTATGTTTTGCCTGATAGAATGTAAGCTCCTTTAGGGCAGGGACTGTTTTTGTCTTTGTAGTCCCAGTGCCTGGTACATAGTAGACATTTAATAAATGCTTGTTGATTGATTGGTTGTGCCTCCTGCAATATAGCAGTTGTGTTGTGTACAAACCTGACACAATACAAATTAACCTACAATGCACATGTTATATAGGCATTCTCCTGTGGAATATTTCTTTTGAAACTTCATTATTTTAAAATGTTTTATGTTTCAGCTATTTGTGAGGTCCAAATTTGTTATTTCAGCAGTGTGCGGGAAATTTCCAGTGTGGAATGTCCCTCTATGATTACGGAGAAGAAATGTTGTCTTTAATAGTTTTAGAGAATTACCTGGGTATACTGAGAAGTTAAATGATTCTCCCATTTTAACACTTCTTAGTATGTGTGAGAAGCCGGACTTGAACCCAAGTCTGTCTTACACAAAGGACGGCTTTTCTATAGCTCATGCCACCCCTCAACTGAGGGTTAGTTAACATATAGATGGTAAATGACTATATTTCATAGGATCTTTGTGGGAAACATTATAGAATCACAGAATCTTAAATGTTGAAAATGTCATATAGACTTTTTGGACCTTACTTTCCATATCTGCAAACTGAAGAGACTGAATTTGATGTATATGATTTCAGCTCTCATTTATGAATTCAAACTTCACTGGTCATCTGAGCTAGAAGATGGGAGACTTGAGAGGGCATTCATAGATCTATGTAAAATGTTTTAAATGTAGTAGTGATAGAATTTCAGTGCAATGCATTTTTTTTTCCTTTCTTAGAAAACATTCTTTCAATAAACATGTTTAAGTTACCATCTATGAATGGAGAAATGGGCTTTTGTGCTATGATATTTATTTTTGCAACATATTTTGCTTACAAAAATCTGATGAAATAGGGAGTATGATTATCATCCTCATCTGACAGATGATGAAACAGGTATGAAGAGGAAAATGGCCTTGCGCAAGGTATCCTGATAACATGGCTAAATAATACATGGTACTTGCTTTCAAGGATCTCACCTTTTCAGCAATTTTAGTGCCTTTTGAGCTGGGCCTTTAAAATGATTATATTTAGATAAACTTTACCTCTCAGCAGAAATTTTCTTCGGATTAAATTTGAAGCTTTGTTTTTCCCCATTGGTGGTTTTATGTTTTAAAATTTAAAACATTCTGTGGGTGGACGAGTAGTTCATAAGAAATAACATTTTTGGGGAATGTACATCTTACCCAGTTCAATATTTTAAACATATTTCCTTCCCAATTGTAACTAATTTAGGTACTGACTTATATACACACGTGTATATTCATGTATATACACACATGTATATATGTACATGTATATACACACAGAGTCCTTTTGTAAAGCACTTTCAGATTTTTGGGATAGGGAGAAAGGTTGGAAATTTTCTTTATTCTGTCCAATAACACAAAGTTTCCATGAGAAGGAATTCTCAAAGTTGTGTCTGCATTCATGATATCTCAGTAGGATTTGGAAAATGGGATCTAGTTTTAGAAATGCAGATATATTAGGGTAGAAGAGGGGAAAGAGAAGGAAACAAGCATTTATCTAGTGCCTACCATGTGCTAGATACCATGCTAAGCACTTTTTGTTATTTTTTCTGGCTCTATAAAGTAATATTTTGGCAGTTTGGTATAGCGCTGAATAAGTAAATTTAGGTTTAGTTAATTTAGGTAGAATTGTCATTTTAATTATATTAACTCAACCTGCCCATAAACAACTGATGTTTTTCCAATTATTTAGATCTGACTCTGTGTGGAAAGTGCTTTGTAATTGTGTTCATATAGTTCCTGGGTTTGTTTTGGCAGGTAGACTCCCAAATATTTTATAATGTCTACAGTAAAGCACTTTTTATAAATATTTTACTTGGTACAGAGAAAAATTTTTCATTGTAGAGAAATGCAGTGTTTGTGATTTTTTTTTTCATGGCCAAGGGAAAACTGAAAGGTCCATATTCCTGAATTAAAGCTTTGCCTTTACTATGTTTCCGTTTTAAAGCTCTTGAAAAAAAAATGGCTACTGATTTCTTCTAAATGAAATAACATTCTTCTGTTCACCTGAATTGTACCATTTTCTCAAATATGTAACTTCTTAATATTTAGGATAATAAAATGGAGGTTGTACAAGAGATTGATGTTTGTGGAGATTTATGAATTTTCAAGAAAAAGTAGGGCTTTAAGGTTTACAAAAATGGTTTCCCTGTTTGCAAACTTTTTGATGGAACAAATAAAAATCTAAATTCACACTAACCCTGTGAGGTAGGTAAGAGTAACTATTATTCCTATTTTGTAAATGAGGAAAGAGACTCAGGATAATGGGAAGTGCTTTGATCAGTTACATAGCTAGTAAACAATTCTTATACTTTCCTTCTTTATTCATCTAAGTGGGAGTTCCTTTATTTTAAATTCATAGAATCAGGAGAAAAGTTTATCAACAGCTACTTAATTGCTTGTTTTTAGCTAATAGTGGTCATGGAACAGGAAAACTTAAAGGAAAAAAAATTGCCTTTAAACCAATAGCAATAGATCTGCATATCTGATATCAGACATGACAGTTCAAAGGGGTCATAGAATTTTAGACCTAGGATGGGAACTAAAGGATAATCATTTAAGTCTCCGAGAGATATTAAGTGACCTGCCTAAAACAGTAAGAAGCAGTACTTCATTTAGAAGCCCGGTCTTATGTCAATTTTAGCACTTGCTCCTAAGGGCCAGCTTGGGTTTGGATTAGGGTGAATATTATTTGGCAAATAGAATTGAAGTTATGTGTTAAATCCTGCCAACTTTGTGGGAAGATGGAGTAGGAGAGAAATAAAATCTCACCATTACCCTTGAGCCACTTCATGTGTGGCACCTTTCTATGCCTCTGCCAACTTTAGCTTGAGACTATTATACGGGCAGCTGCAAAACACAGAGGATGGACGGGAGTTTCCCAGAAATCTCTCCTTCAGTTCTCCTTGTTTCCCAGAGTGCTTCAGCTTTGCTCCACCGTCACGTGACGAGGGTGGGTTAACCTGAAAGCCCTAAGGGCAAAGCAAAGAGTAAAGAACTAAGCATGCGCGATCTCGCGCGAGTTGGGGCGTGTCTCCTCGCGAGAGGATCCCGGGGCCCGGCTCCCTCCCGGTCCGCCTCTCGCGAGGAGGTGGAGGAGGAGGAGGAGGAGGAGGAGGAGGAGGAGAAGGCGCCGCAGCGGCCGCCGCCGCCGCCGCCGCCGCCAACACCACCTACGCCAACGGGGCTTTCCCACTTGCTCCCGATGGAGTTTGAGGCCGCGGAGCCGCAGCCGAGCCGTGCCCCGGGGAGAGGAGGCGCCTTCGTCGCCGATCCCCGTCACCGCCGTCGCCCCGGGGCTCCCCGGAGCGGCCCGTAGCGACCCCGCCCGGGCCCTCAGGTAGGGTGGACGGGCGGGAACCGGGGCTTGGGCCTGTGGGGAGGCCGTGAGGGGGCGCCCTGAGAGAACGTCTGCGCCTGACAGCGTCTGGGCCCGCCGGGCAGGCAACGATCTTCTCCGCTCCCTTCTCCCTCTGGGTTCCTGCAGCCACCTCTGTCTCCTCAGCTGGTTGACTGCAGCCGGAGGGGCCTGGCACCAGCCACTCTTCCCTCCCCTCGCCCCGCCCAGGCGGGAGCTGTGGCCCGCAGAGAGGGGCTCCTGGAGGCAGGGTCCCACGGAGCTCTAGAAAGGACCTTTATTCTCTCTCCCTTTTATGTTTTCTTTCTTTTTCCCCTAATGGCTTTCCTTCTCTCCCTCCCCCCTTTTCCTCCCTACTCCCTTTTTCACACCTCACTCTCTCTCTTCCCCTTCTCCCCTCCCCTTTCTCCTTTTTTCTCCTCCCCTTTTTGCTTCTCCTCCTCCCATTTTCCCTTGTCTCCTTTTCTCTTCCCTTCTTCACCTCTTCCTTCTCTTTCTCCCCTTCCCACTCTTCCCTCGTCTCTCTCCGCCGTTTCCCTTCTCGTCCTCCGCTCCCCCTCCCATGTCTGCTAGTCTCTCTCATTCCTATATCCCCTTGTCTCTCTCCCACTTTCTCCGTTCGGATTCTCCTTTACTCTTCTCTCCCAGTCATTCAACATTTATTGCCTCTTTTCTCTCCTTCACCCTGTCTTCCCTATTCCCTTTTGTCTCTTTCCTTTTTTTTCTTGTAAAAAAAAGCCACCAAGAAAACAGAATGGGTCTGATTCTGAAATTAACAGAATCACGATGTTTTAGAGTTTGAATGGAGTTAGACACCATAAATTCTGCCAGTGTGTCATTTCTTCTGAGGTCCAGGTAGGGGGTGGAATCTGAACTCTACATGAGTAGAAGACCCTTTTTCTTTACACTCACACATACCTGTCTTTTTGAATAACAGCTTCTGTATTTTCACTCAAGCCAAACAATGCCCCTTGGTGCCATGTAAAGGGGTCTCAGCAGTAAGAGGAGAGAGGATTGGCTACAGAATGGCCCTGGGGATGTGACTAGGATAATTGAATGAAAGAGAACCAGGGAATTTATTTATTGGTGTGATTGTGTGTTCTGTTTTTTCCCCCCTCCTTGTGGGAAGCCTCTTGGGGCGACTCTTCCACCATCTTAGAAGAATGGTGTAAAGCATCATTGTTTTACAGGCATTTAAAACGGAACTGGGCATCACGATACAGAATGCATTAGAGAGAATAGTATCTATTTGTTTTCCTTAGCTTTAAGGAATGGAAAGGTTATGATGGCTGCTTTCACTTTTAGTTTCAATAATAAAGCAGTGTGACACAAACAGAAAAGGTACAGGAATAAAAATAGATCTAAATGATGTAGTATTTGTTTTATGGAGTATACCTAACCTGAATCCTCACATCCCTCTCATGGGCATTTTACTAATACATGTTAGAGTTCTTTCCTGGATCACATTTGGAAACTATTGTATCCCATTAAATTTAGTCACTTCTCTCCCACCTCCATATCATGATTTTCCTAGCTTTGGTTCCTTTTGACGTTAATTTATCAAATTCTGTGTTGATATTTGGGTAAATTTCTAGAACAAGAAATGTCACAAAATTCAGTTTCTGTTATTTTTAGAAAAAAAAAAGGTGTTTTCAACAATTTTGATCCTTTTCAGGATCACATGCACTAGAATCCTTTCACTGTTGATCAGATGACTGTATTAATTTGACAATTTCCTTACTTGATTGCTGACTTTTTATTTTGCTGAATTTATCACTTTAAAAACATTTTGATAGATTTTTTTCTTTTGGTATTATCTTTTAAAATTTATTCTTAACTTTAAAAACCATAGAAATTTGTATTGTAGTTTAGCATTTTAGAGTGTTACGGTTCTAATAATGTTCCAAACTGTATTCTTTTATTGTATTAGCCAGATGCACACATTTTTTTTCCCAGATTTGAAAAATTAAGCAAACAGTAGGTAGAATAAAGCACACTGAAGAAAAAAATGAATTGTACTGCATCCGTTTCACTGTTAATGTTATCAGTAACATCTTCTTAATTGTCCTTATTATGTCTTTATAATTATGTGAAAGGCTTTCTTCAGAGTGACTTTTGCATGCTCGTATTACTTTTATTAAAGAGACATTTCGCAGAGCATAAAGTTTCTTTTGAACCTTCTTTTATAATAATGTAGACATCAGAGCATGGCCACTTATCCAAGAAATAAATTATATCATTAAAAACAGACAAATGAAAACAAACTTATTGACAGAGAATCTTGTTGAAAATTAGCCTAATGTTATTAGAGGGATGAAGAGCTTGACTTTCTCCTGGAAGGATAAATATGCATGGCAAAAATTACTTGATAAGATGAAGTAATTGTAACTGTGCCATCTAAAAGGGATATGTTTTCATTTTTTAGTCCTTACAGCTGCCGAAGTATCTTGAATTTTATTGGGAGTGGTAGCTATAGTAAACAGGAAAAAGGATTTGTGTTTTAGAAAATACCATTGAAAGAATAATCTGAAATCCATTAAGTAATTGATTTAAGCTCCCAAGTGACATGAGCAGTAGAGTTTAAACAGCCGAACTGTGGAGAAATTATTCAAAATGATATATTTGAGCCTTTTCTCCCTTAAAATCTTTTATACTATTTAGAGTACCAATTTAGACCTCTTAGATTATTTCCTTTGTTTCTGAATTAGTGACTGAAATTGTAGTCAAGATGATTTAAATCCATTTAAAATTCCTAATTAAGAATTTTAAGGTATCAAAGTGAGAAGTATTATGTTATGTTTGCAATAATGTTTGAACTTTCGAGTCAGAAGAATCAAGTTTTAAATCTCAGGACCAATAACTGCTGTGCAACTCTGGCTAAACCACTTAATCTCAGTTCTTAAATTTCCTTATCTATAAAATGGTGGTAATAGTACTTATACTGAAAGATGTTCTACCATAATAAATGGAAATCTTACCTAGGAGTCAGCAAGACTTTAACCTCTCAGTAGTCCAGACAACTCTCTAGAAAATCTGTAGAAAGTTTATGGATCTGCAGTGGAGAAGGAAATAACCTTGCCAGAGGGGTTCCTTAAACTGTTGAAATCACACCTGTGAATCATCCTCCCCAACCTCTCTCCTTCCCCAGATTTCACCATTATCTCTCTCACAGGAATATTATTAGGAAAGTACTTTGTAAACTTAAGACTACTACTATTCATAATAAATACCTTTCTGTACTTAAATTCCATTGTAAGCCATCCATGCTTTTTCATCCCAATTTTTTTTGGGGGGGGGGTCTCTTGTTTCTGTAAATCCTCTTATGTCTTCCTTTGGTTCCTTTGATATTTCCTTGGCATCAGTGAAGTTACTTGGGCTATCCATCTGTAATTTCTTACTAAATGACCTACTTACTTCCTTTTTGAGGTACATACAGGTAGGATCTTAGCTTTCAGAACTAGATGAAAGTTAAGAGATTATCCAGTTGGTTCCCTGCCATCCCTCTTAAGGAAATGGAGGTTCAGAAAGGTAAAGTGACATGCCCAAGGTGATACTGGTAAGAACGAGTATACAGCTGTTAGACGATATCTTTATAAAAATTTAATGCACACCTTTGAGACAAAGATTTGTTTAATTGACAAGTTAGTTTATATGTAGTAGCTGAACTTTGATGTGGTTTTTGTAGTATAGATTACTGTATTTCTCTTCATATAAAATAGGAATTTTTGCAGTGGTAGAATCTTAAACCTTTTCCTGTAGTAGTATGAAATCAAATATAACAGTGAACCATTCTGGTTAACAGATTATGCTTTGCCAATAACCGAAAGTAAGATTTCTTAAATGTGTAACATTTGCTCCTTTTAAACAACTTTTTCATCTTCCCATCATATTTGTGAGGGAAATTAGTACCTTTTATGCAGTTTTACACATCAGCAAATGACAGGCAGAGAGACTTATAACTTGAAAAGCTATTGAACAGAAAAATTCTTCTAGGTCATGTTCATTCAAAAAAGCATTCACTAACTGTATGCATAACTCTGTTCTAGGCGCCAGAAGACCACTACATCAAATTTAGATTCTTAAGATCCTCTATTTAGCTGCCCTATAATTTTAGTAACTACAAGTTTACTTAATAAAAATTAATTTTAAATATTTTGCTTAGTGCATTGAATGTTTACATTTACAGTTTTTTTCTTAGCTTTTTGTTGTACTTGGAAAGTTTTCATTTTGTCTTTAAATATCTGTTTCTCTGCAAGTGACATTGTTCTCATAGTATTTAAGTTAGAATTTTACAAACCCAAAGTTAGTTTACAGTGTTTCAATTTAAGGATTTTATATGTTCACACCTTTCTAGTGTGTAATTTAAGTGCTTTTTTCCCCAAGAAATTTAAAGATTATTTTTTTTATCCTTTTTGTGTGATGTTAAAAAAAGCACTATTTATAGTCAAGATTTTAGAAAATATTCCTCTCTTAAATAGATCAAAAGTCTATTTATGTTGCAACACCACTTCAGGATATATTCAGTGATGTTTAAGTATCCTCTGATATTTGGGTTGAAGAACTGCCACATTATTTTCATGTATCTTTCAAGTTATGTGGAAGAGTGAAGTGTTGATTATGTTGCTACCCTGAAAATATTTAACAAATGCAGTATTCATTTTGAATCTGAGGAGGCTTTATACCTCTGCCTTTAATAAGCATATTAGGCATAAATGAGTATATAGTTTCATTCAGAATTGATTCAGTCTTTCAGGAAGTAAATCTACCCTAAGTTTCTCATAAATAAATTTTATCTTTTATTTTGTAATGGCATTTTAAAAAATTCATTTGGAAATTAAATTCTCTGCATATTTATTTTAAGACTTTTTAATGTGTTTAAGAATACTTGTGCTGATAATTGCCATCACCTTTATTAATCAGTTCTTCATAAGCTGTATTTGAGGTGTGGGATGCCAAAAGTTTTAAAATTTCATTATTTAGCTGACTTCAAGTTTGAATTCTTTTCCAAGAAATTTAAACTTTAAAAAGATTGTCTTGGTAAAATAACAGAGTTGAAAGATTATTTTATATGAATTTCCTCTAACATAATTGGACATTGAAAATTTGCCTACTGAATTAGAATTTTTGAAAAAGTAGCTGTGAAAAAAAGAATGCATGAATTATTTTATTATTCCAACTTGACTGAATTAGAGTACTTAATAGCAGATTTATTGGAAAAATGTGACTAAAACAAATGATCTCTTTTCCTCTTATAACACTGAAATATTTTTCAGGTTGTAGGTACTGATGAGTTCACATATTTTGTTAAAATCAAGTATAAAGGCTGATCAATATTTATTTGTAATATTGGAAGTTAAACTTTTTAAAATTGATTAAAAAAATCTTCTTAGCCATGGCTGTGGCATTGTGAATCTGAAAGGTATAAATCTGCATAGAAAGATTTGGGAATTTATTTTAGAGTAAATTTGTAAAACTATTTTACAAACTTTTATATCTATGAATTCAGTTTTATTTAAGTTATTTGGAATACTTTAAAGGCTGTAGACATTTAAAGCACGACAAATAGGAATGGAATTTTCCCTTTGAATTTTTTTTGGGGGGATTTTTTTGTTAGTTATATAATTTACCTTCAAACTCAGATTGTGATTTTTAAAACCTTTAGTTGCTGTGGTTGGTGCTCACTAAAGTATCAGCTAGTAAACCTTCAGTGAATAAAATATCAGCTGTGTAATGCCCTAAAGGCCCAGATTTCTAATACTCAGAAAACCTATCAAATTTACATAAGTATTTTTTAATTGTTCTGAATTTGAATTAGAAATATTTATGAAATATGTAGTATTCAAACTTTATGTCTGAATGCTTTCAAGTTGGAGACAGTGACATTAATGATAATTCCATGTTCTTAGATATAGATTATTTGGAGTTAAAGCCTTTTGCTTGCTGTATGATTTCTTGAGTCTTTGTACTGTTGCCATAAGATCATAGAATCTAGACTATGAGGAAACAGATAATCTAGTTTTGAGTCCCAAATTTTTCAAGTATTGGGATGCCTTTCTAATTTCAAATTTCGTAAATGGACACTCCAATCCTTACTTTATGGTAGTTGTTGGTATTCTTAGCATCCAGTGATTAGGAACTTACATAAAAGCTTCTGTCACTTCTATAGTCTTTTTAATTAATTTGTTAATCACCACATATGAACATGCATTTGAAAAACAGTATTAACTAGGCTGGGTGGTGCTCACCTGGACAGGCTGAGACCTGCAGATCTCTCAAGTTAGGGAGTTCTGAGCAGCATTTCAATATGTTGATCAAGTGTCTATACTAAGTCCAGTATCAGTATGGTCCGCCCTTGGAAGGAGGATGAGACTCATCAGTTTGCTTAGATGTTGGAATCCAAGCAGGTCAAAGATCCTGTGATGATCAGTAGTGGGATCCATCTATGAGTAGTCTCTGTACTTCAAGTTGTTTGAGATAGGGATATCCAGCCTCAAAAAAATAGTAAAGATTTATGGATCAGCATTTAAGTTTACAGAAGTTTGGTTAGCTTATTATGCTAAATCTTTTTGCCTGTTGTACTGGAGCTAAATAAAGATGAAGATGACAAGCCGTGGTGTGCTTAAGGATTTGGAGATTCTTTTCATTGACCCTGTGACTCCTAAAGGATCTTAGGCTCATAGATCTGGTACCACTGATACAGTTTAAACACATTTTACAGATGAGGAAACTGAGATCCAGACAAGTCAAGCGATTTGCCTGAGGTCACAGTAGCACACCTTCTGACTCCAAATTCAGTGATCTTCCAAAAGAGATGATAAAGATTTGAAACCTTTTTTTTTGGGGGGGGGTGGGAAACAAACAAAGAAAGCACTGCAGCAAACTTCCAACAAGATTTAGAAATTATAATTAGTAATACTTTTTTGGTACTAATGAGGCATTTTATTTCTGCAGAGAATATCTTTTCTCAATTGACTTTTGTTCACGTTAACATTTAAAGCCATATAACGATGTTAACACAGCTTGCTCATATCTGTTAATTTTGTTTTGTATCAGCATAGTAGAAGACTTCACTAGTTACTGTTGTTATAACCTTGGATAAGCCTAAAGTTTTCTAGACCTCAGTTTCCTTTTCTGTAAAATGAGAGTGTTAGATCAGATTTGTTGTTGTTAGATTATGTGGCCTTTCTTTAGTTAAGCTCTAAATCTTTCATCCTTTGATCCTGTGGTATGATATCCATGGAGGGGCGTTACATAATCACTTCCTTTTTTTTTTGTTAATCAATAAGTCAATGGATAAGCATTTATTAAGTGCTGTTTGTATGCCAATTTTGCCTATAGATCTGCTCAGGTACATCTTTCAGATCTCTAAATTCAGTAACTGTCACCTTCTTCCTATATCATGTGAAGGTAGTGTAATAGTAATCAAGACATATGAATTCTAAGATTGGCCCTGTGACTAACTAGCTATATAATCTTGAGCAAGTAGCCTCAAATACCTTAGTATTAAATTTCCTTATCTGCGTCATGCAGACTAAGATCCCTCTCAGACCTGAAAATCTATGAGTAGATAGGTATGTTCACATTTCTCTTTTTTTTTGCTTGCAGTTTGTCTAAGGTAGAAGCAACTAGAATTAGTAAGCTCTATGCTAGCAGGTTAGGACAAATTTCTTTAGTAAGTTTTCTATCTTCCTTCTCTTTCCTCCCCTTATTCCTGTCCCTCAGCAGTTATACACTTACTTGGTTCTTATTGAATTGAATTGTGTTTTTAAATGTGATTAAAAGGTTACTCTTTAATTCCTCAGTTTTAAAATTCAGAATTAATGTGACCACAGCTATACAAATAGTGTAAGACATAAACTTGGGCTTTGTGGAAAAACCGTGCTTCATATCTGTAAGAAAGAATTCTCTTACCATAGCTAAAATTAAAATTACCTACAAAATCTCCAAATCAGGTAAATTGCTTCAGTTTAAACCATTTCAGGGAAAATGGACCCATAATATAAAAGTTCCAGGTATATGAAGTGAATTAAAGCTGGTTTTATAATTTGGGGCTTTTATTCTTTTTATTATTTCTAAAACAATTTTAGTTTGGGGAATATTCTGTCAGTGTGCTCTCAGATCATAGCTGGGTAAATAACATTAAAATGTTTAAAAAATTACTTGTGATTCTTTAAAAATATACTTAGCAGTTTATTATAGCTTGTTATTGTTTCTATTTTTTGCAGTTATATTGAGTAACTGAAGCAGTATCCCAAACTTTTAAAATTTCTTAAGTAATGTAGAAAATTATTTCTTTGGTGCATTTTATCTGACTTTTACTAAATTCTGTCAGCCTTTATGAATATTCAATTGGAAAAGTATCCCTTTCAATTTTACTTAAAATCTAGATTTCAGGTGACTGTGCTCCCCTACAAAAATGAAGGAAATGAAATCTACTTAAACTTTGATCATTGTGAGTTTAAGTTTATGGCATTTCTTGTGTTGAATTAGTTTATAAAGAATTATTGTTACATAATTTTGTTTTCAGACAGGATCATTGAAGTTTTACTGTCATTCAGTTTCAGTTCATTTCTATAATTGAGTGGCAATTAAGCATGAAACCCTATGTTGTCTTAATTAAATTATTAAATATAAAAAAGTAAATAAAATGTGTTTAGTGTTTTAGCTTATATGGCAAATCAAAATTGGCTTTAATATTTACAATATTAATTGTGAAGATATGGAAATAATCTTTTTTTGTTTTGTTTTCTGTTTTTTGTTCTCTTCTAGCTAACATAACACTACACAGTGAAATAATGGTCTGCTAGACTGCTAAACAAGCATCCAGTTTCCACAATGCCTGTGCAGGCTGCTCAGTGGACAGAATTCTTGTCCTGTCCAATCTGCTATAATGAATTTGATGAGAATGTGCACAAGCCCATCAGTTTAGGTTGTTCACACACTGTCTGCAAGACCTGCTTAAATAAACTTCACCGAAAAGCATGCCCTTTTGACCAGACTGCCATCAACACAGACATTGATGTGCTTCCTGTAAACTTTGCACTTCTTCAATTAGTTGGAGCCCAGGTAAGATGTAAAGTTGTACTGCTTATTGCTTCAGCCTTTTGTCAGAAGTAGCATTATGATATTGGACGTGCAGTTAAGATAGAGGGCTGTTGTGAGAAAGGAACTTTGTAAATAATAAAACGTTATGAAAATGTTAATTGTTATATGTTCAGTAACCTTTAGTTGAGAGGAAAAGCAGATTTGTAAATTTGAAATTTGTAGAAAACATTAGCATTGAGAAAGCTGTTTACCTCTGGTCCTTAATTTCCTTATTTATAAAATAAATGACTTGGGTTAGATGATCTATAGATAATTTACAGCTGTTGACACTGTGATTTGATTGTAGTGTTAGAATTATATTTTATGCAGGGCAAGATTATCATTGTATATAGAGCTGAATCGATTGAAGCTGTATTTATGAGAAGTTTCCCTTTTTAGGTACCAGATCATCAAACAGTAAAATTAAGTAATCTAGGAGAGAATAAGCACTATGAGGTTGCAAAGAAATGTGTTGAGGATTTGGCACTCTACTTAAAACCACTAAGTGGAGGAAAGGGTAAGTTTCTTTAAAAACTATGTCTCTGTTGGTGGGTAGGATTTAATGGGAAAATTATTAACCTTGGTAAACTTAGCTTTGACACTTTGATATGAAGCAATAAAAGTCTTCAAATGGGTTTGACAGAAGGTCCAGTTGCCTTTTTTGATTGAGAACCTAGATTATTATTTTGTCTTTTTTGTTTTATGGAATTTATGGGAGAATTTAAACAGGAATCATATAGGTTGGATGGGCATGGAGGGCCTGCTTCATTGCGAGAATTATTCATATTGATGAGAATTCAGATCCATAAAAGTAAGTAAATATAACCTAACCACAAACCAGACAAAAGGAGAAATATTCATTTTTTTCAATTAAACTAGTTCTATTTATTTAGAATTCTTGGAATATAAATCTTAACAAATCTTGTCAAGGAGTCCTTTCTTGTGTTCCCTTGAACTTATATTTCTTCTCCTAGTAAGTCTCCAGCCTTTACTAGCCATTCATGTAACCTTGTGCAAGTTATTTAATCTCTGAGCTTTTGTTTCTTCATCTCTAAAATGTAATGTGGATAATAATATGTGTACTATTTGTTTTGAGGAAAGCATTTCTCAGACCTCCAAATATGAGCTACTATCATTGTCTTTGTCATCTTGTTAATGAGATACATTCTTGGCATTTGAGAAATACCAGAGAAGTATGAAACATGATTCCTTACTCAAGGAATTTAAAAGTCCTGTGGTTTATTACATTGCTTTTAGATAGGATTATGTGATAGGTCCCAGAAGACAAATGTCTTGCTTTTAAATGAAAAGCTACCAATAGTAACCAATAACTGGCAGCAAGCAGCCAGGTATACTGTATTGTTTATTTTATGTGTGATTGCTAAAGGACTTGAGTTGCTCATGCAGTAAAAGTTAAGGATAACAGATGGATAGTCTGAGTGTTGCCTTGTTATCTATGAAATATTAAAAAGCTAGAGGAACATCTCCAGTATGTGGGGTAGATTCCATATGGAAGATACATGGAAGGGAAAGCACTTGGAATGTGAAGACTGGGATAAGTTTACATTGGAAAGAGGATCCACATTAATAAAATTACTAATCCTTCAAAGTATCTTTTTAATGGAGCTAGAATACATTCTTTAATCTAAATGCGATAAAATATTATTTGATCATTATATACATACCAGAACTTAAGTTGTCTTGATGAACCTAAAGTGTACAACAGTATCCAAACTTTCAGAAAGCAGGTATTAGTCTTAAGCAAAACATATACCATGATAGGGTTGACTAGTACCAAATTGGGAATCTCAAGATTTGGGTTCAAATGCCAGACTCTGACATTGATAATGTATGACTTTGGTCAAATTACTTCCTTCCCTAAGTGGCATATCTGTTAGTAAAATGAAGAGGTTGGACGAGATGGATTTTAAGGCTTCGGTAGACTCTAAATCCTATAACCATCTCTGAGAATGTAACATCAGTGCTGTTGTGGGATGTGAGTGAGAAACTAACTCAGGGGTTATAGCTTGATCAGTGAAGTTAATAATGAAACATACTTTAAAAAAATTTTCAACTCATCTTTACTTTCAAAAGCTTAAGTCTTTTGGTTTCTCTTTTTTTGAAAGGTGTTGCTAGTTTGAATCAGAGTGCACTGAGCCGTCCAATGCAAAGGAAACTGGTGACTCTTGTAAATTGTCAACTTGTGGAAGAAGAAGGTCGTGTAAGAGCCATGCGAGCAGCACGATCACTTGGGGAAAGAACTGTAACTGAACTGATTTTACAACACCAGAACCCTCAGCAGTTGTCTGCCAATCTCTGGGCTGCTGTCAGGGCTCGGGGATGCCAGTTCTTAGGACCAGGTAAAAGTCAAAAAACTTTTTAGAAAATACAGTTACTGACAGGTTTAGAGATAAATACCTTCTTAAATAATTTTCAGCTTTCTTAAGAATAAACAAGTAATTTTCTGATGATCTTGTTTGTTGCAGAATAGTTCCAAAGAATTTCTGTAATGCATTGTCAGATCATATTTGATAAAGCCTATACATCTACTCCATTTATTCACCTATTTTCAGATTGACACTTATTCTAAGAAGTTTGTGTGTTTGTCAAAAATTTTGTAATGATATACTTTTATGAATTTTCTCCTTTCTCATTTAAATTCTTACAGATTCATGGATTTTGTTACAATTTTCAAAGATAGTGAATGTTTCATTTGTATAGTGGGAAGCTTAAGGATAATTGGAAGAAAACTTTTCCATGTTAATGCATCTTTACATTTAATTGACAGCATGTAGGATGAAGTGTGTAGCTTGTGTAGAGTTTAAGAAAGGAGATGGTTTCTTGATACTTTTCTCCCCTTTCATTTAAATAGAAATTGAGACTAAATATTTCTTTCTGTAATAAGAACCAGTCTTGGAGTCAAGAAAATATGACTTCAGGGGGGTGGAGCCAAGATGGTAAAGTAAAAGCACGAACTTGCTTCAGCTCCTGCTGCAGCCACCTCCAGTACTGGAAAAAAAAATGAGTCTAAACAAATTTTAGAGCTACAGAACCACAAAGTAACAGAGAGAAACAAATCTCCTGCTGAAGGCAGTCTGGCAGGGTGACAGGAAGGGTCTGTCCCATCAGACTGTGAGCCTCCTGGGCCCAGACCCAGACCCAGACCCAGGGAGGTCCTGACCAGCAGCCCATACTAGCCTGAGCAGGCTTCAGGAGAGTGAATCACCAACAGCTGTGGTGGTTTCCAGACTTCTCAACCAATAAATTCCAAAGAGAAAGTTGAAGGTCAATGGGGAGCTCTTTTTTAACTGAGTGATAGAAGAGTGCGGTCTGGCCCCTGCCCCCGGGGTGAGAGGTGGTGGAAGTGCAGTGGCTGTAGCTGCTGCCCCATGGCTGCCTCCAAAGCTCCTGGCCTGCAGATCATAGGGGGACCAAGTGACCATTCAGGGGGTAATCACTCTTGCTTTGACCTGCTTGGATCTGGGTCACAGTCTTGGGTGGTGGTCACGGGGTGAGGAATGCCAGTGTACCAGAACATGTGGTGGCTATAGAGAGGGAGCTCTCCTCATAGCTCTGACAACATTTGCGAAAACCCCAGCAATTTGGCACACAGCTCTCTCCACATTGCAAGCAGAGTTCTACCATGGCAAAGAGCTCAAAAGTCAAGTAATAGGCTAGCAAGAAGATCAAGCAGAGGAAGCACAATCAGATCACAGAATCGTTTTTTGGGGACAAAAAGGATCAAATTATGGAACCAGAAGAAGACAACAAAGTCAAAACTCCTGCATCAAAAGCTTCCAAGAAAAATATGAACTGGTTATAGGCCATGGAGAAGCTCAAGAAGGATTTTGAAAATCAAATAAGAGAAGTGAAGGAAAAATTGGGAAGAGAAATGAGAATGATGTAAGAAAATCATGATAAGTGAGTCAACAGCCTGCTAAAGGAGACCCCAAAAATACTGAAGAAAATTAACACCTTAAAAAATAGACTAACTCAAATGGCAAAAGAGGCCCAAAAAGCCAATGAGAAAAATGTCTTGAAAAGTCAGATTGTCCAGAATGAAATGGAATTTCAAAAACTCACTGAAGAGACTAATTCCTTCAAAATTAGATTGGAGCAAATGAAACCTAATGACTTCATAAGAAAACAAGATACTATAAAACAGATCCAAACAAATGAAAAAATAGAAAGAAATGTAAAATATCTCATTGGAAAAACCACTGACCTGGAAAATAGATCCAGGAGGATAATTTAAAAATTATTGGACTACCTGAAAGCCATGATCAAAAATAGAGCCTAGGAATTATCCTTCAAGAAATTCTCAAGTAAAGTTGCCCGATATTCTAGAACTAGAAGGCAAAATAGAAATATAAAGAATTCACCAATTACCTCTTGAAAAAGATCCCAAAAAGAAAACTCCAAGGAATATCATAGCCAAATTCCAGAGTTCCCAGGTCAAGGATAAATATTACAAACTGCCAGGAAGAAACAATTTGAGTATTGTGGAAATACAATCAGGATAACACAAGACCTAGCAGCTTCTACACTAACGGATTGAAGGGCTTGGAATATGATATTCTGGAGGTCAAAGAAGCTAGGATTAAAACCAAGAATCACCTACCTAACAAAACTGAGTATAATGCTTCAGGGAAAAACATGGTCATTCAGTGAAATAGAGGACTTTCATGCATTCTTGATGAAAAAACCAGAGCTGAACAGCTCCTTCAGATTCAAGAAGCAAGAGAAGCATGAGAAGGTAAACAGGAAAAGAAATCATAAAGAACTTATTAATGTTGAACTATTAACATTCCTACATGGAAAAACAATAATTGTAACTTGTGAGACTTTTTTTCAGTATGAGGATAGTTGAAGGAAATATAAATGTGTATATGTGTGTGTGTGTGTGTGTGTGTGTGTGAATATGTATATATATATATATATGTATATATATGTATACATACATATGTAGGTATAGGAGGGTGTATCTGTATATAAATGCATATGTGACTGTGTATATGTGTGTACATGTATGCATAGACAGAGGGCACAGGATGAGTTGAATAGGAAGGGATGATATCTAAAAAATAAAATTAAGAGATGAAAGAGGAATATATTGGGAGAAGGAGAAAGGGAGAGAGAGAGTTTGGTAAATTATCTCACATAAAAGAGGCAAGAAAAACTTAAAATGGAGGGGAAGAGCAGGAAGATGAAGGGCAATGGGTCAACCTTACTCATATTAGGTTTGGTTTAAGGAGGGAATAACATATACATTCAATTGAGTATCTTACCCTACAGGAAAGTAGGGGGGAAGGGGATAAGAGCAGGGATGGTAGAAAGTAGGGCAGATTGGGGGAGGGATAGTCAGAAGAAAACACTTTTGAAGAGGGACAGGGTCAAAGGAGAAAATAGAATAAGTGGGGACTACTATGGAAATGTTTTTCGTAACTACACATGTATAACCTATATTGAATTGCTCGTCTTCCCAGTGGGGGTGGGTGAGGAGGGAAGAAGGGAAAGAATCTGGAAATTAAAGTTTTAAAAACAAAAGTTAAAAAAAAAAGTCATTTTTTGTTTTTATTTTACATGCAACTTGAAAATAAGGTATAACTTGGCACTGGGGTATAGAAATCCATTTTGTCCTACTGGAAATTGGTGGGGGATGGAGGAGGATATAAGAGAACAGATTGGGGTAAGGGGTATTCAGTAGGTTCGCTATATTGAGGTGGGGGGTAGGGGAAAGATGAGGAGAAAATTAGTAACTCAAAATCTTGTGGAAATGAATTTTGAAAGCTAAAAATAAATAATATTTAAAAAGGGAAAAAAAAACATGACTTCAGGTCCTGCTTATGACATACTAGCCACGTGATCCTGATAAAGTTACTTAACCTCTTAGGGACTCACCCAATTCTCCAAGAGTAATTATAGAGAAAATGTCAGTCTGCATTGGTTGCAGGGTCTTTCCAACCTACGAGATCCCCATAGTGATGCAATTATGGGTCTGGATTTCAAGACACATTGTTCTACATTAAAAGTTAAATCTTTTCCATAATAATTTCAGATTTATTCCGTAAGATGGCTTGTAAAGCAGATAGGTGGGGGTAGTGGATCAGGTACTGGACCTGGGGTCAAGAAAACCTGAGTTCATATCTGATCTCAGATGCTAGCTGTGTGATCTTGTGCAAGTCACTAAGCCTGCTTACTGCAGTTTCCTCATCAGTAAAATTAACTCCACTGCAGTATCTCTGCCACAAAAACCTCAAATGGCATCATGAAGAGTTGGACACAACTGAAACGACTGAAAGACAAATTATGGGAACAGAGAGTTTTCCTTGTTCAAATGACATTCCCTGGCATGTTTTTCTTTTTACCAATGTTTGCCTTCTGAGCTTTTTATTCCCATTGATATCTAAGTACTTGGGCTGCTTAATAAAGAATAAATGATATGTTTTGTACTTCTTTTTTCTTCTAATCTTTTACCTGACTTGTATGATTATGATATCCTGCCATATTAAATAGCATAGGAATTTGGGTAATCCATTACCACAAACCCTGTACTGGAACATACTGTGCTGGGCATGACAAATACAAGATTACAGAGTTCTTCTGTTAAAATTACTTTTCTGTGTATGACTTGTTTCCAGCTATGCAAGAAGAGGCCTTAAAGTTAGTATTGCTGGCCCTGGAAGATGGTTCTGCTCTCTCAAGGAAAGTTTTGGTACTTTTTGTTGTCCAAAGACTGGAACCAAGATTTCCTCAGGCATCAAAAACAAGTATTGGTCATGTTGTGCAGCTACTGTATCGTGCTTCTTGTTTTAAGGTATGACTCTTTAATTCAGAGTGACAGCTTATGTTTATCATTTTGCTAATTTTAAACACAAATTGCCAAACATTAAAAATGAGTTATGTAAACAGAAGAAAATTAACTTTGCTTTTAAAAAAAGATTGTAACCTTTTTATTAATAATGCCTATATTGTGTATCTCTGTCAATTCAATTTTCTCTGCTCCTTCATGCCCCCACTCTCCCTTCAACCCTCCCAGATGCCCCAGAAAACCATCTAATACAGTGATTGCTTCTGACAGTGTTTTGTGCTAGTCCTATACCTCTCTGCTTTTTACAGTGATCTCTGTTTTATTAACTATGCTCTAAGAACTTCTTTGGTTTTTTAATCACTCATAGTGTGACTTCCTTTTAGTGATTTTTTCATTTGCATTTTTATAATCAGTGTGCCTGGCATTATCTTGGTTGTATTTATTATTGTCTTGCTGATGCTTTCTTTTAAATCAACCAGTACTTATTGGAGTTAATAAATATATGCCAAAAGTATTTCATGTTTCCTTAGGCATTAATGGAAATATATCAATATGCCCATTGCATTCATTGTGCAGTTGAAGATACAGTTCCTTGAAAAATGATCATAACAGCAAAGAGCCTCCTATGACTATTGTAATAAACCTGGAGATTACACTATGTGTTATTTTAACACACGTGGGGTTTTTTTCCACTAAAGTTTATCCTGAATTATCTTGTTGCCTTTTTTAAATCATAAAATTTTGCATTTCTCTTGTGCTTTTGTCATAATATATTACAAACATTTTTCTTTTAATTAAGTTTTAATTGATGTCTTTTGTTTTTTATATGTTCGTTTCTTCTAGTTTCCTTTCCTTTCCCCCTCCCAGAGAGCAATCTTATTAAACAAAGAATATTTTTAAAGAAAAAAAAGAGGAAGAGAAAATCACCAGCAAAATCAGTCTGTACATTGAAAAACTCTTTAAGTATTCAGTGTTCCACATGCATGGACCTCCCACTTCTGCAAAGGAATTGGAGGAAGTGCCTTTTCTTACCTTGGTTTTGGAGAAATACTTTTTCTTTGTAATTGCGTAATATTACTTTTAATTGTTTTGTGGTTCTTTCTGTTTATGTTGTTGTCATTTTGCATGTTTTAAAATGTTTTTATTGTTGTTTTTAAATATTATCATAATTTACTCTGGTTTGCCTGCCCATCTCTTTCCCCCTCCCAGAGACCCATTATAACAAGTAATACTTCTAAAAAATTAAAAAGATGGAAAATAATCAGCATAACTGATGATTACATTGAAAAAGTCTGAAAATATGTGCACTGTACCACATTTGTGGATCTCCTACCTTTATAAAGGAGTAAGGTAGAACTGTTTCTTCTTTGGAGACGTGTTTACTCTATAATTTTGCAGCGTTCATTTCAAATTTTATTTGTGGTTCTTTCCACTTATATGTTGTAGTCATTGTATGCATTGTTTTTCTGGGCTCTGCTTACTTTGTTGTTACTTTCCTCGATTCATGTGCAAGTTCCATATTTTTCTGTATTCATCACATTCATCATTTTTTAGAGTATGGTAATATTCCATTATATTTACATATATTTTTTTTAGCCATTCAGTTGATAAACACTTTGCTTCCAATTCTTCGCTGTCATGAAAAGTGCTGTTATAAAGATTTTGTTCCATATGAGGACTTTGTTTTGTCAATTTTCTCCTTGGGGTATAAATCTAGTGATGGAATCTCTGGGTCAGAGAATATGGATGTTTTAGTTACTTAATTTGGAAAATTTAAATTTCTTTCTAAAAAAGTTTTCACAATATCAACTACTGTACTTATCTTTCCATAATCCCTTCAACAGTGACTTGTTTCTTATGCTTTTTATATTGTATATTATATGCTGTAACGATTCTGTGCTTAAGCTTGCATGTCATACCCTCTGCTACATTGTAAGTGGCACAGGGATAGGGACCACTACCCAGTATAATGATTTATGTATAGTATGGTCTCAGTAATTTCTGGTTGAATGAATTGAATGAGTGAATGTGACTGACCTCATCACTCAAGTGAAATTGCTCTCTTGAAAGTTACAGTGATCTTTTTTGCCCTAATTATGTTTTCTCCCACCCATACCCTGTCCCACTTGCCCCGACCCTGGGGAAAAATACAAAGCTCTTGTGAATAGATAAACTTGGTCAAGCAAAATGAATTCCTACTTTGGCCTCAACCAAAAATGTGAGTCTTAATTTTGCATATTTGTATATCAGTTCTCTGTTGTGATGTCAGCAGCATTCTTCATCACCATTTGTTATTCAGTATTCTGGAGTGATTGTTGATCATTGCATTGTTGTTGTTGTGTTTGTCCTTCATTTTCTTAGAGGGACCATGACATCAGGGAAATGATGACTTCTTTTTTACAATTAATACTATGACATAAGTTCTCCTGGTTCCTCTCACTTTGTATATCATCATATAAATCTTCCCAGGTTTATTTGGAATCATCTCTTTACTTCTTATGGCACTTCATTTCCTATGAAGGGGATATCCATTGGGAAATGACTGAACAAATTATGGTACATGAATGTAATGGAATATTATTGTACAGTGATCCCTTAATTGCCATATCTGATTTTTTTTTTCCTTAGTCCTTATTCTTCTTGATTTCTCTTGATTTGACCCTACTTACTCCTCTCTTCTTAGATATTCTCCACCTCAGGTTTTCTATGACATTATTCTCTCCCATCAGTCTGATTGTTCCTTCTCAATTTCCTTTGCTGTCTTATCTATATCATATCTTCTAACTTTGGATATTCCCCAAGATTCTCTCCTAGGCTTTCTTCATACTCTATATTCTTTCTCTGGGTAACCACATCAATTCCTATGTAAGATATATCTTTATATCTTATATGTGTGTGTATGTGTATACCCACATTTATATCTATCTATCTATCTATATCTATATCTATATCTATTATGTATGTATTATATAACAACATATAATATACACACGTATACAATGAAGATATGCATACATATACATATCTTATTATTTTCTGTATATACACACACACACACACACACTCACACACACACACACACACACACACACACACACACATATGTATGCACATCTTTTTCTGGTTCTACTCTCTTCCCTGCCTTCTGCCCTATGCCTTTTGGACATTTCAAATTAGACTTCCCAGAAACTTCTTAAATTTAAATTGTCTAAAACCAAACTCATCTTTTCCCCAAAACCTACCTGTCATCCAAACTTCACTATTCATGTTGAAGGCATTATTGTTCTTATAGTCTTCCAGGGTCAAAATTTTTCTGGTCTGTTCCCTCCCTCACCCGACATATACAGTCAGTTGTCAAATCATACTGTTTCAGTGTTCCCAATATCTCTTGCATATGACCTATTCTTTTCACATAGCTGTGGCCCCAGTTCAGGCCCTCATCATCTCTTACCTAGATTTTTATAATATCCTCCTAATTGTTCTCCCTGGCTTAAGTCTCTTTCCACTCCAGTCTGTCCTATGTAGTTTTGCCAAAATAATTTGCACATCTGATTCCTTATATACATGTACCCTATCCCATCTGCTTGTCTTTGTACTGATTATCCCACTTGCCTGGAATGTACTCTTTTCTTAACACCACCTCATAAAGTCTCACTCTCTTCTTTAAAGATGTAGTGTAAGTGCCATATTCTGTGTAAAGCTTTTCTTGGTGCCCCATCATAGCATCATCTTTCTCCAAGTAACTTCTGCTTAACTACTATGTACAAATTTGTATTTATTCACTTTATAGTTAATGCCATATGTATTATGCATGTGCTTATCTCCCCATTAGAATATAATCTTTTGAATAGTGATTGTTTCATTCTTTGGGCTGATATACCTAGAAGCAGTCATACTGCCTAGCACATAATAGATGCTTAATCAGTACTCGATCAATTCTGAAATTTTGCTATCATTATTAATTGAATTTAATTTCATAACAATTTATTAAATAATTACTCACATTGTAAAAACCAGCATTCTTGTCAAGAGCCTGGGTTCAGGTTTTTTCCTTTGTGGCACGTTAATTATATGTTCTTGGACAAGTTACTTCAGCTTTTAGTGCCCCAAGCAACTCTTTAAGACATTATGTTGCATAACAGTTGCTGATCTGCGTTAATAATATAGTAGTTGATTTAATATTTGATAATCAATATATTTGATATTTATATTGCTAATATATCAGTATCATTGAAATCATGGGTTTGCACCAAGAGCATAAATGTGGAAAGGCACTGTATATCAAGAAATTCTCATCAACCAGACTGAAACATATTACACTGAACCAAAAGTTTAATTTGCTAATAATATCTGTATAATCTTTTTTTCTTTTAAATTTATTTATTTTTAGTTTACAACATTCAGTTCCACAAGCTTTTATTTATTTATTTACTTTTAGTTTACAGCATTTAGTTCCACAAGTTTTTGAGTTCCAGATTTTCTTCCCCTCTCTCCTTACCCCTCCTTACCATGGCGGCATACAATCTGATATAGGTTCTACATATACCTTTACTTTAAACGTTAGTCAAGTTGTAAAGAATTATAACCAATGGAATGAACAATGAGGAAGAAGAAACAAAACAAAAAGAGAGAGAGCAAGTAGTTTACTTCAATCTGCATTCGGACTCCGTAATTCTTTCTCTGGATGTGGATAGCCCTTTCTATCATGAGTCTTTTGGAGTTGTCTTATAACCTGGCATTGCTGAGAAGAGCTCAGTCTATCAAAGTTAGTCATCACAGATAATATCTTTATAATCTTTAGAAAAGTGGATAGCATCACCTAGAAATCTGAAAGATTTCCATTCAGCATGTGAGGCATAATCATCTCATTTGAGCCATATAGTAATCAGATCTCAACCAAGTCTATTGCTTTCTTAGCAAAGAAATCCTTACAGAAATGAATATAGTTATAAATTTTTAGCGTTGAAGAATAGTCCATGTGTGCAGAGGTTTGCTTTATGCAAAGTTGTGTAATACCTCATCAGCTCTGGTAATAAGAAATTTCATTAAAGTTCTGTATTATCGTTAATGTGTATCCATGTATTGTTTCAGGCAGATTTTCCTCCCCTTTATTAGAGCAAAAAAAGTTGGTAATGGTTTCTAAAATTCCAGGCAATTTTCTGACCCATTGTAAAGGGGGGAATTTTTTGTTGTATTTGTTTTCTTACAATTTTTCAGGTCACAAAAAGGGATGAAGATTCTTCTCTGATGCAGCTAAAAGAAGAATTTAGAAGTTATGAGGCTTTGCGAAGGGAGCACGATGCCCAGATAGTTCATATTGCTATGGAAGCAGGGCTTCGTATATCACCAGAACAGTGGTCTTCACTTCTCTACGGTGATTTGGCACATAAATCACATATGCAGTCCATCATTGATAAGGTTTGTGAAGTGAGAGTTACTGATTTTTTTCCGTAGATATAGGGAATAAGAATTTAAAAATTCAGCTTGCAGCATGAATTTGAACTATTTGAAAAGGTATTTATATAATTATATTAGAGCCTTATAAAAAGTAGTTTTGCAAGTCCCCATTTTTATCATAGCCTGGATCTGGATTGAAATCACCATTTTGCCACTTACCTACTTACCTAGATGTGGACTGTTTATCAAGTCATTTTATTCCTTTGAAAACTCAGTTTCCTTTTCTGTAAAATGGGGATAATACCAGTTCTACCTTCCTCACAGGGTTATTGTTGAGAAAACTACTTTTAAACTTGAAAGCACTATGGAAATGTGGATTATGAGTTTTCAGAGTGTCTCGTGATGAGATTTCATAGGGCAGATTCTGAGATGGGAATTAAATTCATCATTGATAATCATTCTGTGAAATCTGAAGACACATGAAAAACTTTCAGAGAAAAGAAAAGAAATAATTTGAATATAAAATAGTTATTTGTGTCAAATTGAATGGCTTATTGTCTTCATTTTTTCAGCTTCAGTCTCCAGAATCCTTTGCAAAGAGTGTCCAAGAGTTGACAATTGTTTTGCAGCGTACAGGTGATCCAGCAAACCTAAACCGATTGAGGCCTCATTTGGAGCTTCTTGCAAACATAGATCCTAATCCAGGTATGTGAAGCAAAGCCCAATATCTTGTAAGTTTCAATTCTACCCTTTAAAATTTTTACAAAAATGTCACCAAAGCAGAATGTAGCTCACATTTTTTCTGATGTTGCCTCGTTTTAGATGCTGTCTCACCAACTTGGGAGCAGCTAGAAAATGCAATGGTTGCTGTCAAGACCGTGGTGCATGGACTTGTAGACTTTATTCAGAACTACAGTCGTAAAGGCCATGAGACACCACAGGTGAGAGTAATATGTATATTTACGATTGTTTTATCTGACAGTTTCTAAGTGGATAATGAGGCAGCTAAGTGGCACAGTAGATAGAGTGCCATGCTTGGAGTCAGTAAGACCCATCTTCCTCAGTTCGAATTTGGCCTCAGACACTTAGTAACCCTGTGACTCTGTGCAAGTCACTTAATTCTGTTTGCCTCATATCTATAAAATGAGCTGGAAAAGGAAATGGCAAACCACTCCAGTATCTTTACCAAGAAAATCCCATTTGAGTTCATGAAGAGTCATACACAACTGAAAAATGACAACAAAAGTTAGTAATAACCCTGTAAGATGAGTGCCTAACAAGAATATGTGAAGTGACTCCGTGTTGGCCTTCTAGTCCTTCCTTACTCTTGGTGGGAAACTAATTTTTTAGTTCATTTGGGTGATACAGTTGAAAATGATCTAGACTTGGTATTAGGAAGATCTGAGTTAAAATCCTGCCCCAGTTACTAGCTCTGGGTAAGTCACTTAACCTCTCTGGTAGCTTTAAGTTCTTCAGCTCTAAAATGGGGATAGTAATATCTTATGTCACAGGGTTGTTGTGAACAACAAATGAGATAATTACATGTGCAGAATTTTTTGCAAAATTTTAAAAAACTCCATAAATTAGTACTAGTACTAGGAGCAATAGAAGTCCTTAGCACTCATGCAGAAGTTTGGAGACAGTTTTATATAGGCATTCACTATATTTCAGAATATTTTTGTCTTATTCTTCAAGGATTTTTTTTCTCCCAAAAGTAGAATAAAACGTGATTATCAGAAATATTTTATGGTATTACTACTGTCCAAATGAGTTATTAGTATAAATCAAACTTTTTAGTCTCAGGCTACCGTTATACTCTCAAAAATTAGTGGGTGCCCCCTACCTCCACACCAAAAGAGCTTTTATTTATGTGGGTTATATTTATTGATGTTTTCTATTTTAGAAATTTAAGTGTTTTAATATTAAGAAAGTAGTTTGGACCTTGCAGATTCCCTGAAAGATTCTTGCGACCCCCAGGGATCCCTGACTGTACTTGGTTAACCACTGATGTAAATACACGACATATGTAGAGTGGACACACTTCATTTTCTTGATTGTTTCAAAGTAATTGAGAAGAAATGAATATCTAGTTTGAGTCATTTTCTTTTTTTAAAATAAATTTTTATTTATCTTTGTATCACCTAGATTTCCCCTTTTATTCTCCCCCTCCCCCAGAGAGCCATAAGAAGAAAAAAGAAAAAAGGAAAAAAAGCTTATTTTTTGGGTAATTTTGCAGCATTCATTTTCTGTTTGTGAGTGTTCTTTCCACTTATATTGTTGTAATCATTGTACATATTGTTTTCCTTGATCTCTGGATTTCCTTTGCATCAATTTATTTACTTTAATACTTCTCATTATTTATCTTTATGTTGTATTCTTGTACCAAAATTTGTTTAACCATTTCCCAAATGATGGACATTTACTTGTTCTAGACTTTCCTTCCATAAAAATTGCTGCTATAAATATTTTGGGGTATATAGAGCCTTTTTATTATTGACCTCCTTGATGTACTTACTTAGCATTGGAATCTTAGGGTTAAGGAATATTGATATTTTGGACCCTTGATTTGCATGATTCCAAGTCACCTTATAGAATGGTTTTACTAATTTGCAGCTCCGTCAACAATGAATCAGTGTTCCTGCCTTTCTACAAACCTATAACATTGATGATTTCTGGGTCTGAGGTAGAACCTCAGGATTGTTTTAATTTTCATTGCTCATATTATTAATGATTTGGAACATTCTTTCATGTATTTTCTAAGAGTTTGCAGTTCTTTTGAGAACTGTGTATTCTTATCCTTTCACTACTGCTTTATTGGGGCATAGCTATTAGTCTTACATAGTTTGAATTCATTATGAGATTTGGTCTAAGATGTTGATCCAAGCCTGATTTCTACAAGATTGCTTGCTTTCCAGTTTTCCCAGCAGTTCTTTTCAAAAAGGGATTTCTTTCCTAAGTAATTCATGCTGAATAAAATAAACCTGAAGTTATTGAACACTGGGTTAGTAGCTTCATTGTTTCTTACTCTCCCTTTTCTAGTTTGTTCCATTGATCTAATTTTCTATTTTTTAACTAGTACCAAAGGTTTTTGATGTTTGCTGCTTCATAGGCTTTCCTGTTTCAAAGAAAATGATGCCTAATTTTTAAAGGAAATCTTAAGTGGGTAAGAATAATGGTTTTAAAAAAATAATTCAGGTAGTGTTTTTTATAGTAGCAAAAAACTGCAGGGGTGGCTAGGTGGTGCAGTGAATAGAGCATTGGCCATGGAGTCAGGAGGACCTGAGTTCAAATATGGCCTCAGACACTTGATACACTTACTAGCCGTGTGACTTTGGGCAAGTCACTTAACCCCAATTGCCCTCCCAAAAGAAAAAAAAACTGCAAATAAAGATGCCAATTGATAGGAGTCTGGCTATACAAATTGTGGTGCATGAATGTAAAAATTGCTATAACACCTCCTTGTGCTGTTAGAAACATTGAATATGGCAACTGTAGTAAAGCATGGGAAGACAGAAATTTGCACAGATTGAAGAATGAGGAAAAAATATGTATAATGAGTATAATATAAGCGGAAATAACAAAAACTTTTTCACTGAATTGATGTTGTCGGTATGGTTATTTCTTCTCTTCATACAGTTCACATCCCATTTATTTATTTTATGGAAGCATCTATTTCTGGAGAACTCCATTTTTTAAAAAAATCTATTTTTTGGTTACTCCATTTAGTTTATCTCTTATCCCTCGTTTACATTATGTGACCTGCCCTTTTTTTCATCCCATTTTAATGCTTCCTTGATTTATTTTGTGGTACATCCAAGTCATCATTGCATGTTATGCTTCATCCTCCTTACATCTTTTTATATGTGGTTTTTTCCTTTTGGTCCACCTCCAATTTTGATCTGATGTCTTTGTGTTCATACCCTGCTACCATTCTGTTTTATCTCTAAGTCATCCTTCACACAGCTACCAGAATAATTTTCCTAATACACAAATCTAACAGTGATGTTACAGAAATACAGAATATAATATAATTGAGGGTTTCTCAATGCCCATCTATTCCAACCCGTAACTGACCAAAAATGCTTTCTACGTCTCTAACCAGCCTCTGCTTGAAGAACTCCAGTGAGAGTGAAACCATTATTTCTGGAGGTAGACTATATTCTCTTTTTACTAAGCTTGATTTGTTAAGGCATTTTTCCTTACACTGAGCTTAATACAACTAGAGTCCTCCCATTTCTCCTAGTTCTGCTCAATAGAGCCAAGCCAAAAAAGTTCACCTTTCTATAGCATTGCCTTTTACATACTATCTAAAGACAGCTATTATGTTCCCTTTAAATAATCTCTTCTCCAGACTAAGTATCCCTTGTTCATTCAGATCCTTGTGTGGTAATAATAATAGGTAACATTTATGTAGCTTTTCCTGTATGCCGAGGCACTATACTAAGTGCTTTAAAATTATTATCTCTTTTGATTTTCACAAAAATCCTTAGAGGTAGGGGCTATTCTTATCCCCATTTTACAGATGAGGAAACTGAGGCAAAATCATTTAGTGACTTGCCCATATTTATACAGCTAATAGGTATCCAGTGCCAGATTTGAACTGAGATCTTTTTGATTTCAGGTCCAGCACTCTATCCACTGATGTCCAAATAATCTCAGGCTCATCTATATCTTAACTAAAATATGATTCCTAGAAAACATTATATATAGGCAGGGCAGCATATTTTTTATTTTGAATCCCATTGTAGAATTTTATACTTACTCCAATTTCGTTTCTTTTCCCCGCTAGAGTGACGGTGTGGCACAATGGATATAAAATTGACCTTGGTATTAGGAAGACTTTAGTTCAAGTCCTGCCTCTGATACATAATGACTTTCTGATCCTGGGCAAGTCTCATCTCTCAGTGATCCAGTCAACTCTCTTAAGATTTTATGTTACAGAATAGTTGTTGATATGAATTGGTCCACATCAGGACTGTTCAGTAGGCCCTGACTGGTCCAGACCCACAATGAAGTAATTGCATTCAATTTTTCGTTTGGCCTTGTTGATGTATTTTTACTGTGGACTCTGTCATCCAGTGTGTTTGCTTTCTCTTCAAATGTCATGTCATATGCAGATTTTACAACCATAAGTAAATTTATCTAAGTTGTTGATAAAATGTTGAAGAGCATAGGTGCAAGGATTGATCCCTGTGACACTCCACTATACACCTTCTTCCTAGTTGACTCCAACCCATCAATGATCCCTGTTTTTTGGATATAGATATTTACTAGTTTCAAATTCACCAAACTGTACTGTGATAACCATTTTATTTATAAATATAGCTTTATATCTCCTTATGTTATACCTATAGCATTTCTCTTATCTCCTAGTTTAGGATATGAAGTTAATTTGACTTTTCCTGATTTTGACGAAAACATGTTTTAGTGATTACTAGTCCTTTAAGGCATTAAAACCATTTTCTTAATGTGTTCTAGAATTTTCCCTCAGGTAGAAGGTAAAGCTCACTCACTGGTCTGTAGTTATCAAATTCCACTCTCTTCCCCTTTGTTGAAAATTGGAATATTTGCCCTTCAAAGTACTCTTGTTTTCAAAATCTTTTGACTATCATTGATCCTTGAAATCTCAACAGCTCCTCTTCATAATTACATGAGAATTTGTTTAGGCTTGGTGACTTAAACTCATTGGGTGCAGGTAGATTATTGTCTCTGAATAGTTTAGATTTTTAATGATTTTTGTTCTCTTTCCCTATTCACAGATCTTTCTACTTTGAAGGGGAAAAAAGTAAACAGAAGAAAACTAGGAATTGAGTAGTTCAGCCATCTGTCATCACTTGTTATCTTGTATACTTTGAGCAATCCTCTATTTCTTTTTTTCTTGCTTTTACCTGCTCTATAGCTTAAAAACACTTTTGGTTGCCCTTAGACTCTTGTTAACATCATTTTTTAGGAAGGGGGGCCTTTAGCACATTTGATAACATTTTTGTTATTAGTGTTCATCCTCAGTTATTTGTCTCATATACACACATATACACACAGACACATACATGCATATATACACATATGTACATATATCAATTGCCTATATAACATATAGAATATATATGTAGAAGGTGCACATAGATATTATACATACATATGTGTATATACATATACATAAATAAATAAATATACCTCTATTTATAACTTTTGAAAACCTGAGTTTGTTTATGAGTTCATTCTCTTCTCCACTTGGGTCTCTTCAGGTAGATGCCCTTTTTTCTCTTGTAAGTTTCATTGGTATCTTTCTTTTTTAATGTCATAGTCATTTCCTGGCACCTCTACTACCACTCTCAACTCCCCATTTAGCTCTCCCTTGTAAAAAGAAATAGTTAAGCAGAATTAGTTGGTGGCATAACTTTATCTGACTATATATTTAGTGTTTTGCTTCAGTAGTCTTCCAGTCCTCTACTAAGAGAGAAATAGCTGTTCTTTAGAACCAAGATAGCCCATTACAGTTAAATGAGCTTGGCTGCCTTTTAATGTTGTTTTAATTTATGCTGTTGTGCTCATTGAATATATTGTCCTTGTTATGATTTTTTTCATTCTCCATCAATTCATACCCATCTTTCCATGTCTTTCCAAATTCCTGTTTGCCATTTCGTATGTTATAATAAGATTATGGTATAATAATTCCATTATGCTGTTTAGCATAGTTCAGCCACCCCTCCTGTCAATGGTTATCAACATCTTTGTTTTCCATTTTTTCCCTTCTACAGAAAACAACACACTCTTTGTATCCAGTAGCAATAGTTTATGTTTTAACTGTAGAATTGTGTTTTTGAGAGCTTAGCCATTTGTATTGGGCCAACTTCCTTTGTAAAATATTTGGCCTTTGGCTCCTACTTACCTTTTTACTTTGAAATCTGTTTTCTCAAAATCTAAGAGACTTGTGAAACTGCATTGTTTCTCTCTCCTCTATAATAAATTCTGATGCAGTAGCTCCGCCACAAAATCTTTTCATTATTTCTTTGGTTTTATTTTTATTAATATCTTTTCATAACCTTAATTTTCTCAATATATACCTCCCTCCCAAAGATCTATCTCTTATAATGAAGAATATTTTAGGAAAATAGAAAAAAATAATTAACCAAAACTAACCAACACATGAGTCAAGTCTGTTGATATGTGCAGTATTCTACCTCCATGTTCCCTTACCTCTGCCGTGAAGGGAGGTGGATTCTTATATCTCTTCTTCAAAGTCTAACTTGGCGGTTATCATTACATGATATTTTTATTGTTATTCTTTCCATTTGTGTTATTGTAGTCATTTTGTATATTTTCTTGAGTCTGTTTATTCTACTTTGCATCTGTTCATATAAATCTAATTCTGCCTACCTTTGTTCTTTATATTCACTGTTTCTTAAAGCAAAGTGATATTCTATTACATTCTTTTACTTAGATAGATCTTTGGTCTCATTAATTCAGAAGCTTGCAGTCAATGTAGATTGCAGTTCTTCTATGCCTTCCTGTCTTGTGTGAATCATTCAAGATTTCCCCACAATTTGACAACAGGGGGTCAGTTCAACATTGCTTCTTTTTTTTTCTTCTTGATGTCTTGAGGGTACTGGTGGAATACTGTAACTTATTTAGCCATTCTCCGGTCAGTAGGCATCTAGTTTGCTAGTACAAAAAGTATTACTATAAATATCTTTGTATATATTGGATCTTTTTATCTTTGATCCCTTTATGGTAAATACCTACTTTTCCTTTTATTTCTACTTTAGCAACCATTCTTTCTCATTGGTCAGCATGTGATCCAGAATAGAAATTCATCTTGTTGGTTCCTCTGCTTTTTAATGGATGAAATTGTTACTAAGTCAAGTTACAAATTTTTTAGCTAGTCTCCTTTTCGAAAGGAGAAAGCTTTGGGTTATTGAGGTCTCCATTGCTGTTGTGTCATGTTACCACATCTAGTGTGTGAAGTTTTCCAAATGCTAATTGTTCCTTTTGTCTAGATGATCATTATTATGCTCCTGTAACAGTATTGTTGTGTTTGTTCCTCTCTTAATCTAAATACCCTCTGTCATAATTATCCCCTGTTTCTGGATTTGCTCATGTAAATGTTCTTAACATAGGATGCTGCTCTACCTCTTTCCCCCTCTTCATATATCCTGTTCCTTTTAGAGTAAGGAGAGGAAAGCCATGGGAGTTTTAAAAGGTTTAGAATAACTGGTGTGGAGAATGGAATAATGAATTGTTTAGGGAGATGTAGATGGATTGCCTCACAGTAATGAGGGTCCAGTAAAGGTTGTATAATACAACATTTGTAGTGGATTCAAACAGAATAGTTGAATGATTTTTCTCTACCTTTATTTGGCATCATATATATATGTATGAACAGAGGCAGTGGGTGATGAAAGTCATCCAGGGGTGAGGCTTAACAGGTAATCAACTAAATAAGGGAGTGAGGGACTTAAGAAGACAGTGTGTAGTTGACCTGGTTCACCAAGGATTCTAGGAGAGGGAAAGAGAGTGGCTGGTGCAGGAGTAATGGCATAGGAAGGAACTGAGAGGTCAAGGGATTAGAGGTCACAGTATGTTTAAAGGATATGTTTTGGTAAAGGAAAACAAGAAGGAGAGGTGTAATGCAAATAGGAATATGGTTGAATAAAGGGGTTTCAGAATTCTTGAATGTAGAGGTGGTGTAATTGTGGGTGAAGGCAAGATAAAGAGTATAGCTATCTGTGTGGTTGAGATTGAGTGGAGGAGTAGGTCATAGGAAGTACGTATGTTGAAGAACACAGCAGTTAGGATTTTTGAAGGAGTGTTGATATGTATGTCACAGTCATTAGTAATGAGGGTTGGACTTGGGGTGGAGAGAAAGATTGTAAGCCAGGTACTGAAGTCATGGAGAACCCTGTTTCCCTCTTATAGACAATGTCTAGTTTATCACTGTTTCTCTTAAACTGTGGCACCAAGAACTGACAACATCTACACTGTGCTCCAGCCAAACTGTACTATTACCTTTGACTCTGTCCTGTCCTATCATATTCTGTCTCTGAATTCACACAAATTGTCATCCATTCCTGGAATGCAGTCCCTCATCTGTGTTTGTTGAAATCCATGTAGTTTTTCAGAGTTCACCCCAGGTAGCCTTTCCTGGCCTTTGCTGATGCCCAGTGAAAGTATAGAAGTGTTCTCTCCTTTTTCTGTTTTTCTATAGTATTTTGTTTCTTTTTTGTTGTTTCTTATATTATCCCATAAATTATAAGCTTGAGGGCAGGGACTTTCTTTTGCCTCTTTTTGTATTTCTAGAGCTTAGTACAGTTCCTGGCACGTAGTAGGCATTTAATAAGTGTTTATTAACATTTAACATATCAATATATATAAATCAGTGGATTTTATAAAACCTATAGCTTTAAACCAAGAAGAGCACTTAAGTTGACAAATGAGTACCTAACTCGTAGTGATTCTTACTCTTCCTAGCAGTTTGTACCCTTCATACCAAATATCATTCCAATTTTATGATAGCTGTTTTTGTTATGGTTTATCGCTCTTACTAGTTTGGAAACTCCTTGAGGGCATGGACTCTGTCTCTTTAACCTTCGTTGTCTCTCTTTCACCTTTTACACCTGAAGCATTGTAGTAGCCTGCTATTTAGACACTAGCTCTGTGACCCTGGGCAAGTCACTTAACCCTGTTTGCCTCAGTTCCTCATCTGTAAAATGAGCTGGAAAAGGAATTGGCAAACTATTCCACTATCTGAGCCAAGAAAACCTGAGTGTCAGACGTGACTGAAACAACTGAACAACAACACTATTTAGTCCCCATTCTTTAAGTCTCTTCTCACTCTAGCCCATGCTCTGCTCAGGTATCAATTGATCTTCCTAAAAGTGATTGTATCATTCCCCAATTCAGTATACTCCAGTGACTTCCTGTTGCTTCCAGGAGCAAATATAAAATCCTCTGTCTTTCAGGTCCTTCAAAATTAGCCCTTCCTACTTTTTCAGTCTTTTTATACCTTACTCCCCTCCATGTACTTCTGCATTCCAGTATCACTGACTTTGCTGTTCTTCACATGAGTCATTCTATCTCTTAATTCCAGGTGTTTTCACTGACTCTCCGTTATGCCTGCAATGTTCTTTCTCATTTCTACTTCCTAGCTTCCCTGACTTCCTTCAAATCTTAGCTAAAGTCCCACCAAGAGACATTTCCCAGGACTTTTTTTTTTTGGTAATTAACTTTTGTTTATTTTTAGTTTACATCCCTGATTTCCACAAGATTTTGAGTTACAAATTTTCTCCCCGTCTTTCCCCTACCCACCCCCCTAAAACAGCGACCCCACTGTATACCCCCTCCCCCAATCTGCTCTTTCCTGTATCCTCCCCCATCACCCCTCTGATTTTCTGGTAGAGCAAGATGGATCTCCCTATCCCAATGCCATTATATCTTATTTCCCAGTTGCATGTAAATACCAACAACAATAATAATAATAATAATTATATATATATATTTTTAACATATGATTTTAGAACTTTAAATTCTAGATTCTTTCCCTACCTCCCTTGTCACCCACCCCCACTGGAAAGACGAGCAATTCAGTATAGGCCGTACATGTGTAGTTACGCAGAACATCTCCACAATGGACATATTGTGTAACACTGATGACGATATTTCCCTCCTTTCTATCCCGCCCTCCACTTGTTCTATTCTCTTCTTTGTCCCTGTCCCTTTACAGAAGTGTGTGCTTCTAACAACCCTTCCCCCAACCTGCCCTCCCTTCCATCATCCCCCCTCTCATCCCCTTCCCCCCTACTCTGCTACAGGGCAAGATATCCATTTTAGAGTGTATGTCATTCCTTCCCTAAGCCACATTCAATGAGAGTAAGGTAGACCCATTCCCTTTTTGCCTTCCCATTCTTCCCCTCCATTGTAACAGTTATCCCTTGCCTCTTCTCTATGAAATGATTGGCCCCATTCTGTCTCTCCCTGTCTCCTCTCATTCTATTCCTATCCCACCTCTTAAATTTCACCTTTTAAAAAATCATCCCTTCCTATTCAATAGATCCTGTGCCCTCTGTCTACGTACACATATATATATACACACTCCCATATATATTCATATGCATATATGCCCTTCTGTATATACGTATGTGTATGTATACATATATATACATTTGTATTCCTTTCACCTATCCTCATACTGAGAAAAGTTTCATAAGTTACAATTCTCATTTTTCCGTAGTTCAGCTTTGATAAGTTCCTTGTGATTTCTTTTCTGTGTTTACCTTCTCATGCTTCTTGTATTTGAAAGTCAAATTTTCTGTTCAGATTGCTCTGTTTTTTCTTCAAGAATACTTGAAAGTCCTCCACTTCATTGAATGACCATATTTTCCCCTGAAACATTATACTCAGTTTTGCTGGGTAGATGATTCTTGGTTTTAATCCTAGCTCTCTTGATCTCTGGAATATCATATTCTAGGCCCTTCAATCTCTTAATGTAGAAGCTGCTAGATCCTGGGTTATCCTGATTGTGTTTCTACAGTATTCAAATTGTTTCTTCTTGGCAGCTTGTAATATTTGCTCCTTGATCTGGGAACTCTGGAATCTCACTATAACATTCCTAGAAATTTTCTTTTTGGGATCTTTTTCAAGAGGCGATTGGTGAATTCTTTCAAGTTCTGTTTTACCCTCTGGTTCTAAAATATCAGGGCAGTTTTCCTTGAGAATTTCTTGAAGGATACTTTCTAGGTTCTTTTTTTGATCATGGCTTTCAGATAGTCAATAATTTTTAAATTGTCTCTCCTGGATCTATTTTCCATGTCAGTGGTTTTTTCAGTGAGATATTTTACATTGCCTTCTATTTTTTCATTTGTTTGGCCCTGTTTAATAGTATCCTGATTTCTCATAAAGTCATTTGCTTCCATTTGCTCCACTCTAATTCTGAAGGAGTTATTCTCTTCAGCGAGCTTTTGAGATTCTTTTTCCATCTGGCAAATTCGACTTTTTAAGGCATTCTTCTCCTCATTGGCTTTTTGGGCCTCTTTTGCCATTTGAATTAGTCTATTTTTTAAGGTGTTATTTTCTTCAGTCACGTTGTTGATTCCCTTATCATTTTCTTGCATCATTCTCATTTCTCTTCCCAATTTTTCTTCCACTTCTCTTATTTGGTTTTCAAAATCCTTCTTAAGCTCCTTTTTGGCTTATAACCAGTCTCCATTTTTCTTGGAAGCTTTTGGTGTGGGAGTTCTGACTGTGTTGTCTTCCTGCTGTTCCATGCTTTGATCATTTTTGTCCCCAAAAAAAGGAATCTAAAGTTGGATTGCTGGGCTTGCGTTGCTTCCTTTGCCTGCTCATGTTGCCAGTTACTTGACTTTTAGGTTCAGTTGAACTCTGCTTTCGGAGGGGAGAGCTCTGTCCCAAATCACTGGGGTTTTTGCAGCTGCTGGAGCTATTAGGAGGCCACCGCCATCCCTGCAGCCCCCTCCAGCTTTGGCTCACTGAAAACACAACTCAAGACCACCCCCAAGACCGCGATGCTGATCCAGGCAGCTCAAGGCAAGAGCACTTAGCCTCTGAATGATCACTTGGCCCCCCTGTAATCTGCAGGCCGGAGCTTCTGAAGCAGCCACATGGAGGCGGCTGCAGGGCCGCCACTTCAGCTGCTTCTAGCTCTGGAGGCAGTCAGCCAGACCCTCTCTCCTAAATTTAGCCGAGTTCCACTGACCTTTTCCCTTTGTTCTTGGCTCTTATGGATTGGTAATTCTGGAAACCACCACAGCTGCCGGTGATCTTCTTTCCTGAAAGCTCCAGCCAGGGCTTCTCCTGGACAACCTGGAGCTAAAGCCGTGAATACATGTGGTGCTGGTCTGGGCTCCCAGCATGCTGTGATGAGCCTTTTCCGTCTCTCTGCTGGGCTGCCTTCAGCAGGAGCTTGGTTTCTCTGTCATTTTATGAATTCTGGAGCTCTAAAATTTGTTTAGAGTCATAGTTTATAGGTATTTGAGGTGGTTAAGGTGGGAGCCATGGAGTTCTTCTGTTTCTGTGCCGCCATCTTGACTCCACCCTCCCCCTCCCTGGACTTCTTAATATTCTTACCTTCACTCTAAGAATGCATATATCTTGTTTGCATGTAATTTTTTACATGCTTTTTCCTCCATTAATCTGAATTCCTTGAAAGCAGTGACTGTTCTTTTGCCCTTCTTTGTATCCTAGCACTTAGCACAGTACTTAGCATGTAGTAGGTGATTAATAAATGCTGGTTGACTAATAGTGTCCTGCATTTAGTAGATTCTTAATATTTATTTAATTTAAATGAATTTCAAAATTCACAACCATATCACATAACCTGAGGAATACTCATGTGTGTAATATATGCTTTTATTGTTGTCAGCTCAGGATAATTGAAAATATCATACAGTTTCAACATATTTATTATTTAGTTTCTTTTCTTCTTTTTGACTTTGAGCCTAGCCCCTTGTCTATATATAGTACCTGTCCCAGATGTCTAACTCACATACATCTGTCCAGTTGCCTGTTCTAGCTTGGCAAAGTATTCTTCATCTCTTCTTTTCCCAGTTTTGGTGGCTGGACCAAACTCTTGCAAGCAACCTTGAATCTCATTGGGGAGGTTCAGTAGTTTTTCTAGACAATCAGCCTGGCAGTCTACATATGTCATGTTCAAATAAAAATATTTGGGGACAGCTAGGTGGCTCAGTGAATAGAGCACTGGCCTTGGAGTCAGGAGGACCTGAGTTCAAATCCAGCCTCAGACACCTAACACTTACTAGCCGTGTGACCTTGGGCAAGTCACTTAACCCCAATTGTCCTGCATTCCCCCTCCAAAACACAAAAAAACAACAAACAAATAAAAATATTTGGAGATGCTTTTCTTTTGTGCATTCTACACTTAGTTCTTAAATGTTAAATATTTTGTTTCGATGGTAGTAGAGAACTTTAAGTTGATAGAGAAGTGCTCCTTTTTAACATTTGTGAGAATCATATTATTTTCTTCCCAGTGCACAGTTAGGACATTTGAACCAATTTCAGTTAATCCATAAAAGATTGTCTCTAATGGTTGCTGTACTGCCAGTGTGGGACTTCTGTTGTAGTCACCTAGTTATAGTCAGATTGAGCAATTTACTTATCTAATGAGAAAACATAGCTAAGGGTATGATTTGAAAAAGCTTAACATTGAGGGATGAATAATAACTAGTCTTTCCTTTTTTATAAATTTAAACGGTATTGGAATCTTAAATGCAATTACTTTTATTTTTTCTTTTTTTAGCCTCAGCCAAATAGCAAATATAAAACTAGTATGTGCCGAGATCTGCGACAACAGGGAGGATGTCCACGAGGAACAAATTGTACGTTTGCTCATTCTCAGGAAGAGCTTGAAAAGTAAGTATGAGAATTTTACCTTATTACTAATCAACTATTAGTTCAGTGTACTGACTTATAGAAAGAAATAGAATGATCCATTTATTGATTTTTGTGACAAATTTAAGGGATGCAGATAGTCTCATTTTATAAGTGCTTTAAATGACTAAATTTCTTTTTGCCATTTGCCAAAGAATTAAATAAAATTAATGTGAAAAACATATTTGAACGTTGTCTCTATTGCTGTCTGTACCTTGGTACCATAGTTGATCCAGGGCCAGCATTCCCATTAAATTAAACGTGGGCAAGCTTCTCATTCAAGGAATTATAAAGAATCTGTGATTTTTATTGGTTTGAGGACTCCTTCCACTAACTTAGGTAACATGTGACTTGCAGATCATCTTCTAGAGTTATAATGGAAAATTGGTGAAGAAGCTGTAGGGTTTAGTTGTCAACTCAGATTTCACTATGTACAAGTAGCCTGGCCTATAAGGTATACTTGAAATATTTAAGGGCTCCGTCCAGTTTTTATCTTCTAGTGGAAGCCTGGAAGAAATTCTTCCAGTTCTATTTGTTATGTCCCCATCACCACCTCACTATCCTTAGTATGCTGTTCAATAATCTATGGAATAAATTCTGAAATACATAAGTAGTATGCCAGCAAATAAATGCAGATATTCCACATTGCTGTCCTATCAGTAAAATATGGGTTCCTTTTATTTTTTCCTGGCTCCCATATACTTTCTTCCTGAACTCTTCGATTGTTTTAATAAACAACTATTTATCAAGTATTTACTGTGTGCCAGGAACTATTTATAGGTGTTGGGAATACAAAGACAAAAAAATGAAACAGCCCCTGCTCAAGAAGTTTACTTTCTTTAGGGGTTGACAGCATGTACACATATAACAATACACAGAATAAGTAAAAAACAAATACATTACGTAAATTGGGAAGGCAATAGCAGTTGGGAGAATCAGGAAGGGCTTTATGTTGGAATTACTGCTTGAACTGAGTATTTCAAGGTAATTATTTTGTGAGATGGCAGTGAGAAGCAGGGGCATTCTAGGACAAAATAGAGATAGTAACCTATGAGAAAAACAACAAGGTTAGTCTGGCCAGATCAGAGTTGTCACACTCTAGGCAGTCAGGCAATGTGGAATGAATTCGATTAAAATGTATTTGGGAAATGTTTAACAGAATCAATAAAATTATAATATAAAATAGGTAGTGTTAATTTGTGGTTTTCTAAGTCTGCTGAGAAGGGAGCTGTTTCTATTTAAGGTTGATAACACTGGGCTAGACTCTTGAGGGTGAATAACATGATGAAGCTAACAAAGATTGGAGGTAGGTTGTGAAGGGCTTTAAATGTTTGAAAGCAGAGTTTATATTTGATTTCAAATGCATTATGAAACCATTGATTTTATTGAGTAGAGCAATGCTATTATCAGACTTGAACTTAAAAATTACTTTGGCAGCTAAGAGAGGATGAATTAGAATGGGGATAGGCTTTAGTCAGGGAGGCCATTTAGGAGACTCTTTAATAGTAGACCTGGTGAGAGGTGATGAAGACCCTAAGGTGGTGGCTGTATGAGTTAGTGAGATGGGGAAAGATGCATTTGTGAATATTTTTCTGCCTTCACACTATATGAGAGAGAATAATGTAAAATAAATCTGTAAAGATAAGCTAGAGTCAGATTTTGAACAGTTTTAAGTATTGCACCAAGTTTGTATTATATCCTGAAATCCCTGAAGCTTTTTGAGCAGGGGAGTGACATGGTTAGACTTGAGATTTAGGAATATTAATCTGGCAACTGTATTGAAGTTCGATCGGAGAGCAGTTAGGAAGCTGTTATAATAGTCTTGGCAAGAAGTGATGAATTATTGAATTAGTGTGGTGGTCATGAGTGTAGAGAAGAGGTGTGGATGTAAGAGTTAACTGTGGAGGTAGAATCAAAACATTAGATTTAAAGAGGGAATTAGAGTGCAGAGCTGAAGATGACTCTAAATCTTGGCAATTAGAATTGTAGACCCATTATTAGGACACCAGGAAGAAGAATATGGGTCTTGAGAAAAGATGACAAGTTATGTTTCAGACTTTCTGAGTTTGAGATGTTTATGGAACATCCAGTTACAGATGTATATAATAAGCACTTAGTGTTGATGTAGAACTTGCAGGTCAAGGGAAAATTTGGGGCTGAATATATGAATGTCAGAGGGCAAAGCAGTGGTAGTTGAACTTATGGGAATTCATGAGACCATGATACAACTCTCCATTGTTCTTTGAGTGACACACAACTTTAATTTTTAAGACTGTGGTTTTCTGTAACTTGTAGACATATAACATCATCAGAAGAATATTGCCTTTTTCCTAGGAGAATAAAAGGAACATCAAATTCACACATAATTTTCTGAAGGCATTTCAGTCTACTTTCTTCCCTTTCAATTTTGGGCCCATTTCATTGCTCAGTCTTATTATATCTAAGCCATATGGACAAGCTATGTGGTTTTTCCTTCTAGTCTTATGTCTTCATTTGGACAATGCGCAATCTTTATCCATTTCCTTTTTCCTTATTGTGAAAGAGAGGCCAAGCTCCTCAAAGTGACAATAAATCTCATTTTAGAAAGCTATGCAATTTCTCCAGGGTTAATATAATCAATATAATATCTTGTAAACAGGATCATCTGGAGGACTTCATCATAAATTCTATACCAAATCCCTGTTCCATTTGGATTTTGTTGCACATCTTCCATGACAAAACAGTTTTGGCAAGCATATAGCTCACTGTTTTATCCATTTGTTGATATTTATAATCACCAAATAAAGTTATTTCTATGTAGTCTTTAAAAAAATCTTGTGTAACATTTTCTATTTTTAGAATCAGTTTTGTTAGAGAGCTTTTAAGATATTTTCTCCATAGAATACAATAGCTTTATTTTAGTCAAACAGGGCAGTGAGATCTTGTATTTTCTATACCTTTCAGTTGCTTGTGTAACTGAAAGAAATAGTCAGCCATATGTTTTTAAAAGACTACCTATTTCCTTCTCACATCTCCAGGGATGCCTTTGATGTATCTCTCTGTAAATTATTAAAAAACAAACAAACAAGCAAACTTGTAGAGGTGGGGGAAAGTAGGGATTTGGATCATTACTAAAATTTTCTCATTCACACATTTTTAAAAAAATGAAATATGTAATTTTCCCATCAGCAAAGGTCTACTCTGCTTTTTCTTGATCTGCTTCAGCTCTTCACATCTTTGTTTTCTTTTGGTTTTCTTAAAAGCTTTGTTGATGCCTTTCACTTTTACATCATATTCATTTCCCAGTATATCCCTTTAAGCCTCTTTTACCCATTGTGTCTTTCCTTGCCACAAATATTTTTAAAAACTCAGCATTTTAGCAAAGCAACCAGCAAATCAACTGTACCTAACAGCACATGAAACATTTCACACCCATTTAGCAAAAGGAAGAGTGGTTTCTCTTATCACTTTTCTATGTCTGGCTTTGCATGTCATAATTGCATTATGCTCGGTTCATTTTGTTTCTTACATTTACTCTTTAATAGTCATTAAGGATACTTACCCTTTTTTGACAGTTTATTTTTAAATTTTTATTTTTACATGAATTTATTATGTTATATATATTGTTTTCTTGGTTGTGCTTACTTCATTTTGCATCATTTTATCTGTTTCTCTGCATTCCTCGTATTTGTTGTTTCTTATGTACTAGTTGCATGCTTTTTATTTGCCAAAATGTGTTTACCAATTTCCCAATCATTGAGCACTTTGTTTCCAGTTATTTTGCTACTTCAAAAAGTGCTCTTTTAGCTATTTTGGTTTATATGGAAACTTATTTTCTGTCTTTGATTTCCGTAGGCTATGTGTATGCCCCCCATGTCATCCCTGGGTCAAAGCATAGGAATGCTTTAGTCATTTAAAAAAAATTCTAAATTATTTCCCCAAATGGTTTGAGCAGTTAATAGCTCCATAGTAATGTATAAACCTGGCTTTCCTTCTTTGGCCTCTCCATCATTGACTGTTTCCATCTTTTGCTATTTCTGCCACTTTTAATCTGAGGTAAAGCCTTAGTTGTTTTAATCTTCGTTCTTCTTTATTATTGATGATTTGGAACACTTTCTTTCATATGGTTGTTAATAGTCTTCGATTCTTAATTTGTTAGCTGTTCAATTCCTTTGACCTCTTATCTATTAGCTCTTGTTCTAGTATATTTGTGTTAATACTCTTGTATCTTGAATTTTAGAAGTTCATTGGCTATTTGATACAAAGCATTTTCCTCATACAACAGTTTCCTTTTTCCTTGCTTCACTGATTTTTGTTCTTACAAAAATTTCTAGTTTCATTTCACTGAAATTTCTTTTTGTGGTCTTTTTCTATCTTTTATTTGGTTAAGAATTCTTCCTTTGTGAAAGGTACCTCTCTGTTCCTTTTCCTCTTAATTTAAAAAAAATAATGTGACCTTTTATATTTACATGTCCTGTCTATTTGGCATTTGGTATGTGGTATAACAGTGCTATTCTAAAACTTTTTTCACCAAAGAGCTTTTCAGTTCTCCTAACAGTTCTTGCTGAATAGGAAGGTATTATTTTATTAAGTAATCAATGCTCTTGGGTCTATCAAATACTGGCCTGTTAAGTTTGATTGTTTCAGGATTTTGCATATTATTTTTATTACATTGGTACAGCTCAATTATGATCAATAAATATGGCTACAATTAGTAGTTCATAATTCCATTTAAAAAATAAAATGTTTTCCATATGCATCTTGAATGTCACTTGGTAAATTGGTTCTCAGATATTTTGTGCAGTTTCTATTTTAGGATAGAGACTGTTTCATTTTTATCTTTTTAACCCTAGCACTTAGCACAGTTCCTGTCATATGGTAGGTGCTTAATAAATGCTCGTTAAATTATTAATATTTCCTCCTGGTTTTTGTTATTTCTTTGTATAAGTGCTGATAACTTTCATGGGTTTATTTTACATACTGCCACTTTACTGGAGCTCATTTGGTCAGTTTCTTTGCTGATTCTGAGTTTTTTTTTTTAAGTAAATCGCTATTTCCTATGTTAACACTTAATTTGGTTTCCTTTTGATGTTTATTCCTTTTATTTCTTTCTTTTGTCTTTTTATTTTTGCTGTCATTTCTAGAACTGTCATATAAGAGAAGAGAGAGAAGATAGTCTTGTGTTATACCTGCAAAAACTTCTAGTGTTTCTCTATTTCAAATAATACTGGTTTTTTATTTTAGAAATAGACTTGTTATTACATTTGGAAATGGCCCCTTTGTTCATTTCCTGGAGTTTTCAGCATAAATTAGTGTTGTAGTTTGTCAAAATACTTTTTTATATTTGATACAATAATATAGTTTGAGGAAGTTATTTTAATTAGAATTATGTTTATTGTTTTCCTAACACTATGTCATCCTTGCTTACCAATCTATTTTGGTCATAATAACTATTTTTTGGATATATTACTTATAGTAATTTCTCTAGGGTTTAAAAAATTTGTATCAATATTCATTAATGAAAATTGGTTTATAGTTCTCTTTCTCTGCTTTATTCTGCCCAGATTTAATCATAGAACCTTATTTGTCAGAAAGGAGTTTTATAGAGTACTTCTTAATTATTGAGAATAACTTATATAGCATAGGCATAAATTACTTTAAAAATTACTGATATAATTCACTTGTAAATCCACCTGACCAATGTTTTTTTTCTTTTTATAGTTTCATGTTGACATGTTTAGTTTTGCTTTATGAGGGTCTTCTGTTTAGGATTTCTCTTTCATGTTTTCTTGATTTGGATATTTCATATTTTTGTAGGGAATCATCTATTTAAAAAATTCTTTATTTTTGTTAGCGTATAATTGTGAACAGTAGTTTCAAGTAATTATATTCATTTCTTTGTTTTGAATTCACTTTCCTCATTTAACATTTTTAATTACTTAGTTTTCTTTATAATGTTAGCTAAATGTTTGTCAGTTTGGCTCTTCAAAGAATCAGCTTTTCGTTTTGTTTATCATCTCTGTTGTCTTTTTTATCTCTTTAATTTTCAAGACTTCTTTTGTGCTTATTTTGTTTGTTAATTTGTTGGTTCTCTAGTTTTTTAAATTGTATACTCAGTTTATTAATCCTCTCTTTTTCTATTTTGTTAATATATGTTTTCAGAGATATAATTTTTCCTCTGAGGACTGCTTTAGCTGCACCCCCAAAATTTTGGTATGTTGTCTCATCATTATTGTTCTCTTTCACATAGTTGTTAATTGTTTCTATGATTTGTTCTTTGATCCAGTCATAATTCAGGATGCCATTATTAAGTCTCCATTTTGGTTTGTATCTTTTGCTTATATTTCTTGTATTAATGGATATTTTGTTGGGTTATGATACATAAAGTATGTTATTAATATTTTTGCCTTACCACATTTGTGTAATTCTTTGTAACCCAACACATAGTCGGTTTTTTGTAAAAGTATCATGTAATGCTGAAAAATAAGTATGTTCTTTAATTTTTCTATTCAGATAGTGATAAAATTGATCAAGTATTTTAAAAGTTGCATAAAGGGAGGGAGAGGGAGAAGGAACAGAAAGGATAAAAAAAGTAACAGTTTGTTAATACCCTTCTAACCTTATCATACAAATCCAAAATGTGGTGTAGTTCAATTTCTTGTACAGGCTTTTCCTGTATTCATCGTGTTTTGAGATGTTTGTGATTTTTGATAATTGAATGTTAAAAAGAAAATTTTAAAACTCCATAAATCTTTTAAATATAACTTCTAGTCTATTCAGTTCCGTAATTTTTTTTTCTGTTCATCTTTATGACAGTTTTATTCAGCATTAAGAGAAGAAGATTATCATCTGCAATTATTATGTTAAAACTTATATTTTTAACCCTTTAATTAGCTCTTCATTTGTGAATTTACATGCAATGCCCTTTTGGTGAATAATATGTTTACTCTTGTTAATGATTAATTACATTTAATCTAGTTTCCTTGTTTTAGCTAGCTCAACGTTTTTGCTTTGTCTGATAGCATTTTTACAGTTCCTGAAAGTGTTTGTAGAAAATTGTTACATTCTGTTTTCTTATCCATTCTGCCATCCAGTTACATTTTAGATTCTGATGATTAGGGTTATGTCTTCCTTAGTTTATTTATTTAGTATTTAATTTCATGCTCTTCTTAAGTTTTACTTCTGTTGCTGGGTAGTCTGTTCCTGTAAGCTAATCTGCTGTTCCTACCTTCCCAGTCCCAGGTTTCTTGAATTAAGTTCTTAATTCCCCTCTCCCAATTGCCTCCCTATACCTTCTTTGCTCTCTTTCCCTTCTTCCTCCTTGCCTGTTCCACCTCAGATAAGTGTGTGTTTCAAAATCTTGCCTTTTCCCCTATGCCCCAGCTTCTTAAAATAAACAGCATTTTTTGATCACCTTTTCCAAAAGGGTCTAATTTACTTTGCTTTCTCATTATTTGTATCTGCTTCTAGGCTATTCTGCTTTCTCTTCTCCCAGGTAGAGCTTTTAGCTCTTGAAACTTATTCTTCCTCTTCTTTCCTGTTTTGATATATTATTCTAATTTTGAGCTTTTGTTCCATTCTAACCCTTCATCCTTCTTATATGTTTATGTTTTCTTTTGTTTTTGTTGTGACTTCTTCTTTCATGCTTCATTTTTAGAAATGTCAGTTTGTGAAATAGTATCATGTGGTAGCAGTCATTGAATTCTAAATCATGAGGTCTGACTCTACCTCTTGCCTTTACCATGTTTCTATAATATTTCTAAGGCCAAGTTATCCTATATGTTAATCCGTAAACACTCTCTACTCCACCTCACCCCTGCCATCACACACAGAAACACACACAGACATACATATATATTATTTTGGGTGCTGTCTGTCTCAGGGGTCCCATCTTTTTACTCTGCTGGGATAGTACTTATTATTGGAGGTGATACAGTTCTTATTTGGAGAAGGTGTTCTGTTATTGTCCCCATTTTCTCCTGATAAAGTCCATTATAATGTTGTCTTCCACCACAGATACTTTCTTCTCACCTCTCACCATGGCCTTGTCTTCAGCTGTATCCATGCATTTCCTCTTCTGAGATCAGACCTATCTTCTAATCTCCATCTCCATCTCTCTCACTGTAGAAAAATTTCGTCTTTTATTAATAACCATTAAACATAACCATTTCAGTATTTAAAGAAGAAAAAAGAACTCTGAAACCATTGACTTTTGTTAGTTTTTCTAAAAATGTATTTTAGACTTAACACAGTAGTATCAAGATTGCTATATATCTTTTCTGAACTTTTTTGTTTTCTGATTATGTATTTTAATGTTCTATTGATACTTTTTGACCTACAATTAGCATTTCTTTCATTACTTATGAACTCATCGCTGATTCTCTTTTCCTGAGAGTTCTTCCCTTATGATAAATAAATATAACCAAGTAATACCAATCAAAATCGACTGTCCAGAAATGAATGTCTCATTCTTCACTTCTTATCTATCACCTTTCTTCAAAGAGTGAGAGTCAGTTATTTTCTCTTAAATTATTGTGTTACCATGCAAGTTCTGGTTTTCATTTCATCCTGTATGAATTCATTCAAATATTCTTGGGATTTTCTGACTTTATCATTTCTTCTGACTCAGTAATATTCATTACATTTACATACTATAGTTTGTTCAGCTATTCCTCAGTTGATGGGCATCCACTTTGCTTCTAAATTTCTCTCCTGAAATAAAAACTGCTTCTGTAAGTATTCTTGTAGATATGGGCACTTTCCCTATGACTTCAGTCTGTTTAGGACATTTGTCTAGTATTGTTATTGCTGGGTCATAGTATATATTACAGTTTGACATTTTGGATATGGTTCCAGGGGGTTTTCCTAAATGGTTGAACCATTTCACAGCTCTACCAATGGTTCAGTATCATGGCTTTCCTATAGTCCCTCCAATAATTGCCATTTTCAATTTTTGTCGTCTTGGCCGAATCTGATGGGTGTAAGGTCAAATCTGTCTTTTTAATTTGTATTTTGTTTTGTTTTCTTTGTGAATATTTCCTCTCCCACTCTCCCTTATCTTAAGCTTCCTTCTTCCCTTTCTCCCCTTTTATTTTTTAAAATAATTTTTATTGTCATTATAGTCATCACAAATATCCTTCTTATAATCAGCACAACTGATTCCTATAAATTATAAAAGTCTAAAAACATATACATATGCTTTTTGGGCCTCCTACCTCGCTTAAGGGGTTGGTTGGGAGTATTCTCTCATATCTCTTCATTCAAGTCCCACTTGTTCTCTAAAATTTTGTTACATGTATTTTTTTGTTACGTTGTTGTCTTTCCATTTACATTATTGTAGTTATTTTATTTATTTTCTAGGCCCTGCTTACTTCACTCTGCATCAGTTCATATAAATGTTTCCATGCTTCTTTGTATTCATCACACACATAGTTTCTCATAGCACAATTTTCCCATTACATTCATGTGCCACAGTTTGTTTAGCCATTGCCTAATAGATAGTTATCTACTTTGTTTACAATTTTTTATTGGTATAAACATTTTGGTATGTATGGCAGTTTTATTCTTAACAGTGGCTTCCTTGTAGTCTCTCCTTCCTCTTCTCTTAATTAAATTTTATTTTTTCAGAGAACAAAATTCTACTTCCTCTCCAACTTCTTCTAAACCTTTTAAAAAAGAAAAACAAAATCAGTTTAACAGATATACATAAGCAAACAATTTTTCCTACCCTGAGTTCATTATCTCTCAATGAGGAGGGAGGGTAGTAGCATGTTTCGACATGAGTTCTCCAGAATCATGGTCATTGCATTGATTAGAGTTCTTAAAACTTCTTTGTCTTTACGGTGGTTTTATTGTTATGTTAGTTATTCTCCTGTTTCTTCTCACATTTTATCAGTTCATAACAAAATTTTCCAGGTTCCTCTCAAAGAGCTCCTGTTACCGTTTCTTATAGCACTGTGCCATGTGTTACATTCAAGTGTCATACTTTGTCCAGGTATTTCCCAATTGATGCACATCCCCTTAATTTCCAGTTCTTTGCTACCACAGAAAGATACTATTAGACATTTGTGTACATTAAAGGCTTTTTCTTATTTCTCTGATTTCCTTGAGGTATAGACATAGTAGTAGTAGAGCTGGGTCAAAGGGCGTATGTGTGAAGTTTAGGAATTTTTTCTGACATGGTTCCAGAATGGCTGGACTAGTTCATATCTCCATTAACAATTCATTATTCTATCTGATTTCCCACATCTTCTCCAGATTTTTTTTTTCATCCACTTTGGCAAATGAGTATGAGGTAAAATTTTAGATCCTTTAGTTTTCATTTCTCTTATTATTGGCTTGGAGCATTTCTTTATTTGGCTGTTGATAGCTTGGATTTCTTTTTTTCCCTCAAAACTGGTTGTTCATATCCTTTTCTTATTTATCTGTTATGGAATGGCTCTTATTATAAATTTGAATCAGTTCTCTGTATATCTTGGAAGTGAGAACTTTATTAGTGAATGAAACTTGCTCTAAAAAATTTTTTTTCTCCCAAAAGCTTCTTTGCTTCTAATTTTAGCTGCATTGATTTTTTGCAAAATTTTTAGATAGTCAAAATCATCCATTTTATCTTTTGTTTTACTCTTTACCTTTTATTTGGTTCTGACCTCTTTGCTTATCTATAGATCCTGACACCTTTTTCTTATATTGGCTAATTCATCGTATATCTATTCTTTTGTTTGGACAGAAGTAAGGTTCATGAGATGCTCAGTCTCCCAACCTTCACCTCCATATTTGCATACTCATTTTCTAGTGTATTTCAGTTATGTTAAAGAGTGATTTTTTTTTCTCCCATCATTTCTTGACTAATATTTTAATTTTTCTCACTTAAAACTAAGCAAAATCACACTACCATTCTGTGTTCCTTCTTTGATCCCTTAAGTCATTGGGATTATACAGGGACAATGGTCTCTTCTCCCCTTTGGGTTATTTTTCATAATTATTTATTCCTTTCAAATTGATCCCATGTGCCTATCCTAATAGGTTGCTCTTGTCTCCTGTGGGTTGTTTCAGAAATTAAAACCAATTTGTTCTTTTTTTGTCAACAGAAATACTTGAAAATCTGCTTTTTTTCCTCTGTAGCTTTATAATAAGTTTTGCAGGATAAATTATCTATGTTTATAAACCTTTTTCTTCTTTTTCCTTTTGGTATTTCATAGTCCAAGGTTTCTTTTCCTTTATAGCATTTGCCACATAATCTTGTGTGTTCTGAGTGATTCCTTTGTACCTTATCTCTTCCTGGCTACTGGAAGTGTTATTTCTTCAACCTACAAGCTCTGGATTTTGACCAGTAAGTCAGTGTGCAATTTATTTCAGGCAGTGACTACTGGATTCTTTATATTTAAAGTTTGCCTTCTAGTTCTCAGTTCTGTAGAGTTTTATTTTTTGATTTTTAAAAAATGTGACATCCACATTATTTTTGCTTGGTCATTGTTTAGTAAGTCTGATGATTCTTAAACAATATCTCTTTATCCTTCTTTTCCATGTCACATATTTTTAATAATTAATACTTAGTGTGGTCTTTTATTTTTTAATTAAAAAATGATTTTGTTTATTCTGGTGTTATTGAATTATTGAGTTCTGATTGCTCCATTCTATTTTTTAAGGGACCTAACCTTTGGGTAAAGTTTTCTACCTTTTGTTCAAAGCCATTTATTTTTCCTCTAAGTGACTCCTACATCATTTCTTCCATCAACTTTTGAATTCTTTGTGACCAAATTGTTTTTGATAGAGTTCTAAGTTTAATTATATAGAACTATTTTCTTCTTCAAATTATTTTAACCTCTAGTACTTTTTCATTGCATTGATTTTCCTTCATTATTCACATTTTAATTCACAATTCTTAGATTGGGGATTTTGTGCCAAAGTGGGCTTTGCCTTCCCTTGCCATCTGAAATAGAGTGACTAGGCCCAGGTTTTGTTTCTGTCTGAATCTTGGGAGTTAAGATTCTCTTGGATTAGTTTTCTGTGTCCCAATCCCCACCCTGTCCTGTATTCCAGATGCCTCTTCTCTCCATAGGTATCTGTGTCCTGGTTCCATCTTTCCTACTGTAGTTCTTTCTGAAAAGCAACCTAGACCAGATCCTGCATCCTTCCTAAACCTGCCTCTTTTCATACTCTTGGGCTTTAATTAAGAGGTTAGACCAGTATCTGAAGCTGGTCCCCAAAGGTCCCATCTCCACTTTCAACACTGCTGAAGAGGTTGTGCTGTTCTCAGCCCTTCTGCTGCCATTACCTATAGGATGTCTGAGGCTTTAGCACCATTTCCTGGTGCACTCCTCATAAGATAAAGGTTTCTGGTGTTTTTCATTACTCTTTGTTTATCTAGTACTTTGTTTCCTTATTTCAAGGTATTTCTTTGGGAAACCTTCTTGACTGAAATCTTTCAAGGTGCTGTCTTTACTGAAAGAGAATAAAGAAATGACTCACCAGTATTCCGTTGTTTTCTGGGTTTGATAAGGGTATATATCTAGTTCTCCACTGTTTCCTATCTCCTCTTCCCTCTTGGACAACTCCCTACTACTGACCTTTTCCATAAAAGTTATTGATTCACTTATAGGGGAACATAACATTGAGTCTGGAATATTCAGTTTTTTCTCCTTCTCTTTTCCTGATTTTTTCATTTAACTAACAAGTCTTTACTAAGTACTTACTCTTCCATGAGCTTAGAATACAGAATGAAATTTCCTCTTTTCCAAGAAGCTTCCATTCAAATGAGGGAGGTGACCAAATTGTATAGATATAGATGGGGTTGGGGTGTGTGTGTGTGTGTGTGTGTGTGTGTGTGTGTGTGTGTGTGTGTGTGTGTGTGTGTAAAATGAACAAAAATAAATGTAGCAGTTAAATACAGGATTGTCTGTAAGTGAGGGCACTAGGGGTTGGATGAAGAAAGACTTCATGTAGAAGGTGGTGTTTGAAGTACATCCTGAAGGCAAATAGGGATTCTGTGAAGCAAAATTTAGGAAGAAATGTATTCCAGTCATGTGGGAAGACTAGTGGAAAGGCATGGAGATGGAAAATAAAAATATTGTATGTGAATAGAGAGGACATTTTTTCCCTTTGATGGTCTCGCTTTGTTGTTTATTTTAAGCAATATCTTATAAATGTAAGTGATTTTGTTTTCATTTCTTGATAATTGCTCATAACTGTGTTTCTCTTGTTTGTAATGTTTATAAATTAATTATTCAGTTTAATAGTAACTCTTTGGATTAAAAAAAGGTTATTTTTTCTGTATTTGAGTCTCACTCTTCTATTACCTCCTTAGAAGCTAAGTTTTATACATTGCTTTGCTTTCTTGGAACTTTAGTCTTTTGTTTACTTATAATTTGTTTACAACTTTTCTCCTCACTCTTTGGTTCTTCCCTCTTCATCTGTTGTACGGAACTCTAAGGCTAGACGTCCTTAGCATTCTCATGATTGGGATATGTGGGCCCTTTTTGGAATAAACATTTTTAGAAAATTATATTCTCAGTTAGAATTGTAGCTTCCTTTCCTTAAGCCACAGAAGTCTGTAGGGCTTCTCTATTGCTCCCTCTGTATTTCCATTTTCCCCAGTCTCCCTCCCAAGTTGCAATACTGTTCCCTAATTTGGCTGTGCCGAATTACTGTATTCTGCCTCATGTGGGATGTTTAGAGTTACGGTTCTGGGAGAATTGGGCAGGGACATCCCCTTTCCACACTCAGCTAGACCCTAAAAACACTGGCCTTCGAAGCTGCTTCCTTTATGGTACCCGGCAACTGGTGTGGTATGATGTTAAGTATGCCGAGTAGGAGCTGTAATAGTTCAGTTTTCGGCTGTTATTTCATGAGGCTTTTATCTTTTGTTCTGTGTTTGTTTTTAGCTTCTGGATTCACACTTAATTGCTACAAATTTGGTGCATATTTTCTTAATTTTCTAAAAAAAGTTCCTTTTTAATCATATGAACTTTACAAATGAACTTTGCAACATGATTGTTTCTCTGTACAAAGAAAAGTACTACATATGAAGCTCTAAATCTCTTAATATGTATAGCCTGGGAATGTTTGTTATCTTAATGTTTCAGATTTAGCATAGTTCTGGCATTGCCCTGTTTATATTTCTTTCTGAATTTCATTCTACTGTTTTCTGTAGTTTGATGATTCATTGACATTCTTTTCTTTTTTTTAAGTATTACTATCACTACCCCTCCATTTCCTTCCAACTGTGTTCTATCCTCCCACTACCCCTTCCCAGCTCTCTTGTAACATATAAGTGTAGTCACACAAAACAAAATTCACACATTTTCTGTATCTGAAAATGTATATCCTGTTCTGTTCTTCTAGTTTATCTCTTCTCTGCCAGAATATAGGAAGCATTTTTAAAAAAGTAGTCTACTGGGGTCATACTTGGTCGTTATATTACTCATAGGGCACACTTTTTTTCGGTTGTTAGTTTTGATAAGTTTGCAGAAAACTACTCGCATTTTTCTCGCTAAATCCTTTGCTTTCTATATTGCTATTTCTACCTTGTCATGTATCATCAGAGACTGTTATATTGGAGTACCCATATGATGACTATTGGTGGATTTATTGGTGGATCCAAGAGTTTGTCACTGAAACCTTCACAGATCTTTTCCATCTTTTATCAGTTCTTGTGTCCTACCAGTTTCATCTCTTAATGAGTTCTACCTGATCTTGCTTATTTGGGTCTCTTGCTATATTTACTGTAAACTTGTTTTTATTCTTCTACTTATTACTGTTTTACAAGGTGATACTGCTTATTAGCCTTTACCATTCTATTCTGTTATTGCTTAGTTGTATCTGACTCTTTTTGACTGCATTTGGGGTTTTCTTGGCAAAGATACTGGATTGTTTCACCATTTCCTTCTCCAGTTCATTTTACAGATGAAACTGAGGCAAACAGGGTAAAGTGACTTGCCCAGGGTCACCCAACTAGTAAATGTTTGAAGTCAGATTTGAACTCCTGAGTCTTCCTGACTCCAGACCTAGTGCTCTGTCCACTGCACCTTCTAGCTGCCCTTCTACTATGTAAGATCTTAGAAATGAGTTTATGTTCAAATGCTGTGCTTTTGTTCCTCTGTGGGCAAGGAAATATAAGTACTTGCAGAATGAAGTGTCTCTTGGTTCCCTTCTTTTGGTGATGAATTTTACAATGGTTAAACTTCTTCATTAAACAATGACATTCTAGACAATGTATCTTCTTTTATCCATTAACTGTTTTTAGTAGTTAGTGGCATGACATATATTCTTATTTCTTCTAATATATCAGTGGCTTGACAATACACAAATAAGTGTTTCAGAAATAACTCCCTCATTGTTTGCCAGGCATTTCCAATATTAAAATGTTACTTTGATATTTTGTGAATTTATTTGGTGATTATCATGTCCAAAACCCTCCTTATCTTTTCTTTTAGAAAATATTCATGATGTCTACATTTGAGGCTTCTCTATATTCTAACCTCTTCTTCTTCTGAACCGTATTTTTGCAGCATACTTTTTGCCATCCTCCACTGTGTATTAAAACCTTGGAGGGTTAGTTATGTGTTGGTATAATTTGGAATGTCCAAGTGAGTGCTTCATAGGATTTCTCAATCTCTTCATCTTCATTCACAGATCTTCACAGTGATCTTCTTGAAGATACTCCTCTACAATACTGCAGTATGCAGTGAGACTAAGCATTTAAAAGATCAGTAGATTCCTTTTATTTTAACATGAAATGATTTCCTTCAAGCCTCAGCTCAACTCACATTCTAACTTCTGCTTTTCCAGACTTCTTTATCAACCAACTCCCTCCCCTCCCTCCTACCCGGACTTTCCCACACTCATTTGCATAGCATATATCTTGTTTGTACACATGTTTTTCCATGATCTCTCTGCCTTTAGAATATGGACTCCTCACACATATCTATACTTTTGCTTTTCCTTGTATTCCCCAGTACTTAGCACAGTGCCTGGCACACATTAGGCACTTAATAAAGGTTCGTTGATTAAGTGCCTTCTATGTTCAGGGTATAACAAAAACAGTCTCTGCCTTGAAGGATGTTAAGAGGCAGTGCGGCGATACAAGGTGTAGGTAGATAGCAAATGCAAAGTACAGCCATAAGCAAATTCTTTCTGCAAGTTGAGAGCACTAATAGGGTGGAGGGCGGTAGATTAGCGAGGACCTCAGGTAGGAGGCAGTACCTGATAATGTGCTTGGAAGGGATTTAGACATTCAGTCAGGGAGAAGTGAGAAGGGACTGTAGTCAAGGCACGGGGCGTTGGTATAAAAGCATGAGCGGAGGAGTTAGCCTGTTCCGGGTAATAACTAGCAGGCTAATACAGCATGAAGGAGAGCTGCTGTTGGATGCCAACATTGCCCTTTGTGTTTGACCTGCATTTTGTTGCCTTTTAGTGTTTTGATTTATATTGTAATCATTTTATATATTGTTCTTTTATCTTTCCGTGTTTTATATAATTCTTCATATTGATTGCTCCTTATGGTATAATATATAATTTTTCATTATATTTACATACCATATTTTCAGATATTCCCTAATCATCAGGCACATTTTATTTTCATATTTTTAAAATTAGAGATAATAATATTGTCATTGTATTCATATATGTGTATTTTTTATTTTTGCTTAACTTCCTTAAGGTTAGAAACCTCATAATGATATTTCTGCATTATAATTCATCATGAGTAGTTTAGTAACTTTCCTTGCATTACCATTTTTTAAAATACATGGACCAATTCATAGCTTCATTGCTTGTCTCATAACTTTTTCAACTTTGAAATTTTCCATCTTTTACCATGTTTGCCAAAATCGTAATACCCCATGGTTGCTTTAATTGGTATTTCTCTGAATATTAGTGATTTGGACAGTTTTTAATTGGTACTTAATAGTTTGCATTGTTTTTGTTTTTGAAAACAGGTATCGTTTAAGGAATAAAAAGATCACAGCAACTGTACGAACATTTCCTCTCCTAAATAAAGTTGGCGTGAACAACACTGTCACAACCACAGCTGGAAATGTCATTTCTGTCATAGGAAGTACTGAAACAACTGGGAAACTTGTTCCAAGTACCAATGGGATTTCAAGTACAGAAAACAGTGTTTCCCAGCTAATACCCCGTGGTGCTGACACCACATTAAGAGCTCTGGAGAATGTGAAGAAAGTAGGGAAGGTTGGCTCCAGTAGTCAGAATATCTCCGGGGCTTCTGCAGAATCTGTAACTGAAAAGTAGGTATCTTATTAAGTTAAAATATTTCATTTTAGTTCTTTAAAAGTCCTTTTTGAATCCCTTGTGGGCATTTATGAGAATCTTCCTGGTCTAGTTAGAAGAAATCTAGACTTGAAATCTAGAATTCTGGGTTTGAATTGCAGTTCCAAAATTTAGTAGCCCTATAACCTCCCTGAGCCTTAGTTTCCTCAACTATAACATGATGGAATGAATTCTTACACTATTTGGCTAATAGGGTATTAGTGAGGAAAGTACTTTGCATACTGTACAACATAATGGAAACATTAACAGTTGTGATATTTTGGAGAAAGCAGTTACCTATATTTTTAATAAAAGTATTTTGCTTTGGAATAGTGGACCTAAATTAGAGTTTAAGTTCAGTTTTATTGTAGTAATACTTTTTTGATGCTTTAAGTTTGGTAAGCTCCCTTCACCAATGCATATAGATGGCATATTTGTAAATTATACTTTCAAAGAGTTGCCTGAAGCACTGAAAAGTTAAGTGACTTGTTCTTGTTAGCATAGCTAGTTGTATATGTCAGAACCCCAGTTCTTCTTGTCTCCAAAATCTATAGACTGTCTATATAAAACTATCTATACATTGTACCACCGTGGTTCTCTTAAAGTTTCAGCTTGTGGAAAATTAATCAGTTAATATCTATTGAGTACTTGTGTATCCAGCATATTGGTGTAGGTCAGTGGTCCTCAACCTTCCTAATGCCGCGACCCTTTAATACTCATATGTGAGTGTATCTGCATGTGGGCGGACCCGCCTGGAGACAGATAGAGGATCAGTGTCTTGGTTCCTAAGAGCATCGGAAATAGGTGTTAGGCGACCCTCAAAGGGGTCGCAACCCACAGGTTGAGAACTGCTGCTCTAGGTGTTTAAAAGTAATACTAGTTTCATATATCAAGATATAAATATGAGCTTTGTGTAGGGGTAAGCCATCTAATTTTTCAGATGAAAAAACTTAGTTGTTGTAAGGAAAGGGGTTTTTCAAAGGCTACAGTCATTTATGGGATCATACAATCAGAAGTGGAAGGGACAAGATCATGTAGTCCAGCTTTTTCATTTTGTTGAAGGAAACTGAGGCATAAAGAAATTGTTACTTGTCTAAGGTCATATAAGGTAGGAAGAAGGAAAATTGGAATACAAACCGAGTTCTTTGAAATCTGAATCTACTTCTATTTGTACCATATCACATACTCATTCGTGGAACTTATTGGGAAAACAAGTTTTCTGATTGGTTCCCTTTCTTTTTGAGACTAAACGTTTTCTTGTATCTTATATTTCTCTGCATAATTTTCATTAATGTTATCACAGCATATTTTTAATGCACATAATAGGGTAAATACTATTCAAAACAGAAGAAATATTTTATAAGAAGCTTACGTTCTAAATACCAAGTTTTGGAAAATGAATACAGTACATGGTATATAGTGTGACTTAGTGAAGGGAATGTTAGACTTGGAATTCTATGTACTAATTTCAATTCCTGTCAAAGTGTCCTATATAAACTTTGGTGAAAGCCTTTTTAGTGCCTCAGTTTCATTATTTGTAAAATGACTATTTTTAAATGGGGATAAAGAGTACTCTGTAAACTGTAAAGTACTATAAAAGCTTTCCTGCTTCCCTTAAGTGCAGTTATGATGCTAAAAGTGAGGTACTAGATGCTAAAAGTGAAAGCTTACAATACATATTCTGCAAATGCAAAGGATTACTTAGTGTACTCTTACTAGTAGAAAGTTATCTATAATTTTATTCACATTTGAAAATTTTTGAAAAGCCTTTAATTTATTAATATGTTAGAAAGGAGATAGTATCAACAATCAAATATTTAATACCTACTTATGTTCTGTCTGCTTGGTATTTTGAACATGCAGAGGTGGTACAAGTCTGGCTTTTAAGGAGCTTAGAGTTTAGTAAGGGAAGGGGAAGGAAACTAGCTTTTATTGAGTGCCTGTTAGGTTTTAGGCACTGTACTAAGTGCTTTACAAATATTATTTGAACTTTCCAATAACTGTAAGGTAGGTGCTATTATTCACATTTTTTACTGTTGAGGAAATGGAGGCAAATAAAGTGGCTTGCCTGTGGTCACACAGTAAGTACCTGAGGCCATATTTGAACTTAGTTCTTCCTAGCTCTTGGCTCAGCTCTCTGTCCACTCTGTCACCTAGTTATATGAAGCACATGTACAAAAGTAAATAATAGAAGATGGACTATATTGTCTAAATTGTGTGGTTACAGACTAGTAAAGGCTATAGTAGTTCAGTGCATAAGGGACACTATTGAATATTGGAGTGGAAGAAGGGAATCAAAGCAGAAGTGGGTGGCTGGCGAGTGGTAGCATTGTTCAGAATGGAGATTGTTGTTCTTGGATTTTGAAGACTAGTTGGGCTACCTTAGGCAAGTCACTTAACCTTTCTTTGCTGTAACTTCCTCATTTCCAAAACGGAAATGATAATTGGGGAAGAATGCTAACCTATGAATATCTTATCTTTATAATTTTGATCCTTTTAAAAATTACTTTCGCTTATAGTATTTGTTAGATAGTTCACCATGTAACACTTGTTTTGAAAAAAATAAAACAAAGGCAGCTTAGAGAGTTTTTTACTTGATTATGGTACCTAAGGTTTTGGTAAATTAAACAGCAGGGCCCTGTATAATAAATGCTTATTTGGTTTTCTCACAGCCTTTATTTACTTCCAAGAAATAAAAATACTTCTAAAATATCTGCAAACTACAGTCTAAGCAACATAAGTTTGTACCTACGAGTACCACCCCGTAGTTAAGTTAATTTTTGCAACACACAGCTGTTGATTCAAGTGAACATCTGCTAGACCAGTCTGCTATGACTTAAATGTAGCCCATACTCCTTGTTACATACTCAAGCTATGAAAAGCATGTTCTAACTTCTGCAGCTGTTGAAGGGAAGGCAAAGGAACATGGATTTAAGTGCCTGTTATGTTCTTGTCAATGTGCTAAACATTTTACAAATAACTCATTTAATCTTCACAACAACCCTGGGAGGTAGGTGTGCTTATTATCTCCATTTTACAATTGAGGAAACTGAAAGAGGTAGACAGAAGGTGTCACTTTACTTAGCTAGCAAGTCTCTGAGACTGGATTTGAGCTCAGGTCTTTCTGATGCCAGGTACAGTATTCTTGGCCATTGTATTGCAATATTAGATATGGAACCCTGTAATCCATTTGGTATAAAGGATGTTGTATTTCTGTGTCATTAATTTGCAAGATCAAGTTTCTCATACATCACAGGTCTCAAGATGATGTCAAAGTTTGACCTAAAGAAGGCATAAGATATGGATAAGCTGGTAGCTGCTCTTATCTTTCTACCTTAGAAAAAAGCAACTTCATGTCACCTATCCTGCTCCCAAGAAATATGTGTTTAATCTATAGAGAGGTCATTTAATCTAGATAGAGTTCTAGTAACTCTCTATATGGTATTCTTTATTTAATTAGCAGTCTGCTCTTCCCATATCTGTGTAGTGGATGGAGCTGCTTCTGGAAGGATTATTATTGAACTAGAAATCTCATGATGTTTCCTCCACAATGGAGAAAACCTGTGTGTAGGGAAGATGACTTGAGTGCTTGAGAATGTGTTTGTAGGATCTCCTATTCTCACTAGAAGCTTTGAATGTCAGGGGCGGCTAGGTGGCACAGTGAATAGAGCGCCGACCCTGGAGTCAGGAGGACCTGAGTTCAAATCCAGCCTCAGACACTAAAGCACAAAACTAGCTGTGTGACCTTGGGCAAGTCACTTAACCCCAATTGCCCTTCCAAAAAAACAAAAAAAAATAGAAGCTTTGAATGTGGCACTATAAGACCGCACATTGATAATATAAGTTATAATGTATATTGACTAATCTGCCAATTCAGAAGTGTGTGTTGTCTTTTCTAAGAGTGATTTGAGTACCAAATTTGGGGTCTAGAGAAAAGATAACTTTTCAGAAGAGCTGAACAGCTGTGGACGTGGGTTGACTTTCCACTTTTTTCCCCCCCACCAGTAAAATTGGTTCTCCACCCAAGACTCCTGTAAGTAATGTAGCAGCTACCTCAGCTGGGCCCCCTACTGTTGGAACAGAGCTGAATTCTGTGCCTCCGAAATCCAGCTCATTTGTAACTAGAGTACCTGTATATCCTCAGCCTTCTGAAAGCATTCAGTATTTTCCAGATCCAAGGACCCAGATATCCTTTGAAGTTCCACAGTACCCACAGACAGGTAAGTACCTTGAAGTTTTTTATATACTTGATCTAAAATATGTTTAAATATATTGAACTTATTAGTTAAAAGGGAAAATTTTATTTCTTTTTAGCTTGCTTTAAAAAAACCCCCAACCCTTTTAATTGTTTTGTTACTAAGTGGCTAGTAGTTCAAGGAAGATAATTCCTGTGAACCAAACATCTGGATAATCACACAACCAACCAGTTAACCAAGTGTTCAGAGCTAGAAAATATAACAGAATTCATGGTGATCAATTCCCTAGAATTAAAATGACTTGTTTGAGGAGAGGAGCTAAAATTTGACAAATAGATCTGACAAATTTTTAAGAAGCAGTTTGCAAAGATGTAGATTGGCAATGATTTCCTTGTAGTAGTATAATTGAATGTATAGTTTACTTATAAAACCAAATAACTAAAAGATTGATATTTTGACTGAAAACCAACTATCTTTACTTGCAAATTCATTTTTGTTTAAAACTTTTTAAACCATTAAAATCCTGGATAGTACTGAGACCACATTAAATATACCTCTTTCCAATTTTCAAGGATACTACCCACCACCTCCAACGGTACCAGCTGGTGTGGCTCCCTGTGTTCCTCGTTTTGTGAGGTCCAATAATGTTCCAGAATCTTCCCTCCCACCTGCTTCCGTGCCATATGCTGATCATTACAGTACATTTCCCCCTCGAGATCGAGTGAATTCTTCTCCTTACCAGCCTCCTCCTCCGCAGCCGTATGGACCAGTTCCCCCAGTACCTTCCGGAATGTATGCTCCTGTGTATGACAGCCGGCGTATCTGGCGTCCACCATTGTACCAACGAGATGACATTATTAGGAGCAATTCTTTACCTCCAATGGATGTGATGCATTCGTCTGTCTATCAGACGTCTTTGCGAGAAAGATACAGTAGTTCCCTGGATGGTTATTATCCAATGGCTTGTCAGCCTCCAAGTGAACCAAGGACAACTGTACCTTTACCGAGGGTAGGTGATAGAGGAAATAAGAAAACGACACCTTTGACACACGTGTGTGTGTGTGTGTGTGTGTGTGTGTGTGTGTCTGTGTCTGTGTGTCTGTGTGTAAAACATCAAAATTCAAGCACAGAACATTTTATTTTTCTTATCTTGACTGTTAAGAGAAAATTGAATGGTTACATGTTATGCTATGTCTCTCATATTAGTGCATCTTTCTTACTATTTCTTCTTAGACCACTCCAATCCAAACCCAAAGCTAGCTGACCTAGAATATTATAATGTCTTCTGTTCTCTAATCCATTTTGCTCACATTACCAGATTAGTTTTACTGATTCCTTGGTCTTGGAACATCAGTCCACTTCTGAGTAATCTTCAGTGTCTTCTCATCATCTGTTGAATAAAAACCCAAACTCTAGATTCTAAGGCCCCTATGAACCGTTCCTTCAGCCTGCTTTTGAGCTGAGTTTTAGACTGTTTCCTTTTGTGTACTCTGTTCTAGCCAAACCGGACTACTCACTACTCTGAGCCTGCTCCCACCTCTGCTTTTTTACACACACATTTCACAAAACAAGATATCTTTTTCTCCTTTGATCTACCCCCATCTCTCTATAAACATTGTATCAGTCTTTCATGGCTCCTCTCGATGAAGCTTTCCCTGATTATTTCCTCAGCTTGAAAATGATTTCTTCATCTGATCTTATACTACTTTAGTACCTTTTTTATGCACTTGTATGCTGATTGTATCAGGGCATATTTCTCACTACCACTCTTGCTATATTGAAAGCCCTTTGAGGACAGGAGTCATGCCTTGTCTTTTGCCTAGTGTAGTGCAATGTATGTAAGAGGTGTTTAATAAATGTTCTTTCAGTGAATGAATAAATGTTAAATTAATTAGTTATTCTTTTCTCCATTACTCTTTCCTACCCTACTCTCTTCCCCATCTTGTCTTATTATTTCTCTCCTTTCTCCCATTTGAGTTTAAATATGTGTGTGTATACATATATAATGAATATACATATGCACATTTATTAACATATATGTGTGTATGCTGTATATTTGCACATATACAGAGATGTGTGTAAATATGTATGCATGTATAAAATTTCATGTTCTCTCCCTCTCCCTCTCTTTTAAAAAAAATTGGCATAGAAAACTACTTTTATTATCTTGGTACAGGCATTTCATTTTCCATTCTGCCTTTTAGATAACTAAGAATATTTGGTTGTTTCCCCCTAGGAACCTTGTGGTCATTTGAAGACCAGTTATGAGGATCAGTTAAGACGAAAACCAGAACAGTGGGCGCAATATCATACCCAGAAAGCACCCCTTGTTTCTTCAACTCTTCCTATGGCAACACAGTCACCGACACCGCCTTCTCCTCTGTTCAGTGTAGACTTTCGTACCGAGGTAGGAAGTTACTTCATGCCTTTCAGGGTCAGGCCAACACTTATTTTTGCTTAAAGGAGAAGTACTTATTTAAACTTGAATTAACAAGGTGGAAAATTCTTGGTTTTGTTTTAAGCTGTTACATGTTTAACATATCTCTCTGTAGCAGTATAGCTCTCATCAGGAAGAGGTATAGAAATATCTAGTGTATCATTCATGTTATTTGGGTTTGAGAGGTGTTGCCATTTTGCTTAGTACTAGGATAACCTTTCACTTTAGGATGCCTTTAACTTAATTTAGTATTCTCATTCCCTTTTTTTCCAGAGCGAACTATTTGTTTAATGTGTCTTTAAAATGCAGTGACAAAAAATTGTATCAGAAGAAATTTTTTTCTTAAGTGTTATGAACATCTTATCAGAAAGACAGACATGTTCTATGCATCCTCACTTATATAAAAGTTTATGTTCTTTTTTTTTCTTTTTAGCACTACCTGTTTTTTTCTCTGCTTAATGCTAGTCCTGATTCTCTTTCCCCCTCCCCCAGAGTGAAATGTCATCCTCCTTCCTCCTACTACTTTCTAAATTTTACTCATCTTTCAAAGTTGAATCCCAGTTCTTTGGGAGCCTTCTCTAGCTGCTTCAGCCCACATTCATCTCTTCCCTTCTCTTGATTCCTGTCCTTCTATTGTCAATACTAATAGTTTGTTAGTTACATATTCTCTTACTAATTCGGGTGTCTAAGTCTTTCTATCCTAACTGTAAGTAAGCTCATTGATGACACAGAGTGTCATTTATTTCTGTATCTTAGTGTATGTAGTAAATGAGGAAATATTTTTATTTGGCTTACTTGGATAGTATTTGGTTTGCATTATATGCTCAGGAAAATTGCTGTAGGAAAGATAAAGTGGAGATAAAGTATTTTTCTAATCTAAGTGGCTTAAAATATTTGAAGATAAATTTGCTGCTATTTTTCGCATTAGTCATAGGAAAACAATCCCAGTTCTTCAATAACCGAAAATCTCCTGTCTATAATATTTGCTTCATACTGGTTACAACTTAGTCAATGTAACAGTAAAAGTTGATTGTATTTTGTTTTTTCTCACTAGTTCTCCGAGAATGTAAGTGACGTACGTGGTACAAAATTTGAGGAAGATCATCTTTCCCATTATTCACCCTGGTCCTGTGGCACCATAGGCTCTTGTATAAATGCCATTGATGCAGAGCCCAAGGATGTAATTGCTAATTCAAATGCTGTGTTAATGGTATGATTTTTGGAAATAATGCATGGTGATTCAGATTTATGAATGAGCAAAAGCCTTCATTTTCTTGTTGAATAAATCTATCTGTAATAAGTAGGCCTATCTCATGAAGCCCAAAATGTATTGATTTGGTTTAAACAGTTGGCATGTGTATTTACATTTGATGATCATTCTTGTCTAGCTAGTCAAAAGCTAGCAGTAAATAACATTCCCCAAAAATTCGAGGCCAAATCTTCTGAAAGGAAATGCTTGTACCACTTGTTGAAGAAAGATCATTTATGTTTAATTGAAGTGTTTGTTTAATTGGTTTTTTTTTTTAATGCTTAGGATCTGGACAGTGGAGATGTGAAGAGAAGAGTACATTTATTTGAAACTCAGAGAAGGGTGAAAGAAGAAGATCCTATAATTCCTTTTAGTGATGGACCCATTATCTCCAAATGGGGTGCAATTTCCAGATCTTCCCGGACAGGTTACCATACTACAGATCCTATACAGGCCACTGCTTCCCAAGGAAGTGCTACTAAACCAATCAGTGTATCAGGTATTGTAGATTACTACTAATTTCACTTTGTTGTGTACTATAGTTCAGTTCTAAGAAACTACTTTACTTTCCTGTATAAATACATGTGATGAAATTGTTTTGGTTTTCTCTTTGTCACTGCTAATTATCTATATTTCTGCAGATTATGTCCCCTATGTCAATGCTGTTGATTCAAGGTGGAGTTCATATGGCTCTGATTCTACTGCAGCACACTATATAGAACGGTAAGACTGATCTTTAATTAGTTACGATTTTATAATCTTAGATCTTAGTATGTGCACCCAAAAGATAAATTCCATCCTTCCTGTTTAGGAGACATATGTTCTATATCTGTAACCATACATGCAAGCATGGTGTCATGGAGAAGGTACTAGGCTAGAAGTCAGAATTTCTTAGTTTAGTAGGCTTTGGCATTGACTAGCTGTGTGTGTATGACCTTGGGTAAGCCACTTCGTCTAGGTCTTGACATTGGAATAGATATCTAAGGTCTCTTCCAGATTAAACACGTGATGATGTTATGATTTCATCACAGCTCAGGAAAAAGTTTAATGTTTTAGGATCTGGTCCAATTACTTGAAATTCTCATTTAAAACAAATGATCGATGGTAATAATAATTGCATCCGCAGTTGACTTATTTGTTAATTTCACTTTCCAAACAAAGTACGTGTCAGTGAAAATGATTTTTTTCTTTAAAGGGATAGATTTATTGTTACTGATTTATCCAGTCATAGAAAGCATTCCAGTACTGGAGATCTTCTAAGCATTGAACTTCAGCAGGTAGGATTAGTTATATTGGATTTATATTGTTCTGTTGTTTTCATTCTTGAAAATGGGACAGTTAAAGTCTGTGGATTTTTAATTCATATTTTCCTTAGGCAAAGAGCAACTCATTGTTGCTTCAGAGGGAGGCCAATGCACTAGCCATGCAACAAAAATGGAATTCCTTAGATGAAGCCAGTCACCTTACCTTAAATCTCCTAAGCAAGGAAATGGAATTGAGAAATGGAGAGGTAAAGAGAATTGAATCTTGAAATTTAATTAAATTTATGTATTTTGGTACATAGAAAAATCTCAGTTCTTGATTTATTTTGCTTAATTTTGCATTAGTTTAAACCATGGTTACATTAAGTTTTGGTTGATCTTTTTGAAGATTGTGTGTCTGTAACAGTAATTAATTTAGCAGGTACTTAGCCCTTAGTAACTAAGGGCTAAGTACTTCTGTGAAAGAAACAGAAGGTATGAACTCTGTCTCCTGTTGCTGACATAACAGGAAGGGGTTGGCTAAGACAAGAAGCCAATGTGTGTGTGTGTATTTAAGAAGAGCTCCAGAGGATAGACAGTTAGAATTAATAATTTTTACTCCTAGTGGAGGAAGCAGAATTGTTCCAGCATCTGGGAGGTGGGCTGCTGCTAGACTGAGAACTGAGTTGGAGTTTTCTATGTGACCAGAATCTGGTGAAGGCCGAAGTGGCTGTTGCTTCTTGGAAGGCCGAAGTGGCTGCAGCCGCCTAGAAGGCTGAGTTTTCTTCTGGGTCCTAGAGCCAGCTGAACTGCTGGAGGACTGAGGAAGCATGACAGGGATAAGGCTTTGTTTGTTTGTGGGTTGGTTGATCCTTGAGTTCCTGGCAACAGAAGTGGTGAAGATTTTGAGATGTGCTGTGAACTTCAATGTGTAACAAGAACTGCCTGGAGGACTGGACAAGAACCTGGGAACTGCCTGCCTCTGAATCCAGGTGACTGGTGGATTCAGGGAGGTGCTGGGACCATGGAAGGGTTTCCAGGGAATCTGAGAGACCATCCAGAATCAAGATGAAGAAAAGGCCTCACCTTGGAAATTCAGCGTGTGATGAAATTTAAGTTTACTAGACACTGAGGGGTGGAGGGTTTATGTAATTTTCTAATGATTGTATTTAGTGATTAATGATACTTAGTAATTGTGAATCTGGATAAGTGACTGATTAAGTTAACTTATGATTGCCCCATGAGTGGAAGATTGATTATTGTATTGTGAGATGACTGAATGATTAAGTAAGGAGGGTTTTCCCCTTAGGGAAACCAGATCATTATTCTTTTGTGCTTTGTTCTAAATACTGTGGCCAGTTTGGTGAAAATTATGTGGCCATTCTAATGTTAAGCTGTTGTGAACACTATATTGTGATTTTCTCTGATAAGATGTAACGTTGTGAATATTATATTGTGATTGGTTGTGAATGTTTGCCTTGATTTGTAATGGAATAAATGGAGTGTTCGGTATACTATGTAATCAGAACCTTAAAAGCTGTTCACAGTAGCATTCTTTTTGGGAAGCTGCTTGTGCATGGCGTTACAATGTCATAGTAGAAAAAACACTAGAGTAGGGGTCAGAAAACCCAGATTTAAATTCTAGTTCTGTCACATAACTTGTGTGACTGAGCAAATTATTTGACTCCTTCGAGTTTGAGTTTTCTCACCTTTAGAATGCAGATAGTAACACTTTTATAACCTGTTATGTTTTGAATTTTGTTTTTCTAATTATAAAGAGAAACCACAATTCCTTTTTTGTGTAAATGTTATTTGATTTCCAGAGTGATTATACAGAAGATACAGCAGATACTAAGCCTGATCGAGATATTGAATTAGAACTTTCAGCACTTGACACTGATGAACCTGATGGACAAGGTGAACAAATAGAAGTAAGTATAGCAATTACATATTCTGAGGGCTCTGATGGCTCTTTTGTACATAGGAGGCATTTTCTTTGGTCTGTATTGATTGTATCTTTACAGTGACAAAACACATCAGTAAAAGATGAGATTTATATTGGCCTTTAATGATTTTAGGTTTTGTAGTTTGTCTTTTAGAAGTATGCTAAGGAGTCAAGTTTTTGGTTATATTCTATTTAGTCACATTTGTCCCTGCTAGTAGTAAGTGTACTAAAAAAGCAGAGGGAAAAACAGGTGTTATTTATTCTTTATTTAAACTTTAGTTTTCTTGTGGACAAATATTACATAAGATATAATAATTTAATGCCCAAAATAAATGCCCATCAAATATACCTATTTGTTCTTAGAAATTTTCTGGGTAGTTAATCTCTTTTGCATCTGCTTCACCTAATCAGCAAATATTTATTAAGTACCTACTGTGTGCCAAGTACTATGTTAGGGACTGTGAAGAATTAAAAGAAAAAAGAGAGAGAAGGTCCTGCCCTAATAAAACTTAATATATAGTAGGAGAACTTAACAAATATATACAAATAATTGAAACAGAAGTTAGAATGTAAATGTGCATCAAGAAATACAAAGGTATTATGAGTTCACAGAAGAGAATTATTCTAGTTGGAATGATCCTGTAAAGGCTTCACAAAAAAAGTTGTTTGTACTGGACTTGAAGGATGGGGTAGGAATTAGGCGTGTGAAGCTACTGGAGGCTGGAAAGCGTATGAGCAGAGTCATTTAGTTAAAGAATCAGGATATTTATTCAGGGAATGACATTGTATGTTTTGGTGAGGATATAGTTTTTGTGAAAATAGTTGTGGAAGATAAGGTTGGGAAGTCTGGTGGTTTTCAAACTCTCAAGGACCTTGTATGACATGGAAATTTGGACTTTTTTCTTACAAATTGAAATAGCAAGGAATAGTGAGATCTGTGTGTATTTTGACAGAAAGCAAAATATCTTTTCCAAAAATTATATACTAAATTTTCAGACACATAAAAGAGGATGAAATTTGCTAATGCTTATTTTGTGCGTATATGTAATTCCTTTGTATAAGGAAAGTTGGAGTCTGACAATGAAGAAATTTGTCTTGCAACTTAAGAAATTTTTTTTTAGGAGATTCTGGACATACAACTTGGTATCACGTCTCAAAATGATCAGCTACTGAATGGAACTACGATGGAGAATGGCCACCCACTAAAGCAACATCCAAAGGAACCAGTGGAGTCCAAGAGACAAAGTTTAGGTGAAGACCATGTGATTCTGTGAGTGTTAGAAAATTTAAAATCTGTGTTGGGAAAAGTATAGACGGAAAGTATGAGGAGGAAGTGGAAAGGAACATACACGGAGAGTATGAACATTAAAAAAAAAGAAATGCGAAGTTAAATTTTGTTTCTGGGCCTTTATGCTGGTCAGAAAAAAATGCTTAAGACCACAACTGAATACCATATTATATGATATTAGGATTACGGAAACAATGTGGTTCTATTTTTTTGGAAATCAATAAAAACAATGTAATTATTTTGTGATTTGAAGCATCCAGGGAAACTGAATAGAAGTCAGGTAGAAAGGAAACTTTGGTGTGCATTCAAGACGATGAAATATTTTAATGAATATAAATTTTACATAGTGAGACTTTTGAATGATTCTATTGGTGATTAAAAGGCAGCATGAGGCAATGAAAAGAACATTGGACTAGGAGTTAGAAGACTCAAGGCCTAATTCTTTTTTTTTTCGTAGCCCAGAGACCTTAACTTCTGAGACTTTCTTTGTCAAATGGGGAATCATAATACATGTGCTACCTATCTCACATAGTTATTTTAAAGAAAAACATTTTGTATATTATGAAGCATTGTGGGATGATGTTATTAAAACATTGCCATCATATACTATTTTCTTTTGTTGTTATGGTTATGGTTCTTGTCAAATGTCTATGGTTGCTATTAATGTAATACTAATCATTTGTCAATTTCATACTTTTCCTTTTCAGGGAGGAACAAAAAGCAGTCCTGCCGGTAACTTCTTGCTTCAGCCAGCCAATCCCAGCATCTATTAGCAATGCAAGTTGCCTGCCAGTCACCACATCTGTCAGTGTCAGCAATCTCATCTTGAAAACAGCTCATATTATGTCTGAGGATAAAAATGACTTTTTAAAGCCTGTTGCAAATGGGAAGATGGTTAACAGCTGAAAGGAGGTCCATCTTTGAAATTTGTGACTACACAATGGAAGCATTTACACTAGCTTTTTATATATATATGATATATATATTATATAATGTATATTTTTTTTAAAAAAATAATACTGGGGGCATCCATTTCCTGTGGACTCTTTGATACTTTGAGCCCTCTCACATTAGCATTCTGAAAAAAATAATTTACTTTGTTAGGGTAACAAGTTCACTTTCCAGAAATGATTGGAATTTGGACAATATTTTACTTAAGCTTAAAGCAGCTTTTTATGAGTTTGTAGCAATCCGGTGCAGTAACTGAGCCATTCCTCTTTTAAATGGCTTCTATAAAAAAAAAATTAACAACTCAGTTATTAAACTAGCAGGATCCTACAATGATACATCTAGTGAAAGTCAACATAACTAACTTATGTTTCTTTTTTGTTTCACTGAGAGAGAATTTCCCATCTTCTCGCTGCAGCTGCTTTATTTATCTTTTGTTATGGAACTTTGCATGGGATTTTTTGTGGGTTTTTTTTTCCCTTTTGAAGAGTGAAGGTAGGCGGTCTTACCTTAGATTTTTACAGGGTTAACACACTAGCTTTGCTTTACTGCATAATGTGTAGGAGTGTGGTACAGTGCTTTGCTGTAGCATTACAGTTTTTAAAAAAAATTCTCATTTTTCCAGGAATAATTTCTGCTTTATTACTATTGATATTTATATACAGGCTACTTGTTTAAGTAAGTAATTTAAAAATGTAACCAAGTGCCTAAGTCCTTCAGCTAATGTACTAGATATTGACTTCTCTTAAGTTATATGCAGAATCGTTTTTAACAATTTTGATAAATTATGCACTAATGTAATGGCTGTTTTTTAAATGCAGATTTACACCTGTACATTATTGGATCCAATGACTTGGCAAAAGAATCAGGTGCTTTTAGGCTTTCTTGTGGAAACCCTGTATGTAGTGTTTGCACTGACTAACGAGATGGTATTGCTGGGTTTTTAATTTAAATTAATTTGGGGGTGGGGTGGGAAAATGTTCATTGAGTTGTCTTGGTTAAATATTGTTTATCATAATTTCATGTTCACATTTAATTTTGCATGTTCTTTGGCTATTGAGTTTCAGAAGGCTGTGAAACGTGTAATAATACAGCATTACCTGACTTCCAGTTAGACTGAAAAAAAAAACAACAGACCCCAAATCAAACAAGAATGCTTTTTTGCCCTGCTCAAATGTGACTGGAAAAGGTTGTTTTGACATGGCATCTGAAGGTAGATAGTGGCAACTGATTATCCCCAAGTATTCTGGAAACAGAATTCTTTGAAGCTTAAAATTGCAGTCAACATTTTGAAAACAAAAAGCAGGGCACTCCTTCCTATTTATCTTATCTGTATGTAGTTTGTGTCTCTTTTCTTTCCCTATTTCTTTGAGATGAATTTTACTTTTTATTATTATTATTTTTAATTAACTTCTGTGAAGTTGTTTATTCTGAGAATTGTACTGGAATATTTTAAGCCAAGCTGATCTTTCACCAGGTGTACTGTATGTAAGGGCTTTTCCTGCTAGCAAAATGCTTAAACAGGATCATGTTATTGGTCGTCTGAGTTGTTAAGTTGTTTTACAAAACCACAGCAATGTATCAGATAAGATTTTGATAACAAAAGTTTTGTGCACATTTCCAGGGGTGGGTGGGTGGGTCAGGGTGGGAGGGCTATCTTTTCCCTGAGGTTTCTTGGTCAGAATAAGAAAATGCCAGTGTTTGATATCTGTCTTAATGAACATGCCCATAAGATGACTGATATGTTGTATATATATCTGAGAAACAAGGGGGGGTAGTTTTGATATTTTAGTGTCAGTATGGAAGATCTTACACTTTTATTTAATACTCAGATGTATGAAGATGTTTGTAGCATAACAGCACAGTAGCCTTTATGTAGTTTCCTTTGGCTAATACTGTTTGTCGCAGTGGCCATTGTTCCCCATCCCTACAAAGAAATATTATTTATTTCACCTTGTAGCCTGAGATGAATAGGAAGTAAACCATGTTACATTAACTTATTTCTGATGTTATAAATTAGCCTAGAATATTACAGGAACATGATTGTTGTATAATTTATATCAGAACCTTTCTATAAATATGAACTTACTACATTTAAAATGCTTCCGACATACTTTTTTTGCTATATGTGATCCTCCTCAAGTGTATGCAAACTAGTATGTCTGTTTCTTGGATATTTAAATAGTGAGATCTTCCATGTTGAAGGTGATGTATTTTTTTTTTAAGATTTTTAAATTGCTATTTTGTTACAAAAATAGAGACCTATTAACAGTTTGAGAGCTCCTTATGTGCCCTCAGGGAAAGAACCCTCTGTGCAACAGAACTACACAGACCATCTTCAGCATGTTCTGGGGGTGAATATATACTACATAAATTGATCTTGTGTATTTAACCGTATCTTTTTAATTTTAAAATTGCAATTTTAAAACTTGGTTGTGCTCTGCTGGAGGGGGTTGGGATTACTGCTTAGATGTTTGCCTCCTTGTCTGGCGAAATTACATTTGCATTTAGTATATACCTGCCAGCCTTACTGGTGTGTCTCAGAGCAGACGTATTAAAAAAAAAGACGAAACAAAAAAACGCTTTTCTTGCAGCGGGTGGTCCCACAGAACAATATGTCCCCAACCTGAAAACTCTTCTTTCTTACTACTAACATAGGAATTGATTCTGTGTTGCAGTTACTCATTATTGAATCTTTACTATGAGTAGTAGCTGCCTCGCTTTTGTAACTGTGGGTGTATGGTGAGGCAAAGGAGTTAGATGTGTGCCACTTGAAGAGAGCAGAAAAGTGACCCTTTTTCACAAAAGTGCCATGGTAAAGAAGCTATAAACTGGAATTTAGTTCTGTTTGGTAACGATTTCCTGTCATATCGTCCCCCTTTCCAACAAACAAGTGCATATCTGTGTGTACTGAGAGTCAAAAGATATCAGGCATCAGGAAACTAAACATAAATAATTGCACTGTAATGTATTTCTCTATGTTGCCTCTGATTAGTGATATTTAATTAATTTGGCCTGTAGACTTTAAGACTTGACTAGGAAAGAAGAGGGTTGACAACAGTCCAGAGAGTATAGTATTGTTATTTTGATTTTAATATCTTTCTGAGCTCCATGAACTGTATGGGTAATCAATACGATAGGGTAATCCTGTTGCATGGCCTCATTTCACACATAAGTCATCATAGAATATTACTGTTGTATTCTCCTGAGCAAACTTAAAAGTGATGACAGCTTGTAAAGCACTTGCTTTCAAAAGCATATAAGAGATCAGTAGCTTAGTGGCATGGATAAAAATTGTGCACTATACATTTCAAAGAAAATTTTATTTTCAGTCACCAAGTGGCAGCAATTTTTCAAATGATTTCATTGTGTGAAGGGACACAATGAAAGAGTTACCTCACTTTCTAGTACTGAGCAGTTACCATTGTCATGATTCTAATCACTTTACCTTGGATTCGAAGTTGATGCTCAGGATATGGCACGTCCACATTATGTGCTATTTCAAGTTAGTTATGATAGGATGAGTTGATAAGTGGTGTACAACTGTTTGCAAGACCTGAAAGTTGAATCATTTGGAAAGTGTCTTTATAACCTCATGTAGCATACTTTTGACAGTTGTCAAAAGCCCAAGTTGTCTTGTTAGCATGAAGTACATGTTTTAAGTATCAGCTGCGTGTGGTTTCTGCACAGTGTCTGAGTAGTACCTAACTCTTCACTTGAGTCATTCTCCAGGCAGGATGTCACCATTATTGATAATCATTAAAGGGGAAAGGGCTACTGTTGGAGAAATTCCTAGAAAGTGTGTTTTCTGGTCTTTTAGTAAATTCAGTGTTGGTGGGATCACTTTAGAGCATCCCTCTAACACATGGACCCCTTCTGCAAGCAGAACACAGATGTGTCCATATTTCTGATTAAATGTGCAATTAATCCCTTGGTACTAGAAGTCACCAATTGTCCCTCTGCTGGCAAGGGAATGTCCTAGGCACCTGGTGTCAAGGGTTAGTATGTCAAAATTTTCCACATCGTTCCATTGACAATGGAATTACATTGACAGTAATCTCATAAACCTCAAATCAGCATTTCCCGTCCCACCCCCACAACTTTCTAAAATAATATCAAACCAGCAAAACACAAGCATTGGCTGCATATAGTACTGCCAAAAGCCAAGGTCATTTGCACATATCCCATCAGTCTATCAAGAATTAGGCCTCAGTTAATCCAAGGCATGGAAGTGCATGCGTTCTCTTTAGCTGGGCAAACAATTATACTGTAGTTGTGATACAACACATGTGGCTTTTATTGGTACTGCACATACCCACTGTACAGCCACTTGGGAGTATCGTGGTTAGCTTGCAGCATCTGCTGTCTGCATTTATACTGTTTATCGCATATTCTTTTCCCTGAGAGTTTAAGAAAATGTTTTTTCTTGTTGCATTGATTACATTTTATAAATTTGCTTAGCTGGAAAGTTTGGGAAAAGAGGCCTGTTTGTCAATTGTACAACCGATTGTGAAGCTCTAGTGTGAATATTTTTACGTCTGTATTAGACATTTTCTTTGCAAATCTATTGTTCGATTGAAATGTAAATGAAATTAAAGATGGTGTACACCCATCATGTATAAAGCAGGCACCATCTCTAAGATGGATTTAAATGCTCATTTTTAAGGCATATACTCAGCTTCTATTTAAAACTATAATTTAAAATAATTCTGTACAATGAAATGGGGGATATATATGGGAATAAATTCTATTCCATTTGTTTCAATTTGAATTTCCAAATTGTAATGTTTCCCTTTGTGCTATAGGAATAGGATTAAATGGGGAAGGCTTGGACTCTACACAGGCCTGTATTTGGGGGGAGGGCAGAGATGGAACAATGAGGGTTGTGATGATGCTGAATAGCAGAGAGTGAATTCTGTGTGTTTTTGCTGTAGCACTGAAGTAAAAAGATATTAGCTTTGGCTGTTCACAGAATAGAGCATCATGATTTTCAGTGTTTGAGAGAAAATTGATGGAAAAAGTTTGCAGTACTTGACATGTATTTGCATGCACGAAATAAAATTATTTGTCCACCTTAAAGTTGTTTTGTTGTATTTCAGGTCATTTTCAAAAGGTACTCCAAAAGCAACGTTTATACCACGCGTATCTTAACTGTAATTTTTCTGCATATTTACTTTTGGCCTGGCAAAATTTTGGTTTTCAGAACCCAGTAATCTGGGGGCTGTGGTCCCTAGCTTTGCTACTGGCTGTATGACCCAGGGCAAAGTTTAATTTTTCTGGTTTTCTTCCTCCGTAAAGATGAAAGGTTTGGATATCTAAGGCCTAATGCAAGTGCTAATAATATTCTATAGCGTACTTCTCTCCAAATCCTATGACTTTTATATTGCAAAGGGCTTTCTTTGAGAAACTTTAAATTTTTTATTAGCCCGAACAATCGAGTGAGGAGGAAATAAACTTCCCACAAATATTCCAACGCAATAATGCATCGAAACGGCTTTGCTACACAACCTTTGGCCCTCATGAAAAATAAATGAACCCCTATGTAAATTAGCAGTGCGTGGTTACGTGGAAGATTTTTGTCCAGAAGCGGGACTCATAGGCCACCTGGTATGTGGGCGGGGCATGTTATGATTGGTTCTAACCGGCGCGTGCGGCCTGGGATCGAGAAGCTTCCGATGGATCTGCTCTAGGTCGAGGAGCTAGTTTCCGGTTTCTCTGTGCTCTGGAGAAGTCGATGCTTGACTTCCTCCCCGCCCAGCTCGAGCTTCATTGGTAGCTTTCAGCTGCCCTTCCGTGTCCCGGAGGCGGAGTTGCCCACCGGACAGGACCGGGGAGTGAGCTAAGCAGGGTTAGCTGCGCGGGAGTTTCGGGAATGGAATAGGGGAGGGGTTTGGGGCTTGCGGGGAGCGGTGGAGAAGGCGGGAGGGGGGTGTGGGGGCGATGTAGGGGGAGGGGAGGCTGCGCGGAGCAATCCTGTACTGACGTCATCGTTGAGTTATCCTCCACCTGACTTACTAGGACTTCTGGCCTGGAGGAAGCCTCAGGGCCCGGGGTCGGGAGACCGGCGGTCTCCCTTACCCAGCCAGTCCTCCCTCCTAATCAAATGGGGCCTACTTTGGAGATCCGGGCTCCACCCCCTTAACTAGAGAACCCCTCCCCCACTCCACCTCTCTTCCTCCAGACTTTGCTAGAAATCCACCTGCTAGCATTTATTAGGCACCTACTGATGTGAAGTACTAGGCTAGACCAAAAATGAAGCTACTCTTGACCCGAAGAAAATTACGTTCTACAGCAAGGACACGTGTGTGTTTTTTATATACAGTAGGTGTATTGTGTGGACCTGTATATATTTTGTACATAAAACAAATGCAAGGAAGATTTTTCGGGGGAAGAGGAGGAACAACTGAAGGGGTAGGAATCGAGAGAAGCCTCCATGGAGGAGGTGGCTTTTGAGTTGAAATGTGATTCTGAGAGGCCATTTGAAGAACGAGGACAACGTTCTAGGCATGGAGGTGCGTAATGTCTAGAGACCAGGTGTAGTGTAGTGTGTGAGGAGCAGCCCAAGTTAGGCAGAAATGTAAAATGGGTGAAGGGGAGTAATGGCTAATAAAGGTAGCTTCCTAGCTACCTTTTCACAGTACCTAGCTTTTCACAATCTGGGGCCAGATTGAGAAAAGCTTTAAATACTAGAGAAATTTTTTTATTTGTCCCTTGAGATAGTAGAGAGCCAGTGTAATATATTGAGTTTAGGAGTGACATGGTGAGATTTGCGCTTTAGGGACATGTTGGCAGCGGTATGGAGTTTGGATTGGAGAAGGGAAAGATTTGAGGTAGGGAGACTGTTGTAATAGTTTACATAAGAGGTGATGATGGCTTGAACAAGTATAACCCAAATCCTATCGTGGTCATGTGTGGGGAGAAGGGAATATATGCAGGGAGATGTTGTGGACAGAGATTAACAAACTAGTTAGATGGGATGAGGAGTCAAGGGATGATGGAGGTTGTGAAATTGAATAGAAGGATGATGCAGTAATAAACTTCAGCAGTAATAGGTAAGTAAGTTTGGGAGAGGGATGGGTTTTGGGGAGAAATAAGGAATTCTACTTCAGACATGTTGACTTTTAAGATGCAAGAAAGCCAGAGTTGTGGCCATGCTTTTTTTTTTTCCTGTGTAACCTTGACCTTGGCTCCATTTCCCCATGATAAAAATGAAGGCATTTCCTTCTCACTCCAATATTCTGACTTTCAGTTCCCTTTTCAGCCCTAACATTCTTCGTTTTAATCTTCTTTTCAGCTTTGACCATATTCAAATAGTTGCCAAGGCTTGTTGAAGCTAGCACCAGAATATCTCTTGTCCCATTCTCTCCCTAATTGCCTTGGTCTGCCCACTCTCAATCTCTCCTTCAATCTATGGGTCTTAAAGGGAAAAAAACAAGAGAAAGAGAGGAAGCTATTAACTGTAGTCCAGTCAAGTGGTGATAAGAGTTTAAACTAGAGTGGTGACTGTGTGAATAAAGAGAAGGGTTGTGTAAGAGAAACATTGCTTTAAAGTAGACTAGATGACTTGGACGCTGTTTGGGTATAGATTTAAAGGAAAGGTCAAAGATTATTTTGAGGTTGTGAATCTGGGTAATTGGCAGGATAATGGTGCCTTCAGCACTCAGGTTGGAAGAAAGATGGCATACTGAGTTGTCTTATTCCAGTAGGTACACACAGTTATTAGTTCAAGATGTGGAATTAGAGCCAGGGGAGAAGCTGACAGTGGGTATAGATCTGGAAATCATCTGTATAGGTTAGTTCATCAAAAGAGACAGCATAGAAAGAGAAGTCCCTGGCAGAACCAACAACTACACTTTATAGGGACAAAGTGGACAGTTATCTAGCAAAGGAGATTGAGAAGGAACAATCACACAAGTAAGATAACAGGGAGAGAGCAGTGTCACAGAAGTCAGAAAGGGAGGGGATACAGAAGGAGCCAGTAATTGGTAGTGCCAAAATCTTCAGAGGATCAAGAATAGAAGTTCAGAGATCATGGATTTAGAGCTAAAATAGACTTCAAGGCCATTTAGTCCAAGATCACTGGTAACTTTTGAATTGAGTAACTGTTTGACTAGAATAGTTACATTAGCCAGATTGAAAGTAAGGCTGACAAGTGAGTGGGTGGTAAGAAAGTAAAAGTAACGAGTGTACATAACTTTTCCTTTCCTTTAAAGTTTGCCTTTAAAAAGTAAGAGAAATATAGCTTGAGGGGATTGTAGTCAAGTGGAGGAATTTTAAAGATAAGTTAGATGATATGGAAGGAACCAGTAAATTGGAAGACATTGAAAATAAGAGAAACAAGCATTGATCCTCAAACAGAGAATGTTCCAGAAGAAGGTAGAAAGAGATAGGGTAGATAATACTAGTAAAGGGTTTGACTTGCGTAAAGAATTACATCATTGTAGGAAATGTACAAAGTTTTTGAGGTATGGAATAGGGGAGGTGAGGGGGCTCACAAGGAATGACTTAAATTTTCTCAGAAAAGTAAGATACAGGTCATTTATAGAGAGGTGGGGTTGGGACCTGAGAAGAGAAAACTTTGAAAAGTCCACAGTGTGATAGAGGAAGAATAAAAGGAATGCCAGTTAGCAGTGAGGGCTTGATCAAGGTTACATAAGGTGATCTGTAGTAGAACCCAGTCAGCATGATCATATGACGTCCAGCACTATTTAGAAGCTTGGGAGTAGGAAGAGAGGACAAGTTGACCCAAGGTTGAAGGGTGGCAGAATGGAAGGATAAGGAGGCAAAGGAATAAGGGATGGAGGACTGTGCTTTGGATAGCTCCTTTCTATCTGTATATGTCTTATGAACTGATGGGTGAAGTGATAAACTGGGATAACAAGGAGGGATGGAGAAACTTGAAATTTTAGTAACAATAAAAAATAGGCTTCAGAATGAGGCAGAGGGAGAAATACAAGGACAATTTAAGAGGTGATCAAAGAAGAGTTTGGGAGTTCAAGATCATGAAATTTTATGTCCTAATAAAGTTTAAGGCAGTGGTTTTCAACCTGTGGGGTGCGATCCCTTTGGAGGTCAGATGACCCTTTCACAGGGATCACAAGGGTTGCCTAAGACCATTGGAAAACACATATTCCGATGGTTTTAGGAACTGAGACACTGCTCCTCTAGGGTCCGCCCACGTGCAGATATGCCCACATACTAGTATTAAAGGGTCCCGGCATTAGGAAGGTTGAGAACCACTGGTTTAAGGTGTGAACATTGTGTGGCTAGCTGTGAGAATGGATGTCATAAATCATGAGAATTGACGAGTTTGATAAGTGGAAAGCCAGAATGTTCTGAGGAATACTGTCATGTATACTGTGTCCTCAAGAATAAAGGAATGAATTGGGGTGAATAACAAGACAGTGATCCAGATATTAAACTTTTTTAGAAAGGAGAGAGTGATATGAAGTCTGTTAGATGAAAGCAACAGCACTCTAGACTGAGGTAGATTGAATGGTTCTGAAACTAAAACCATTTGCTGAACTGCAATAGAAGGGGAAGGTCTGGAAATGGCAATAGGAAGCAAGAAGAATGGTGGTTACTTCTTCCCTGGTGTGTTGAGGGGCATGAGGAAACAACTAGCACTGTAGCACTGGAAGAAGAGAGAGTGGAAAGGAATGAGGTGTTTCCATAGAACGCTGAATTTCCCTGCATAGTATAAGATGAAAAGTGTGAGAGAAAAGAAATAGAAGATAAAGAGGAGTATGTTCATAGTAAGATAGGTCTTCCAGAAGATAAAATAGAATTGGCAGGCAAAGTACAGGGTCTAAAAAGGAATAGGGCTGAACTGGATTGGGATAAATATGGAGAGAGGTTGGAGAGGAAAAGGGTTTATTTCTGAGTAAAAGAATATGCTAGATCACCACAAACAAGGGGGTAGTTTGCTAGTCAATAAGACAGGAAGTACTGTGCACCCCCTAGAATGAACTGAGTTGAGTGGATTAGGGGACTGGAGGGTTAATGATAATGATGGAAATCATTGTTTCCTGGTAGTCCTGAGCAGGAACAGTCACTTCACTCTTCTATTCTTCTTCATCACAGTATCTTTGAGGAGTTGGTGCCAGGTGCCAGGAGGATCAATAGTAATTAGGGGTGATAAGTGGCAAAGATTCCCCTCAGCATAATCATTGTAGGAGACTCGTCCCAGGACAGAAGCAGTAGTGGCATCTCTGCTCAGAGATAAGGGCTTCCACATATTTGGGCCATTTGGTGATTGTTGGAAGGAGTGGTGCTGGGTTGAATGGTGACAGATCTGAGCACTCGTGTAAATGTTGTCTTCTTTCACCTTAGGACAGTCATTATTTGAAGGTATTACAGGGTCTCAGCACAAAACCAGATACAGTTGACTCAGAGGAAAACGTCTCAGGCTGTCATTCAGAGCATGCTATTTTAGAATTGATCTAAGGGTCTTGGAGGGGAGGCAGCGTGGCAGAGTAAATGAGCTAGCAAGATCTGGATTCAAGTCCTGCCTCTGACATGTCCTAGCTGTGGGACTCTGGGCAAGCCACTTAATCTCTCAATGCTCTTAAGACCAGAAGCAACGTTCTTGAGTGTAGCCTGAATCAGATTAAAATGCAATTGGGAAATACTTATTTGCCCCTCTCTCTTGTTTGGTTAAGAATATATCTCCTACCCATAGCTTTGAGAGGTATATGATAATGCTTCTTTTCTAATTATTTTATTATATGCTCTTTAATATTAATATTGTGTATCCATTTAGAATGTATTATAGAATATAGTATAAGGTATTCATTTAATTTCTACCAGACTGCTTTCTAATTTTCCTAGAACTTTTTAGCATATAAGGAGTTTTTCCTTGATAATTTATATTTTCAACTTTATCAAGCATTGCATTATGGAGTTTCATTGTTTCTGATTCTCCCTTGTTTAATCTTTTCCGTTGATCTATCTCTATTTTTTGACCAATATCATATGGTTTCTATGACTTCTGTTTTACAATATAATTTGAGGTCTAGTATGTCTAGCATGAGGTCTAGTAGGTCTAGAAGTAGTATTTCCTCTTAATCCCTTTGAACCATTTTCCTTGATACTCAAGATCTTTTGTTTTCCCAAATGAATTTTGTTATTTTAACAGGTTCTATAAAGTATTCCCTTGGTAAGTTGATTGGTATAGCATTAAAAGTGCAAGTTAATATTGGTAGTATTGTAATTTTTAGTATATTGACATGCTAGCTGTTTAAATTATTCTTTATTTCTTTAAGGAGCTCTTTGAAATTTAGTCTCTTACAAGTCTTTTGTGTGCTTTGGTAGATCATTCTCCAAATATCTTATGCATTTTGTAGTTATTTGGAATGTGATTTCCCTATTTTTGTTTCTTGTGTTGTGTTATTATATAGAAATACTGTGTTTTTTTTTCCTTTTTGGAGGGGGTAATGCAGGGCAATTGGGGGTAAGTGACTTGCCCTAGGTCACACAGCTAGTAAAATACTGTTGGTTTTTGAGGGTTTTTTTTTTTGGTACCCTGCAAGTTTGCTGAAGTTATTAATTGTTTCAGTTATAGTATCTTTGCTGATTACCTGGGACTTCCCAAGCATATCATCATATCATCTGGGATGTTTATCTTTCTTTACCACATCTTTATTCTTTTAATTTCTTTCTCTTATTATTGTTGCTAGCATTTCCAGAACTGTATCAAATAATAGCGAGGAGAGTAGGTATTATTGCTTCATTTATATATTTATTGAAGAAGTTTCTAGTGTGTCTCCATTGCTTATGATACTTCCCTTTGGTTTTAGATAAATACTTTTTTTGGTGCTAAGAAAGATTGCTCTCCACCTGTACTTTATATACCTGTATCATAAAGAGTTTTTAGCCTGAAAAAGTTGTACTTTTTCTGTATCTATTGAAATGATTGTTGTTTTGATTTTTAACATGATTAGTTATATTGATTATTTTCCTAATATTGACCTATCTTTAAATCCCAGTTGGTTATGAGTGATTTCTTGATAAATCACTGTAGTCTGTTTGATAAGATATTGTTTACAATTTTAAAATCAATATTAATTAATAATATTGGCCTATAGTTTTTTTTCCTGTAGTTTATCTTTCCCTGGCTTAGGTATTATGACTATATTTGTCTCATAAATAGATTCTAGTAAGGTGCTTTTTCCCCCAATTTTTGAAGTATAGGTGTACTATTTTTTTTTTCCTGGAGGGGGAAGGCAAGGCAATTGGGGTTAAGTGACTTGCCAAGGTCACACAGCTAGTAAGTGTGTCAAGTGTCTGAGGCCAGATTTGAGATCAGGTCCTCCTGACCTGAGGGCCGGTCTTCTATTCACTGTGCTACCTAGCTGCCCCAGTACTAATTGTTTTTTAAAATTTTAGAATTCTCTTGTGAATCCACAAGGACCAAGTGTTTTTGTTTTTTGATAGGTCCTTTATAGCTAGATCTCCTTCCTTTTCTGAAATTGGGTTATTTAAGATTTCTATCTGCTCTTCTGATAGTATGGTTATTTTGCATTTTTGAAGGTATGCTTCCTTTTTTTGCATTTTTAGTTTTGCTAGCATATAACTGTATAATATGTTCTGATTATTCTTTTTTTTCTTCTGGTTTTATTGTAATTTTACTTTGTTCATTTGCTATTTTGTTGATTTCATTTTTTGTCCTCTTTAATAAGATTAGCTAAAGGTTTAGCAATTTTATTGATCTCTGAAAGAATTAACTTTTAGTTTTGTTCATTGTTCCAGTGCGTTTTTTTTGTTTCTGTTTTATCTGTTTTTCCTCTGATATTAATATCTCCTCTTTTGTGATGATTTTAAACTTTTTTATTGGTTTTCTAATTTTTTAAAATGCATGCTCAGTTTGTTAATTTTCTCTTTTTCAGTTTTGCTGATGCATGTTTGTAGGAATATGATTTTTCCCTCTGAGTTGCTTTAGCTGCATCTCAGAAAAATCTTTTAATTAATTAATTAATTTTCTTGTTTACATCACTCATTTCCACGAGATTTTGAGTTACAAATGCCATCTTCATATCTTAGAAGGCTGGTCATGCAGAAGAGATTAGACCTTGCCCCTAAGACCAAGAGGTGGAAGCTACAAGGAAACAGTTTAGCTTAAAATAAGGATGAATTTCCTAACCATTAGAGCTGTCCCAAAAGGAGAATGAGATACTCAGGGGGCAGAGAATTTCTTGTCAATAGAGGTATCCAATCAGAAGCTGGGTGGCCACTTCTCAGTTACATTATAAATAGGATTCATGTTTCTCATGCTGAGATTACAGCAAGATTTTATGTGGTCACACATACAAATAACAGAAGTTGTAGCAATGCAGATGCAGAATAATGGATAACCTTCATTGCTTTCCTAAGTAGAAAATTAATATGCAAAGAGGGCCACCTAGGCTCTGAAAAGAAATCCCTCAATCAACTGGATCTTGGATAAATTTGGATGGGTGTGTGAGGAGCATCTTTTGTTCCCCAGTTCTGACATTGAAATGTTAAGCCCCATGGCAGACTGAATTCCTATGTCTTCAGAGAGCTTGAGAGTTGCAGAGCATATCCCTGTGTAAAGAAGTCTTCAAATGTGTTTTTTTCTTTCTTTTCTATTCATTTATTTATTTTCTTGTTTACAACATTCATTTCCACGAGATTTTGAGTTACAAATTTTCTCCCCATTGTTCCCCCACTCACCACCCCAAAACAGCCATCCCACTGTATGACCCCTCCCACAATCCGCTCTCTCCTATGTCCTCCCTCATCGCCCCTCTGACTTTCTGGTAGGGCAAGATGGATCTCCTTACCCCAGTGCCTGTGTATCTTAATTCCGAGTTGCATGTAGTTAATAATAATAATTTTATATATATATATATGTGTGTGTGTGTGTGTGTGTGTGTATATATATATATATGTATATAAACATATATATTTTTAACATTTGATTATAGAACTTTAAATTCTATATTCTTTCCCTTCCTCCCTCGTCACCCACCCCCACTGGAAAGACAAGCAATTCAGTACAGGCTGTACATGTGTAGTTACGCAGAACATCTCCACGATTGACATATTGTGAGAGACTGATTATATATCCCTCTTTCCTATCCCCCTTCCACCCCCTGTCTTGGTCTATTCTCTGTCCTGTCCCTGTCCCTTTACAGAAGTGTGTACTTCCAGCAACCCTTGCCCTCACCCTGCCCTCCGCTCCATCATCCCACCTCTCATCCCCATCCCCCTTACTCTCCTGTGTGGCAAGATACCCAGTTTAGAGTTTATGTCATTCCCTTCCTAAGCCAAATTCAATGAGAGTAAGGTTGACCCATTCCCTTTTGCCTTCCTGTTCTTCCCCTCCATTGTAACAATTATTCCTAGCCTCTACTATATGAGATGATTAACCCCATTCTGTCTCCCTGTTTCCTCTCATTCTAATCCTCACCCACCTCAGAATTTCACATTTTAAAGTATTGTCTCTTCTTATTCAGTTGATCCTGTGCCCTCTATATATACGTATATACACACACTCAGATATGTATTCATATGCATATATATACCCTCCTATATAGACATATGTGTATATATACGTATATATACGTTTGTATTCCCTTCACCTATCCTCATACTGAGAAAAGTTTCATCACTTACAATGATCACTTTTCCATGTTGGCATGTAAATAGTTCAACTTTGATAAGTTCCTTATGATTTCTTTTCCATGTTTACCTTCTCATGCTTCTTGTATTTGAGTGTCAAATTTCCTTTTCAGTTCTGGTTTTTTCAGCAAGAATGTTTGAAAGTCCTCCACCTCACTGAATGACCATATTTTCCCCTGGAACACTATACTCAATTTTGCTGGGTAGGTGATTCTTGGTTTTAATCCTAGCTCCCTTGATCTCCGGAAT
>CM053581.1:257691394-257712854 GCA_028627135.1 Pseudochirops cupreus
CTGGATTTATTTTCCAGGTCAGTGGTTTTTTTCAAGGAGATATTTCACATTGCCTTCTATTTTTTCATTTGTTTGGATCTGTTTAATAGTGTTGATTTCTCATAAAGTCATTTGCTTCCATTTATTCCACTCCAATTCTGAAGGAATTATTCTCTTCAGAAAGCTTTTGAGATTCTTTTTCCATCTGGCAAATTTGACTTTTTAAGGCATTCTTCTCCTCCTTGGCTTTTTGGGCCTCTTTTGCCATTTGAGTTTATCTGTTTTTTAAGATGTTATTTTCTAAAGTCAGTTTGTTGACCCTCTTTTCATGATTTTCTTGTATCATTCTCATTTCTCTTCCCAATTTTTCCTCCACTTCTCTTATTTGGTTTTCAAAATCCTTCTTAAACTCATCTATGGCTTGTAGGCAGTCTACATATTTCTTGGAAGCTTTTGGTGAGGGAGTTCTGACTTTGTTGTCTTCCTCCCATTCCATGCTTTGATCCTTTTTGTCCCCAAAAAAGGATTCTAGAGTTCGATTGCTCTTCTTACTTTGCTTCCTTTACCTGCTCATGTTACTAGTGAATCACTTGATTTTTTAGCTCTGTGGAACTTTGCTTCCAGAGGGGAAAGCTCTTTCCCAAATTGCTGGGGTTTTCGCAGCTGCTGGAGTTATTGGAAAGCTGCTGCAGCCCCCACCCACTTTAGCTCACTGAAAACGCACCCGAGGACCACCACCCAAGACCACGATCCGGATCCAGGCTGCTCAACACAAGAGCATTTAGCCTCTGAATGATGGCTTGACCCCCCTGCAATCTGCAGGCTGGGAGCTCTGAAGCAGCCATGTGGAGGCAGCTGCAGGGCTGCCGCTTCTGCCGCTTCCTTGACCTACAGGCAGTTCAACTGGACAGCTTTTCTACCCTAAATTTAGCGGAGATCCACTGACCTTTCACTTAGTCCTTGTTTCTTATGGCTTGATAATTTTGTAAACTGCCACAGCTGCCGGTGATACACTCTTCTGAAGCTCCAGCTGCTTCTTGTCCTGACCACCCTGGGGCCAAGCCATGGGCAGGCTGGGCTGGTTTTGGCTCCAAGCATCCTGCACTGAGCCCTTCGTGATGAGCTGCCTTCAGTGGGAGATGTGTTTTTCCGTATTTTTATGTGAGTTTTGGAGCCCTAAAATTTGTTTAGAGTTATATTTTATGGGTATTTGAGGTGGCTATGCGGGAGCTGTGGAACCTTGTTGCTTCTGTGCTGCCATCTTGGCTTCTCCCCCCATCCCAGGAATTTTAATGTTGTTTCATCATAGTAATTTTCTTTCATATAAGTATTAATTTTTGAAAATTTGCTCTCTGATGCACTTATTATTTAGGATTTCGTTGTTAGGTCTTCGTTTGATTCTGTGTTTTTTGTTTGTGATCCTTGAACCAATGATTATTTTTCTTTATGGTTTCTAAAAGAGATAAAATTTCTGCTTTTTTCCCTTGGTTACAATATCTCTGTGCCTCTACTACATAGTCAGTTTTGTAAAAGTTCCATGTGGTGCTGAGAAATATGAAGATGCTTTAAATCTTTTAACTCTTCTTTCTCCAGCAGTTCATTCAGTTCCCCATTTTCCCTTTTATCTTTCTGTTAGACTTACCCAAAACCAAGAGAGGGATATTGAAATTTCCTGAGACTGTTGCGTTACTGTCTATATCTTCTTCTTTTTTTTTTTTTGGCTTTTTGGAGGGGGGAAGGCTGGGCAATTGGGGTTAAGTGACTTGCCCAAGGTCACACGGCTAGTAAGTGTTAAGTGTCTGAGGCGGTATTTGAACTCAGGTCCTCCTGATTCTAGGGCCAGTGCTCTATTCACTATGCCACCTAACCGCCCCGCTGTCTATGTCTTCTTAATGTTTTCTTTATTTGGATCTGAAGCGAAGGCATTGGCAGCATATAAAGTTATTATTGCTCTTATTGTCTCAGGTTCCTTTTAGGGATAATGTAGCTTTTTTGTTTATCCCTTTTTTTTGAATGTTTATTTTTGCTTTGCAAGATAGCATGATTGCAGGTCCTGCTTCTTTGGATTCACTTGATGCATAGTAAATTTTTTCCCCTCCCCTCAGTTTAATTTTCTTTGTGTCTTTGTTTTTTAGAAGTGTTTCTTGTAAGCAACAGATTTTTGGGCTTTTTTTCCCTCATCCATTCTGTTGCTTTTGTTTTTTGTTTTGTTGGATTAATTGATTCACATTTAAAAGTTGTGAGAATTAGATATATAGTTTACTCCATTTATCTCTACTATTGGATTTTTCCAAGTTATGTTTTTCCCCCTTCTGCTGCATATATACTGCTTTAGTTTAATCTTTTTTTAAAGTGGCCCTGTTCCCACTGGTTCTCCTCTCCTCACTTCCAATCTCCCTCTCCTGTTTTCTATCTCTTTCCCTAATATTGATTTATTAGTTCCTTTTTCTCTCCTACTTTTATCAGGTTATCTAATTTTTACTTCTTTGACTCCCCTCAGTCAACTAGATTCCCCTTTCTTCTCCCCTTCCAGTAGTTTTATTTATTAGTTTTTAAAAATGTCATTTTTTGTGCCCCTTTCTAGAGAGGGTTTCTCTCACTTGCTTATCTTTGTCTACACTAGACTCTCATTCTCTGATTCATGACCCCTAAAATTATTGAGTCTTCTTATTATTTTTATTCCTCATGCAATCATGGCTTCTAGCCTCTTTAACTTTGAACTCATTCTAGACTCTCCTCCTTTTTGAAGATGAGGAAACGAAGGTCCAATGAGATTAGATGAGTTGGGCTAAATCGCTAGCTAGGATTGAAATCCAGGTGTTCTGATTGCAAGGCAAGTGCTATTTCCATTATGCCATGGAGAGTAAGAATGCTTAATATATTAATATTGGCAAGTCTCTGTATGTGTAATTGGTTTGGTGAATGCATGTGTTTGTACTTGTATATAATAAAAATGTAAAAGTCCTGGGAGATAGGCCATCATGTTGCTCCCTTGCTTCATGGAACTTCAGTGACTCCCTTTTACCTTTAGAATGAAATACAAATTCCTTTTTGATATTTAAAGCTCTTTATAATCTGACTGCAGCCCATTTTTCCAGGCTAGTTATACATTATTCCTGTTACTGTATGCCACAGACCTCCTTACTTTTCCCATCCAAAGAATTCCATCTTCTTTCACTTTGCCTTTGTTGTTGCCTATGCAGATATACCTAGTTTTATCTCTCTTCACCTCTATCCTTTAGAATGCCCAGCTACTTTTCTAGGTTCATGTCAGACTCTACTTCCTTGAAAGGACATTCCTGATTGTCAGTTTTTAGTTCTCAACATCTCCACCCCCATTACTCTGTTATTTATTTTTGTATATAATCTGTATTTACTTCTCTGTGAATGTACTATGCCCTTTTATCTCCTTCCCTTTCCCCTAGTAGATTGTAAGCTACTTGAGGACAGGAACTATCTCCCTTTTATATTTTTATCCCTACTGTCTAACATAGTGCCTGACATATAGATAATGTTGATTTATTGAAGCAAAGTGGTTAGCCAGGCAAAGAGAAGACTTCTGGAATAACAGGCATGTTGACATGATCATAGATTTAGAGCTGGAAAATACATGTTTTTAATTTAGTCTTTTATTTTCCCCGAATACATGTAAAAACAATTTTCAGCATTTGTTTTAAAAATCAAATTCTATTCTTTCCTTCCCTCCCTATCCCCCTTATTGAGAAGCAAGCAATTTGATGTAGGCTGTACATGTGTAGTCATGCAAAATATGTTCCTTGTTAGTCATGTTGTAAAAGAAAATGACTAAAATTAAAAAAAAAACCAAGAAAAATAAAGAGTATAAAAATGTGCTTTGATCTGTGCTGAGACTCCATTAGTTCTTTCTCTGGGGATGGAAAATTTTCAATCATGAGTCATTCAAAGTTGTTTTGGATCCTTATATTGCTGAGAATAGCTAAGCCATTCACAGTATTGCTGTTACTGTGCACAATTTTCTCCTGGTTCTGCTCATTTCAGTTTGCATCAGTTCATGTAAGCCTTTCCAGGTTTTTCTGAGAGCACCTAGCTCATCATTTATAGCACAATAGTATCCCATCACAATCATAATACTACAACTTGTTCAGCCATTCCCTAATTGATGGAGAGCCACTCTTTGCAACCAGGAAAGAGCTGTTAAAAATATTTTTGTACATATGGGTCCTTTTCCTTTGTGTTTTTTATCTCCTTTGGGATCTAGACCTAGTAGTGGTATTGCTAAGTCAAAGGGTATACATGGGTTTATAGGCCTTTGGGCATAGTTCCAGATTGCTCTAAAGAATGATTGATAGGTAGCACAGTGAATAGAGCATGGCCTGGAATCAAGAGGACCCGAGTTCAAATCTGGCCTCAGACACTTAACACTTACTAGCTGTGTGACCTTGGGCAAGTCACTTAACCCTAATTGCCCTCCAAAAAGCCAAAAAAAAAAAAGAATGATTGAATCAGGTCACAGTTCCACCAACAATGTATTTCGTTTCTAAATTTTCCCATATCCCCTCCAATATTTGTCATTTTCTATGCTGTTAGCCAATCTAATAGGTGTGAGGTAGTACTTGAGATTGTTGTAGTTTGCATTTCTCTAACCAATAGTGATTTAGAGCATTTTTCCATATGGCCATAGATAACTTTGATTACTTCATCTGAAAACTGACTATTCATATTTTTTGATCATTTATCATTTGGGGAATGACTCTTATTCCCATAAATTTGACTTATTTCTGTATATATTTGATTTTTTTTTTTTTGGCTGAGGGGAAGGCAAGGCAGTTGGGGTTAAGTGACTTGCCCAAGGTCACACAGCTAGTAAGTGTTAAGTGTCTGAAGCTGGATTTGAACTCAGGTCCTCCTGACTCCAGGACTGTATTCACTGTGTCACCTAGCCGCCCCTTCTGTATATATTTGCTTTTATCAGAGAAACTTGTTTCAAATTTTTTTTTCACAGTTATGATTGTTAACTTATTTTATTTCCCTCTATCCCATTTCCTGTCCCTCCTCAAAAGTGTTTTGCTTCTGACTATTGGCTCCTCCAATCCATCCTCCCTTCTATGAGCACTCCCACTTCTCTTATCCCCTTTCCCTCTTACTTTCCCATGGGTTAAGATAGATTTTTATATCCAGTTGAATGTGTCTATTATTCTGTCTTTGAGCCAATTCTGATGTGAGCGTAAGGTTCAAATATTCCCTGCCACTTCCCCCATCTTTTCCATAGTAAATGCTCTTTCATGTCATATAACTTAAACCATTCTACCTTTTCCTTTTCCTTTCTCCCAGTACATTTCTCTTTCTCACTCCTTAATTTTATTCTTTTAAATATTATCCCATCAAATTCAGCTCACATCAGTGCTCTCTGTCTGTGTATATACTCCTTTTAACTGCCCTAATAATGATAAAATTCCTATGAGTTACAAGTAGCATCTTCCTATGTAGGAATATAAACAGTTTAACGTTATTTAAGTCCCTTATGATTTACCTTTCTTGTTTACCTTTTTAGGCTTCTCTTGAATCTTATATTTGAAAGTCAAAATTTCTGTGCAGTTCTGGTCTTTTTATCCGGAATGCTTGGAAGTCCACAGTTTCATTGAAATGCCCATTTTTCCCCCTGAAGGATTATACTCAGTTTTTCTGGGTATGTGATTCTTGTTTGTAATCCTTGCTCTTTTGCCCTCTGGAATATCATATTCCCAAATCATCTGATCCTTTAATGTAGAACCTTCTAAATCTTGTGTTATCCTGACTGTGACTCCACAATACTTGATTGTTTCTTTCTGATTACTTGCAATATTTTGTCCTTGACCTGGAGCTCTGGAATTTGACTGTATTAGTGGGAGTTTTCCTTTGGGGATTGCTTTCAGAAGGTGATCAATGGATTCTTTCAATTTCTATTTTGCCCTTTGGTTCTAAAATATCATGGTTATTTTCCTTGATAATTTCTTGAAAGATGATATCTAGGCTTCTATTTTGATCATGGCTTTCAGGAAGTCCAAAATTTTTTAAATGATCTCTCCTGGATCATTTTCCAAGTCACTTGTTTTTCCAGTGAGAGATTTCATATTATCTTCTGTTTTTCATTCTTTTGATATTGTTTTATTGCTTCTTGATGTCTCATAGAGTCATTAGCTCCCACTTGCTCAATTTTAATTTTTAAGGAGTTATTTTTTCAGCAAGCTTTTGGTCCTCCTTTTCCATTTGGCCAACACTGCTTTTTAAGGCATTCTTCTCTTCAGTGAATTTTTGTATATATTTTTTTCACTTCACCACTTATGCTTTTGAAGGCATTCTCCTCATTGAATTTTTGTACCTCTTTTGTTATTTGGTGTAGTCTGTTTTTTAAGATGTTATTTTTCTTTAATTTCATATGTGTGTGTGTTTCTTTTATAAGCTATTGACTCTTTTTTCATGCTTTTCTTGCATCACTCTTATTTCTCTTCCTAATTTTCTTCCTACGTCTCTTACTTGATTTTTAAAATTCTTTTTGAGCTCTTCCATGGCCTGAGACCAATTCATATTTTTCTTTGAGGCTTTGGATGTAAGAGCTTTGACTTTGCTGTCTTCAGAGTATGTGTTTTGATCTTCCCTTTCACCATAGTAACTTTCTATACTCAGAATTTTTTTCTGTTGTTAGCTCATTTTTCCAACCTATTTTTAATATATATTTTATTTTCCCCCCAATTACATGTTAAAACAAATTTTTAACATTTAAAAAAAATTTTGAGTTCTAAATTCTGTCTCTCCCTCATTCCTCCCCTTCTTCCTCCCTGAGACATTAAGCAATCAGATATAGGCTATATATGTGTAGTCTTGTAAAACTTTTCCATAGTATTTTTTTTGTCCAAGAAGATTTGGATAAAAGAAAAAGAATGAAAGAAAGAAATTGAAAAATAGCATGCTTCAGTCTATATTCAAACAGTATCAGTTCTTTCTGTGGAGGTGGATAGTATGCTTCATCATTAATTCTTTGGGATTGTCTTGGATCATTGTATTGCTGAGAATAGCTAAGTCATTCACAGTTCTTCACCATACAGCATTGCTATTAGGGACTATAACATTCTGGTTCTGTTCATTTCACTTTGCATCAAATCATTTAAGTTAAGGTTTTTCTGAAATCATCTTGCTTGTCATTTCTTATAGCACAGTAATTTTCCATTACAGTCATATATCACAGCTTGTTTAGTCATTTCCCAATTGATGGGCATCCCTTTGGTTTCCAATTCTTAGTTACCACAAAAAAGAACTGCTATAAATATTTTTATACAAATAGGTCCTTTCTCCCTTTTTTTGGATGTCTGTGGATACAGACCTAGCAGTTGTATTGCTGGGTCAGAGGATGTGCACGGTTTTAGACTTAGCTTCAAATTGTTCTCCAGAATGGTTGGATTAGTTTACCACTCCATCAACAATTCCAGCCTATTTATTGACTTTTAACTCTGCTGAAGTGTGTCTCTGCTTCCAGGATGATGGAGGGTACACTGTCCCAAACTTCAGCGGTTTTGTGAAGCTATTTTCAGAGATACTTCTAGGGAACTACAAGTTTTCAGCTCTTTCAAGGTTTTATGATCTATGGAGAGGCATATTTACTACTCTCCTGGCCTGTGCTCTGGTCTGTGAGCCACTGTAAGCACTCTTTTCTGTCCTGAAACTGTGAAGAGGGTTCCCACTCCTCTGTGGCTATAAGCTTTGGTGTGCTACTGCTTCTCCTGGCCCTGGGACTGCCACCCAGGACTGCAACTGGATCCAAGTATGGACAAAGCCACAGAGTCCTCCCTCAGTGCTAGCAAAGGGACCCTTGTAATCTCCTTCCAACTAGTTCTTCCCCTTACCAACTATGGCCTGAAAGCTCCAAAAGTAATCACTGTTGCTGCTGATTCAGTCTCTTTTAAGGTCTACTCCTGGTTTTCTGGGGCCTGGCAGTGCTGGTGTGTGGCCTGCACTTTATTGTGCTCCACTGTCACCCTGGTGCGACGGACCTTTTCTGCTTAACCTTCTAAGTTATTCTGAACTAGAAAATTGTTTCACCCCATCCTGTTGTGGGTTCTGCCACTCCAAAATTTGTTTTAGGGCACTACTTAAAGGTGTTCAGAAGGATTTGGGGGAGAGCTTAGGCAAGTTCCTGCCTTTTCTTGCCATCTCAGCCCCTCCTCTTGGAAAATATTGCAAAGATCTCCTAGTTTCATGAACCCCCATCATTTTACAGTTGAAGAAACTGAGACCTAGTGAGGAAAAGGGACTTTTTCAGAGTCACACAGGTTGCAAGTTGTGAAGCTGAGATTAAAACCCAAACCTGACTCTAAATCCTGTGCTATTTCCACTACTCTATATTTTTTCTATATTCAGATATAACAAAAATGATAATTTATACTTGCATAGTATTTTAAGATTTACAAAATGCTTTTCTCACAGACTTTATGAGGGTAGGTAGTGTAAGTATTATTATTCTCTTTTTAAGACTTGGTCAGTGTTGCACAGATAGAAAATGTCAGAGCTAAGACTCAAGCGCATCTCTTCTGATTTCAGGTTCAGTGTTCTTGCCAACTAAAGCAAACATATCTAAAGAGCTATCATGTGGGAGATGCTTTAAACTTAATCTGCTTGTGCTTAGAGGGCTGTACTGGGACCATTTAGCAGAAACTACAGGGAGGCATGTTTCAGTTCAGAATCTTTCTAAAAAGCCTCAGAGCTGTTCAGTAGTGGCATGGACTGCCTTAGAAGTTTGTGAATTTCCCATGACTTAGAAGTTCTGTAGCCAAAGATGGATGTCTGCTTCTCATAGATATGAAGTAGTATAGTAGATAGCACATAGGACTTGAATCCGAGTTGGATTCTGGCCTCAGATATTCCCTAACTGTCTGACCTTGGGTAAATCACTTAACCTCTCTCCTAGCCTCAGTTTCCTCATCTGTAAAATGGGGATAACAGTAGATGCTACTGCCCACGGTTTTTGTGAGGATCAAATGCATTAACATATGTAAAGTGCTTTGCCAACCTTCACGCATTACTTAAGTGCTATTTTTTTATAATTATTATAGAAGGAGTTTCTGCTCAGCTAGAAATTGGATTAGATGGTCTCCAAGGGTCCTTTTATAACACTGAGATTCTGTGATTCTCTCTCTTTAGACACCATGACAACCATGGATGATAAATTGCTTGGGGAGAAGCTGCAGTACTACTACAGCAGCAGTGAGGATGAAGACAGTGAAAGGGAAGACAAGAATAAAGACACTGCACTGGGTGATCCTGTTTCTGGAGATACTGAGCTGGCCAGGGATGGCATCACAGTTAACACAGGTGCAGGAAGAAACTGTTGGACTTATCCCTTTTGTGATTTTCTGACCTACACAAAAGGATAAAACATGAATTATTTTTTTAAGTATCTTGGGCCTGTGAATGACTCGATTATATCCACAAATTTGTTTTTAAGGATGGAGATTATTTGGGCAAGCAGGAAAATCAGCCGATGGATAAGGAGAGATTAAAATTTAGGAGAACATTGAAGGAGTAAGTTCTGAAAGAAGACAGAAGGGTCATGCAATCAAGGGCACAAGAAGAGAGGTTGGAATTGGCAAGGGTAAGGGCTACCTCATTTGAGGCTTGTAGCAAAGGACAAGATGGAGTATGACATTGAGAGGATTGAATTGTAGAATTCAGTAAAATAGGGATGGCCTTGGTTTTGTTTTGTTTTGTTCTTAAAATTTTGTGAATTAGGATGCCAAGTCCTTTACTTAGAGGAATGGGAACCTATCTAATGATTTTATATAGTGCTTATCTCGCAGTGGTTTTGTGAGCTAGGTAGTATAAGAATTATCTCTGATTTATAGATGAGGACATGGAATATAGTGTTAGAGCTGAAAAGGGACCTTTGAGAACATTTAGTCTGGTTTTCTCATTTCATAAGAGGAACTGAAAATCTACCAAAGTGAAATGATTTGCTTTAGATCACAAAGTCAGGAAGTGGCAAAACTTGTCAGACCATTTCTCCTGACTTCAACCTCTCTTTGTTCCAAGTGTTCTTTCTGAGCCACCCCACTTGTTCTGCTCTTTAACAATCAAATGATTTACCATTCCTGTGGTGTCTTTTGCCATCAGGTCCAAAAGGTGTCATCAACGACTGGCGCAGATTTAAGCAACTGGAGACAGAACAGAGAGAAGAGCAATGTAGAGAAATGGAAAGGCTCATCAAGAAGTTGTCCATGACTTGTAGGTCTCATTTGGATGAAGAAGATGACAAACAGAAACAAAAGGAACTTCAAGATAAAATCAATGGGAAGGTAATTTTGACCCAAGCATTTCCAGGGGATGCGTTCTAGATATTAGAGACCAAACTAGATAATAAGGGAGAAGAGCAATTTATTAATTATTTTATTATTAATTTATTATGCTAAGTGCTTCCTACAAATATCTCTTTTGATCCTCACAACTCTTCAGGGTAGGTGCTGTTAGTATCTCTGTGTTATGGGAAACTGATGCAAACAGATATTGTAAGTGAATTGCGTAGGATCACTGAGTTAATACATATGTGTCTGGGGCTGAATTTGAACCCAGGTCTTCTTCACTCCAGGCCCAGTGTTCTATCCACTGCACCACCTAGGAATAACAATAAAATGTTTTTTTCTTTATTGTAGAGAATGGTAAGACCGGGCATGGGGTTTGTTTTGATGATTGTTGTACATTTTCCACTACCTGTTTTATTTAAAGCCAAAAGTTTAAAGCCTGAAAATGTCCTGGCCTTGACATTTAGTAACAGCATGATCCTGGGCAAGTCACTTCTCTGTACCTCTATTTCCTCTTTTGTAAAAGGGAATACTAACTGTACCACCATCTTCATAGATCTGTTGTGAGAGGAGTGTCAGGCACTTTGATTCTCCAGTGGTTTTTTCTTGGTGTAGTGCCCAGAGTACAGAAGATAGGAGTTCAGATCTGGCGTCCTTGCAAACCTTAAGGCACTGTGGAAATGCTAGTGATGTTGATGACAGTGATGATGACGACGATGTTGTGTTGTGGGTGTGGGTGTTGTAGGTATTCTCCTTTCATCTCTACATACCCCAGCCCCTTCACATCTCATCCTTTGCAGTTTTGTCCTTGTCATTCTGTGAATCCTTAGTAGAAGCAGTTGGCTTCTGTTGGCTCTGTTGCTTTTCATAATGAGCCCCTTGTCCTTTTCTGGTCATACTTTTTATAGATTGAATAGATTGAAATGGTAGGGAGAGGGACTAGAAGTGTAGGGGTGAATAACTTGGTACTGCAGTGCTGAGAGTGCCAGACTTGGAGTCAGGAAGATCCAAGTTCAGATCCTACCCTTAGACAATAGTTGAGTGATTTAGAACAAATTACTTAACCTCTGCCTGCCTCAGTTTCCTCATCCATGCACTGAGGGAGGTTGGACTCTCTGGCCTTTAAGGTCTCTTTCGTCTCTCGTGATCCTATGTCATGATTAATGTCTCATGATCCTCTTAATGATCCTGTGTCTTTAATGATGCTTCAGATTCCTTCATGCATAGATTATCCTTGTATAGCTGTAGAAACGTGACATCATTATTACCACCTAATAATGGTGGTAATCTTTGCTTCTATGACAGTGGCATACACTTTGTCCATTTTGTTTGGATCTTTTGTCACTAGACACAAAAACTCACATCTACTGAATATTACCAAAATGAATGTTATCTTTAGTATACATTCATACTTCAACTAATGTTTATTGGTTCTACTGAAAAATATTGGGCAAAACATTATGGGGGACATTTGATTCCAAAGGAAGCCTTCCTTGTAAGGGACACAGAAAAGGGCGTCAAAAGTATTCCTGAGCTGACCTGGTCTCAGATGATTGACTAATCCTGTTACAGCAGGGTTGGAGATGATATAATGAAGTTTGGTTATTTTGTCCTTATTATGTAGCTGCAGAATGACATTATTTGGGACGTTGTTAGGTGGGTTACACCTGTTTTTAAAGTGATTAATAGTTTGTATTTCTTGGAGTGCCAAAAGGATTAAGTGGAAGGCCACAAAGTACTCAATACTTTGAGAGTAGGAAAGAGAATATTGAGTGAGAAGAGAGTTCAGAAAGAAGACTGAAATTTGAATAATATGTTTTCTTTCACTGAGGTCCCCTAGTGTCCTCACTGTGGTATACTGGTGACCATCGTAAGGCTAGAACAAGAGGACAAAAGCTCTAGCATGTTTTACCAGGCTTGCAAAGGCTTCATTTGCAGGCCAGTGATAAAATCTGAATCTTACCTCAGGCCTAGTCTCAATAAGTGAATAGAGAATCATCACCAGAGGGTTGAAAACCAGGTGATTTTTTGGTGTGTCCCAGCAACTCTTGAGAACCATCTTTCTCCATACATATTTCAAGTTCTCATAGTCTGTAAATGAAAAAGAATTTGTGACCAAGCTTTGGCTTTGAGGCCCTTGGTGATCCTTTATGCTGCTGGAGACCAAGGAACTCTTTGTTGCTGACCAGTGTAGATGTTACTCTCATGCAATTTGTGTGAGGCTTGTTATTACACTGCATTTATCAGCTTCTTGATCCTGTTGCAGATGACTTTGAAGGAGTATGGCATGATGAATGAGGAGCAAGATGATGAAGAGTTTTTACAACAATATAGGAAGCAACGAATGGATGAGATGAGGCAGCAACTGCACAGCGGGCACCACCAGTTCAGGCAGGTCTTTGAGATCACCAGTGGGGAAGCATTTTTGGACACGGTTGATAAAGAGCAGAAAAGCACACTCATTGTGATTCACATTTATGAAGATGACATCCCTGGGGCAGAAGCAATGAATGGCTGCATGATCTGCCTTGCCGCTGAGTACACCTCAGTCAAATTCTGCAGAGTGAAGAGCTCCCTCATTGGGGCCAGCTCCCGCTTCACCAGTAATGCTCTTCCTGCGTTGTTGATTTATAAGGGAGGAGAATTAATTGGTAATTTTGTCCGAGTCACTGACCAGCTTGGAGAAGATTTCTTTGCTGTGGACTTGGAAGCATTTTTACAAGAGTGTGGTTTGCTGCCAGAAAAAGAAATGGTGCTGCTGACATCAATCCATAACCCAGCTGCTGGTTTCAGTGAGGATAGTGATCTGGAAATAGATTGAAGTGGTAGGGAAAGGGGCTAGTAGTGTAGGGGTGAATCAGTACAAGGAGGGGGCTTGTGTTCTGAGGCTCATGTCTGTCTATGTTTATGTTCCTTCCTGTGTACTTTGGCTTTTTGCCTATTCTTTGTAAACTCTTTTATTACATGTAAAATTAAAGGTTCTTAACATTTCTTAGATTAATTCAATAAAATGTTGAATCACTGTGTGTCTCATAGAAAATTGTCTTCAAAGTTGTGTAAACAGGAAACAATTTATTTGCCTCAGGGTCTCTTACATAATATCTTTGTTATCATTACCAATCAATATTTATTTAGCATCCACATGGCATTGTTCTGGAAACTGTCTTTAGATGATCCCAGCAGTCCCTTCCAGCCCTAAAACTCAAGAATTTTATAATTAGAACTTTGTTGACTTTATAAATGCTGCAGTTACTTAAGCAGACACTGTGCATACTCTGCTAATACTCTTGGTCAGAGGCTTAGCCCTGGAAGGGCTCACATTCTTTCCAAGTCTCCTTACCCTGTCAATCTGTTATTAAAATATTCCAGATGACTTGTGTGCATAAAATTCTGATTATATTAATGAGGAAGTGGCCTTTGTTCCTGGCAATGACATTCTTTTGTTGCATTAAATCTTGAATTAAGTTCAGTTGGAAATGGCATTTGCCCTCCCCTATAGCAGAGTCACTCTGTTTAGAAATTAGATTTGAGGCCGAAGTAAAAATTTACCATGGAAGAAGCTAGTTGAAGCCATTTTTGTGGTTGTGTCCCTTATCACGGCTTAAATTTTTTCCACTTGTAACCCCTTCAGCGCTTCTTAAACCCCATATAGGGTTGTGACCCCACAGTTTAAGAAGTGCTTGCTCCTTACAGTCTTGCTTCCTTAACTGCCATTTTTATGGCTTTTTAAGGTTTATAAAATGTTTTCCCTACAACAGCCCCAGGAGGAAAACAGTACAATAATCACTATGCACATTTTGTGAGTGAGAAAACTGAGGCTCTGAATGATGAAGTCTTTTGCCCTTAGTTTCAAAACAATAAATCCTTGTTGAACACTTACAGTGTGTGGAATACTTTGCTCTACTTCAGGAGACACTGTTCAGATAGGACCTAGTACTTACGTGGAGCTTATAGGCTAAGGCATTAAAACACCAACCCTAATAGCTGTGATGCACAGTATTATACAATATGTGTCCTAGGGAGTTACAAAACAAAATACTATGTGAAGTCTGAGAGGGAAGGTTGTTACTAAGGTGGGAAATAGGTGAAAGTTGCAAGGAGTCAGTGGCATTTGGGTTTGAAGAAGCCTAAGAATTCAACTATCAGGGAGAGGATTTCAACTTGGTCCTTTGGGCTATGTCTGGTACTTTTAACTCGGCCCTATGTTGCAGATTTTTTATCTCAGCTCCAGGGATCCAATTTATCGGTCTGCAGACTCCTTCCAGCATTGCAGATAGGAACTTACAGCTTAGCAAACTTCCACAAGTTACTTATGTAGTTGACATCCTGGGGAGAAGCCTCTGCAATTTTAGCTAGTCTGGAACTCAGATGAAAGTCATCCATTTTATCAACAGACCTATGGTATACTCATACCTTTGCATCTTGGTGGGACCTGCCGGAGCCCTTTCCTGTGATAGTCTTCAGGATCCCAGAGGTCAAGAAGAACCTTCTTAAGGGAACGAACTTTAATAGAGATACAATCCTAGTAATTGAAAATGAATATATACAAGCAAAACAGCCAAGCATAAAATTAATGTAATACATAAATTCTGGATTTTTAGACATGTTACATGTGTATTGGGAGATGTTTGTATTCATATTCGGCGGTATGGTAGTAAGAATTGAACTTGATTTCTAAAACCAGGACTTGCAACACTTTATGTGGGATAAGGGAACATAGACTCCTAGAGAGAAGGGATCTCAGAAATCATCTGTTCCGTTCTCTACTGAACTGGAACCCGTTACTTAATACTTCCATTGACAGGGAGCTCACTTTTCTCCTGAGACAGCCCATTCCATCAGGTACGGTAGGAAGTTCTTAAACAGAGCCAGTTATCTTCCTCCTTAGACCTTTCACTCAGTCCTAGTTCTGCCTCTTAAAGAATCAAGTAGCACAAGTCTACTTCCTTTTTCTCACAAAAGCTCTTCAAATAGTTGAAAATAGTGACTGACCTCTTCCCCACCCCAAAGTGGCATGGACCAAATCTAAGTAAATATAGCAAGACAACTAGGCAATCTACTTAGATGGAATAGGGGATAAAGACCCCCAGCCACTTAAACACCATAGCATTAAACAGAGGAGAGCATGAGGGGATAGTCAATGTGGTGGAAGGAGGGCTGGGTTTGGAATGATAGGAATTAGGTTTGATCCCTGAATTTGCTACATATTATTTATGTGACCTTGTGCATGTAACTTTTCCTATTTGGGCTTCCATTTCTTTATCTATAAAATGAACGGATTTTGATTAGACAATTTTTGAAGTCCCTTCCAACTATAAATCCTATGATGTTATGAATGGACCAGGTAAAACAGATATGGGGGCTATAACCTAGTATGACCACAGGAGGGCAGCAGAGGAGAAAGAATGACGAGAGGGAAAACCCTTTTGACTTACAAAAAACTCTTGAACTTCTCAGTAGGCAAATAAGGCTCATATACAAGCCATAGCAGCAATAATAATGACAATAATAACAACATGTAGTATTTTAAAGGTTTTCACAGTGCTTTTATCTCTCATTTGATTCTCAACAAACCCCGTGAAGTCAGTGCTACTCTGATTATTCCTATTTGATAGATGAGAATACTACTATTTAGAAAAGTTCCGACTTACCCATGGTCTAATAAGCTTATTTATAAGTGTTAAAGCAAGTTTTAACTAGTTTTAGTTTTTGGATGAGAAGTTCAAAAAATCCAATCACTTTTTAAAATTAAGCACAAGGAATACAAAACTATTGAATAGATTTATTTTTAACATTTATTGAAAAAAAATGTTTTTGAGTTGCAAATTCTCTCCCTTTCTTCCATCCCTTCTGCAGCTATTGAGAAGGCAAAAAAAAATGTTATCAATTATACACGTGAAATCAGGCAAAACATTTCCATGTTAGCTATGTTGCAAAAAAAAAAAATCAGAAGAAATTATGCTTCAATCTGCACTCAGACTCTATCAGTTCTCTCTCTGGAAGTAGATGGCATCTTTTATTCAAAGGCCTTCAGAATTGTCTTGGATTATTATATTGAGCAGAATAGCTAAGCCAATCACAGTTGATCATGATACAGTATTGCTATCTGTGTACAATGTTCTGGTTCTTTTCATTTCATTTTGCATCACTTCATTTGAATCTTCCCAGGTTTTTCTGAAACCATCCTGCTTGTCATTTCTTATAACACAATAGTATTCATCACAATCATATACCACAACTTGTTTAGCCATTCCCCAACTGGACATCCTTCAATTTCCAATTCTTTACCACCACAAAAGGAGCTACTACAATATTTTGGTACATTTGGATCTGTTTCGTTTTTCTTTGATTTCTTTGAAATGCAGACCTAGTATTAGTAGTATTGGTTTGATCAGTTCACAATTCCATCAATAGTGTGTATAGTGTCCATCTCATCTCTGGAGTTAACAATTTAAAAAAATCTATTTCTATTCTGTATCATGACCAATGAAGAAAGAGGCAAAGGGAAGAGAAGAAAGGGTGGGGGTGAGGGGGGTCAAAGAAGGTAGAAGTAAGGAGCTGAGAGAAAAGGAGTTTGAGGAAGAGTAAAAGACCCAAAATGAGGAATAATGAGTTAGTTAGAAAGATGAGACAACAAGAATGTCAGGAAATGCTGCCTTTGCCCAACTAGAGGTATGTCAGCAAATGGAAAAGAACCTAGGGATTGCAGGCAGGCACCACAGCCTAGCAAAATCTGTATTTCAGACAGATTTGTAAAAAGTAATGTTTTTTCTTATTTTCAAGTTCAGTGGCATCATAGAATCACAGAAACCGCCCCTTAGAGGTGGAATGTACTTCAAAACATAGAATATTAGAACAGAATGACAGGATTGTTAGAGTGTTTTACTGAGAGAAAGGGCTGGGGCTCTGCCACAGGAGTCTGTGTTTATAATATTCCGGGTGTCTAGAGCTGTGGAAACCAGAATAGAAAGGGAAAGAAGCACTTCCTCCTTACAGTCTTGCTTCCTTAACTACCATTTTTATGGCTTTTTAAGGTTTGTAAGATGTCTTCCTTACAACAGCCTCAGAAGGAAAACAACACGATAATCATGATGTACATTAGGAGGAGGGAGCAGTGAGACAATCTGAATTTCAGGAGCACAAAGACAGTTGGGAACAGAGAAAACATTTAGTTGAACAAAAAGAGGTTCAATTAAATTTCAAACATGTTTATTTAAGCTTAAGCCCCTATTGTGTGCAAGCCACCGTGCTTGGGGGTGGGCATATAATTATAGAATGGGTCCAACAACTCCAAAATGTCTTGAGAGCCCTGTGTGAGGTGTTCGTTTTGGATAATCATAATTATGCAAATAAAGTCCTCATTTAGTGTATTCTTGACCAAATGACCTGGAGCACACACACGCATGCACCCATGCACAAATAAATAATAAAAAAATAAAGCTTTAAATTAGGATAGGAAGAAAAATTAAGGGAAAATTCCTGCCACCCCTTCTTTTCCCTTCCCCTGCATCCATGAGAGATTCCATGTAGAGTCTCCTCCAGACTCCCATGCTGCCAACTGGAAAAGGGAACAGACACTCCCCAGACAACTCCCAAGTTGTCTTTCAACTGTAATACCACTCCCAATCTGTTGTAATCTGAACCAACTGTGCCACAGTACTGTTTCTGCCTCTAAATGTATTTGCTCTTTTTCCCCAAGAGCTGCTGATGCCATCTGCTGGAGCTGACACCTGCTGCAGGGCTCCAGCTTCCTTGGAAAGAATGTTAGCACTCTTTCAGGAGACTACTTTCATGAGCTAGGGCGACATGTCTGCTGCTAACCAACACATTTTACCCTGCAAGTATGGGTCTTTTTTTTTTTCTAGCCCAGCTTACTCCTTCTCAGCAGGAAGTTACCTAGGCTTCCCCGGTATTTAGTTGTTGTGGTGGTAGTGGGTCTTTTGTGGGGGGAGGCAGGGGAGGAATGTCCTAATCAGTTCTCTTCATGGACCTATCAGTCAGTTCCATGATAGTACTAATGGCCTCTAAAAATGTCCATAATCTTCAAGGAGTTACTTAGCAACCCTGGAAAAGGTGATAAAGAGCTGATTATTGTTGCTTTTTATTCCCATCTCTATCTCAGGTTTTAGACCTCCCTTACACAAAGAGAGACTGGACATGGAACCTGCTGTCATGAAATTTAGATGGTTCCTTCCCTCTGCCTCCTTTTCAAGGAATTGGTAAAGGGGAATACCAAGAGTCAGACAACTAATTATAATGCAAAGTAGAATGTTACAAGCCCAAGGTTCAGGTAATTTTTCAATTCTGTAACCCAAGGCTGAGGCAAATTGGTATATTCACACATTTGCTGTGGTGCAAAGTGGTGTGTTGGAAAGAACTCTGGTCTTAAGAGTCCAAAGACCTGTATTGAAACCCCAACTCCTACCTTTACTGTTACCCTACTCAAATTATTTTATCTTTTGGGGCCATAGTTCATCTGTAATATGGGACACTACAATTCCCCTGCTTGCTTCCACAGGGTTGTTGTCAGGAAAATGTTATACAACCTGTGGAGGACTATAGAAATGGAAGCTGTGAAAGGACAAAAATTGACTGAAGAAAGCAATTCCTTAAAAAATACTGTTGGCAGATTAGGGCAGGGGGAATCCACTGAAGGAAACAACTCCTTAAAAAGTATAATTGGCCAAATAGAAAAGGAGGTACAAAAGCTGAATGAAGAAAATAATTCCTTAAAAATTAGAATTGGGTGAGTGGAAGCTAATGACTCTATGAGACATCAAAAATCAGTCAAACAAAATCAAAAGAATGAAAAAATAGAAGAAAGTGTAAAATGCCTCATTGGAAAAATAACTGACCTGGAAAATAGATCCAGGAAAAAAATTTAAGAATTACTGGATTACCTGAAAGTCATGATTAAAAAAAAAAAGAGTCCTGGACAACATCTTTCAAGAAATTATGAAAGAAAATTTCCTGGATATCCTAGAACCAGAGGGTAAAACAGTCATTGAAAGAATCCACTGATCTCCTCAAAAAGATCCTAAAATGAAAACTCCAAAGAATATTGTAGCCAAATTCCAGAATCATCAGGTTAAGGAGAAAATATTGCAAGCAGCCAGAAATAAATAATTAAATATCGTGAAACCACAGTCAGGAAAACACAGGGCTTAGCAACTTCTACATTAAAGGATATTTAATATCCTTTAATGATATTCTGGAAGGCAAAGAAGCTTGGTTTACAACCAAGAATCAGGTACCCAGCAAGACTGAGCATAATCTTTCAGGGGAAAAGATGGATATTCAATGAAATAGGAGACTTTCAATCATTCCTAATGAAAAAATAAGAGCTGAACAGAAAATTCGATCTTCAGAAACAAGACTCAAGAGAAGCATAAAAAGTTCAACAAGAAAGAGAAAAAAACAACATGTTATTCAATAAGGTTAAACTTTTTGCATTCCTACACAGTGAGATGATACCTGAGAACTGTATCTTTATTAGGGCAGTTAGAAGAGATATATAGACAGAGGTTGTGGGCATAAGTTGACTTTGTGATGATAAAAAATTAATTAATGGGTGAAAAAATGATTGTACTGGGAGAAAAGGAAAGGGGAAGGCAGAATAGGATAAATTACATCACATGAAGAGGCACAAAACCTCTTACAGTAGAGGGAAAGGGGGTGATAAGCATTTGTTTGAACTTTCATCAGATTTGGTTCAAAGAAGGAGTAAGATACACATTCAGTTGGATGTAGAAATCTGTCTTACATATAGGGAAATAGGAGGAGAAAAGAGAAAGAAAAGGGAAGGGAATGGATAGAAGGGAAGATGGATTGAGGGAGGTGGTGTTCAGAAGGAAAACACTGGTGAGGAGGGAAAGGTTGAAAAGAGAGAGAAAAGTGTAAATAGGAGGAAGATAGGATAGAAAGAAAGACATAGTAATCCTAACTGTGAATGGCAATGGGATGAGCTCTCCCATAAGATGGAAGCAGGTAACAAAGTAGATTAAAAACCATAATCCTACAATATATTGTTTACAAGAAACACATTTGAAGCAGAGAGATACACACAGAGGAAAGGTAAAATGCTGGAGCAGAATATATTATGCTTCAGCTGAAGTAAAAAAAGCAGGGATTGCAATCCTGATCTCAGACAAAGCAAAAGCAAAAATAGATCTAATTAAAAGAGATAAAGAAGGAAACTACATCTTGCTAAAATGTACCATAAACAGGTAATACCAATACTAAGCATATATGCACAAGTAGTATAGCATCCAAATTCTTAGAGAAGCAAAGTGAATTGCAGGAATAAATAGATAGCAAAATTATACTAGTGGGGGACCTCAACCTACCCCTCTCAAAACTAGATAAACCTAACCACAAAATAAAAAAGAAAGAAGTTAAAGAAGTAAATACAATTTTGGTAAAGTTAGATATGATAGGCCTCTGGAAAAAACTGAATGTAGACAGAAAGGAATATAGAAATAGAAGCTGTGAGCAATAATGAATCAGTACCACTTGAGGGAGCAGGCAGAATGAAAAGCTGAAACCCAAAGCTAATTTGAGCAAAAATAGACAAGGAGGTATAGAAGGATATCAGATTTGGAATTAGTAGGGGGCAGAGCCAAGATGGCGGCGTAGCAGCAGCAACATATCGCAGCTCTCACATAGCCACCCCAAAATACCCCAAAATAGGACTCTAAACCAATCCTAGAACTCCAAAACGCACACAAAGATACTTCCCACTAAAGTCAGCTCGGCTACAAGGAACCATATCAGCACTGCAAACCGAAACCAGCCTGGCCTGAAGCTGCGGCTGTGCCCTGGGGGTGGCTGGATGGGAGGGGCAGAAGAGCCTCTCTGGTGAGCAGATTAGCGGCAGCTGCGAGCAACATTCAGAACTAGGTCAGTGGAGCTTGGGAAATTAGGAGAGTATAGCAGTCTGGCTGAAAGGCCTCCAGAGCAGAAAAGTGAAAGGCAGAGGTTTTGCACTCATCTCCATGTTGCAGCTTCCCGCCCCCGGCCTGCAGACAGGAGGGGGACTAAGCAATTGTTCTGAGGCCAGTGCTCTCGCGTTGAGCGGCCTGGATCCGGATCTCCATCTTGGGCCTCGGTCTTGGAGTCTTCATTATCCAGTCAGCCAGAAGTAAGTAGGAAGGGTCCCAGCACCTTCCTGAGAGCTA
>CM053581.1:257713354-257738991 GCA_028627135.1 Pseudochirops cupreus
TAGGAGAGAATAGACTGGGGGAGGGGGGGACACACTGGGATGGCTGTTTTGGGGCGGTGAGTAGGGGAAAGAAGGGGAGAAAATATGTAACTCAAAATCTTGTGGAAATGAATGATGCAAACTAAAATAAAATTAAAAAAAAAGATTTGGAATTAGTAGATCAAGGTTTGAATACCAACTTAGTCACTTACTAGTTTGGTCACTCTGGTCAAATCAGTCCCCCTTCTCTGGGCCTCAGTTTCCTCATCTGTAATATGAAGGGGTTTTGTTCTTTCCAAATTTCCCAAATGCTACTCCTCCTCAAAAATTTAATTTGTATGTGTCTTTTGTAATTCAGAGTCTCTTAATCTGAGTTCCATGAGTGTGTTGTTTTATAGAAAAATATTTTCTGTTATATTCCTATATATTTTATTTTATGCGCTTAAAAATATTATTTTGAGAAAGAGTTAAGGAGCAGGTTTCACGAAACTGCCAAAGAAACCCATGACATACAAAGAAGTTAAGAACCATTTTTCTTATAATATGCATATTTTGTAAATGTGTATCTATGTACATGCTCCCCAATAAAATATAAACTCCTTGAGGGTAAAGAATGAGATTAGTTTTTGTCTTTCTGTTCTAAGCATCTAGCACAATGGCTGAGATATAGTAGGCACCTAATAAATGCCAATTATTGATTGGTCGATTAGGCAGTTTCTAAGGTCTCTCCCGGCTCTAAATGTTGTGAGCTTTCAAATCAAAGGAAACATCTTAGTTCCAGCAAAGAGTTTCTATAATTTGTCAGGCTTAGTAAATTGCAGCAAATTTGAGACTTTTAAAGCAGGGTATAGTCTAGTTCTGTTTTTCATCTTCCAGATGAGCTACAGCTGTGGATAACTGTTCAATGTCTATTTGCCTCCAGAATGGAAGGGAAAATGTCAAAGATTCATTTCTGGCTTGCCTCTTGCTGACTGAGCAACACCTGGGGCACCTTAAGAACAAGATCTTCCTTTTAAGAGGCTATTCTGTTGGGAAGTCATGGATTGAAATTGGATCAACACGTGTTTCTTGTATGGTATAATTGAAAAAAAAATTAGATTCAAGAGTCAGAAAGCCTGGGTCTGGATTCTAGTTCTATTACTTACTAGCTATGTCAGCTTGGGCAGGCCATTCACCCTCTCTGGCCTTTACTCTCCTCATCTGTAAATAAGAGACTAGAGGATCTCTAAAGATTGTGATCTTTGAATGTGTCTTATTGTTCCATTAAAAGATCAATCTCTAAATCTTGGGAAGCATGATGTAATGTGGCTAGGGTACTGGCCTTGGAGATAGGAAGATTTTTGTTTCAAATTTTACCTTAGACATCAGGCAAGTCATTTAAATGCCTCATGCCTCAGTTTCCTCATCTGTAAAATAAGAGGATTGGACTCAATGGCCTTCTGAATTAGTCCTTTTAAGTCTTTTCCAGATCCAAATCTATGATTCTAGGACTACAGATGGATTAAGCATGGTAGTGGTGGCATGAGTTATTTCTTCCCAGTTTCTCTGGTTTTAGATGCCATGAATATGAATGGATTTTCCAGATGGTGGCAGTATTGACCACAATTTCACCATTCAAAAGCCTATGGAGTAGTGAGTTCCCGATTACTGTATGTCTTTACCTAAAGACTGAAAGGCCACATATAAGTGTTATTGTAGCAAATATTCCTGCTCAGATGTAGGTGAAAATGCTAAGCTCCCTTTAAACTCTTAGATTTTATTTTTTACATTATTTTTAAATTTATTTTTAGTTTTCAACATTCTCTTCCAATAAGATTTTTAGGTTTAAACTTTTTCTCCTTCCCTCCCCTATCCCCACCCTAAGATGGTGTGCAATCTGATACAGACTCTACTTATACATTCAAATTAAACATATTTTCACATTAGTCATGATGTAAAGAAGAATTAGAACTAAGGGGAGGAACCACAAGAAAAAAGAAACAAAATAAAACAACAAAAGTAATGGAGAGCGAATAGCATGCTTCTATCTGCATTCAGACTCCAAAGTTCTGTCTCTGCAGTCTTTTGGAGTTGTTTTAGGTCCTTGTATTGTTGAGAAGAGTTAAGTCTATCAGTCAGTCATTGCACAATGTGGCTGTTAACCATGTACAATGTTCTTCTGGTTCTGCTCATTTCACTCAGCCTCAGTTCATATAAGTCTTTTCAGGTTTTTCTGAAGTCTGCCTGCTCATCATTTCTCATAGCACAATAGTATTGCATTACATTCTTATACCCCAGTTGATGGACATCTGCTCAATTTCTAATTCTTTGCCACCACAAAAAGAGCTGCTAAAAATATGTTTCTACAGATAGGTCCTTTTCCCACTTCTATGATCTCTTTGGGATACAGACCTAGAAGTGTTATTGCTGGGTCAAAAGGTATGCACAGTTTTATAGCCCTTTGGGCATAGTTCCAAATTGTTCTCTGGAATGGTTGGATCAGTTCACAACTCCACCAACAATGCATTAGTGTTCCAATTTTGCTACATCTTCTCCAACATTTATCATTTTCTTGTTTTGTCATGTTAGCCAATCTGATAGGTGGGAGGTGGTACCTCAGAGCTATTTTGATTTGCATTTCTCTGATCAACAGTGATTTAGAGCATTTTTTTCATATGATTATAGATAGCTTTAATTTCTTCCACTGAAAACTGCCTGTTCATATCCTTTGACCATTTGTCAATTGGAGAATGACTTGTTTTCTTGTAAATTTGAATCCATTCTCTATACATTTTAGAAATGAGGCCTTTATAAGAGACACTGGCTATAAAAATTGTTTCCCAGATTTCTGGTTTCTTCCTAATCTTGGTTGTATTGGCTTTGTTTGGGCAAAATCTTTTCAATTTAATGTAATCAAAATCATCCATTTTGCATTTCATAATGTTCTCTATCTCTTGTTCAATCATAAATCCTTCCCTTTTCCATAGATCTGACAGGTACGCTATTCCTCATTTTCCTGGTTTGCTTATAGTATCAGTCTTTATATCTAAACCATGTACATATTTTGACTTTATCTTGGTATATGGTATTATCTGTATAGATGCTGGTCTATGCCTAGTTTCTATCATAGTATTTTCTAGTTTTCCCAGCAGTTTTTGTTAAATAGTGAGTTCTTATTCCAGAAGCTGGAGTCTTTGGGTTTATCATATAGTAGATTACTACAGTGATTTACTGTTGAGTCTTGTGTACTTAACATATTTCACTGATCTGCCACTCTCTTCCCTAGCCAGTACCAAATAATTTTGCAGATTGCTGCTTTATGATGCAATTTTAGATCTGGTATGGCTAGACTACCTTCCCTTGTGTTTCTCTTCATTAATTCCCTTGATATTCCAGACCTTTTGGTCTTCCAGATGAATTTTATTATTTTTTTCTAGCTCTATAAAATAATTTTTTGGTAGTACTGAATAAGTAATTTAATTTACATAGAATTATCATCTTTATTATATTAGCTTGGCCTACCCATGAGCAACTGATATTTTCCCAGTTATTTAGATCTGACTTTATTTTTGTAAAAAAACTCTTAGATTTTCTAATCTAGTCTTATCCATGTAGTCTTTATTGACTGTTTAAGCTCCTAGGCTGAGCTTACTTAGCAATTCTGTGTTACTTTCTATCTTGCTCAGCCTTTCCTCAATTAATTTTATTTTATACTTTCATTCCCCCGAGTACAGGACCTTATATAGTTGGGACTAGACCAGTTGAAGAGCCAGGGCTAGGGAACAGTCACATAATCTTTTTTTTTGGCGGGGGATGTTATTTAGTATTTAGTATTTTATTTCCCCCAGTTACATGTAAAAACAATTTTAACTCTTATTTTAAAATTTTGAATTCCAAATTCCAAATTTTCTCCTTTCCTCCCTTCCCATTTTTTTCTCATTTAGAAGGCAAGTAATTTGATATAGGTTATACCTGTGTATATGTATATACATATACATATACATATACATATACATATATATATATATACATACATGTTATACATATTAGTCATTTTGTGAAAGAAAACATAAACCAAAAATAAAACCTCAAGAAAAATAAAGAAACTAAAAAAATATGTTTCAATCTGTATTCAGACACCATCCATTCATTATCTGGGGATGAATAGCATTTTTCATCATAAGTCATTCAGAATTAGCTTGGATCACTATATTACTGAGAATAGCTAACTCATTCACAGCTGATCATCTTACAATATTGCTATTACTTTGTACACAGTACATTTCACTTTGCATCAGTTCATGTAAGTCTTTCCAGGTTTTTCTGAGAGCATCCTGTTCCTCGTTTCTTATAGCACAATAGTATTGCATCATAATCACATCCACACTTTGTTCAGCCATTCCCTGATTGATGGGCATCCCCTTAATTTCTAGTTCTTTGCTACCAGAAAAGAGCTGCTATAAATATTTTTGTACATATAGGTTCTTTTCTTTCTTTCTTTCTTTTTTTAAAAAATCTCTTTGGGGTACAGAGAACTTTGGGCATAGTTTCTGGTTGCTCTACATAATGGTTGAATCAGTTCACAACTCCACTAACAGTGCATTATTGTCTCCTTTTCCCTACATTTCCTCCAATATCTGTTATTTTCCTTCTCTGTCCAATTAGTCAATCTAATAGGTATGTGGTAGTACTGAAGAATTGTTTTAATTTGCATTTCTCTAATCAATAATGAGTTAGAGCATTTTTTCCTATGGCTATAGATAGCTTTGATTACTTCATCTGAAAAGTGTTCTTATCTTTTGATCATTTATCAATTGGGGGATGGCTCTTATTTTTATAAAATTGACTCTATATATCTGATAAATGAGGCCTTTATCAGAGAAGCTTGCTTCATAATTTTTTTCACAGTTATGATTGCTAACTGTATTTCCCTTCATCCTATTTCCCCCCCCCCCACTCTTTTTTCTGTTCTCTCTCCTTTGATCCTGTGTTTTGCTTCTGACTATCCCCTCCTCCAGTTTGCCTCCCTTATATCATCTCCCTCCCCTTTTCTTTTCCCTTTCTCCTACTTTCCTGTAGAGTAAGATATATTTCTATACCCAATTGGCTCTTTAAGCCAATTCTGATGAGAGTAAGGCTCACTCACTCCATCTTACTTTCTCCCTCTTCCTCTCCACTGCAAAAGCTTTTTCTTGCATCTTTTATGTGAGATAATTTACTCTATTCTACCTCTCCCTTTTCCTTTCTCCCAGTACATTCGCTTCTCACTCCATAATTTTATTTTTTAGATATCATCCCTTTATATTCAACTCACCTCAGTAACCTCTATCTATATATACTCTGTCTCACTTTTAGGAGGTGATTAGTGGATTCTTTAAATTTCTATTTTATCTTCTGGTTCTAGGATATCAGGGTCATTTTCCTTGATAGTTAAGATGATGTCTAGGCTCTTGTTTTGATCATGGTTTCCAGGAAGTTAAAAAAAAATTTAAATTCTCTCTCCTGGATCTACTTTCCAGGTCAGTTGTTTTTCCAATGAGATATTTCACGTTGTCTTCTATTTTTTCATTCTTTTGCCTTTGTTTTATTGTTTCTTGATTTCTCATAAAGTCATTTGCTTCCATTTGCTCAATTCTAATTTTTAAGGAATTATTTTCTTCAGTGAGCTTTTGTGGGTCCTTTTCCATTTGACCAATTCTATTTTTTGAGGAGTTTTTTTCTACAGTGGATTTTTGTGTCTCTTTTTCCATTTGGCTAATTCTGCTCTACACCCTTCATCCAGGAAGCAGAGCCCCACTTTAACAAAGAGTTCAAAATCAAGAAGTATGCTGGGAAAAATGAGTGAACAACAGAAAAAAAATTCTGATGATCGAAAGTTCCCATAGTGGCAAAAAAGAGCAAAACACATATTCATGTGAGAAACATGCTTGTGGGTATCACAGGATTTCCTAGGCAGGGTCAGGGAGTTAGCTAAGTGGGGCTCTGCTTCGCAGATGGAGGATGCACTGTCCCAAACTTCAGGGGTTTGGTGCAGCTGTTTTCACAGATACTTCCAGGGACCTGTATGTACATTTTCAATTCTTCCAAAGTAGTATGGTCAAAGGAAAGTCAGATTTACTATTTTCTGCCCTGGAACTGTGATGGGGGTTCCTTTTCCACTGTGGCTGCAAGCTCTGGTGTGTTAGTGCTCCTCCTGGCCCTGGGACTACCACCCAGGACTGCAACCTGGATCTGAATATGGGCTAAGCCACAGAGTCCTGCCTCAGTGCTAGCAAAGAGAGCTCTATTTTCTCCTTCTGACCAGTTGTTCAATCCCATTACCATATGTGGACTGAGAACTCTGGAAGCAGTAGCTGCTGCTGCTGATTCAATGGCTCCAAAGGCCTGCTCCTGGTTTACAAGGCCTGGGTCTTGGCTGGCATGGCATAAGCTAGACTGTGTTCCACTCTTACCCAAGTGTGACAGACCTTTTCTCTTGACCTTATAAGTTGTCTTTGGCTTTTTCACCCCATCCTTTTGTGTGTTCTTTTGCTCTAAGAATTGGTTTGTGGCATTATTTAAAGGTGTTTAGAAGGGTTTGGGGAAGAGCTCAGGTGAGTTGCTGCCTTTCCTCTACCATTTTGGTTCCATTTCCTCCACATAATCTTTGGGGGAAGGCAGGGCAATTGGGGTTAAGTGATTTGCCCAAGGTCATACAGCTAGTAAGTATTGAGTGTCAGAGGCCAGATTTGAACTCAGGTCCTCCTAACTCCAGGGATGGTGCTCAATTCACTGTGTCACCTAGCTACCCCTCCACATAATCTTTTATAAGGCCAAATGGAAAAGGAAAAGGAGCAGAATAATAAATACATAGTTGGGGTGGGAAATCTGATAAGAAGATATGATCTCATCTTCTTGGAGCCCTTGATCTCTGGGAATAATTGCCCTCTATGAAAGGGGAAGCAAGAGAAACCTAAAACCATTGGGAGCTTAGGTGTGAAATAACCTGGAATCATGGAAATCCTAGCCTGGAATATGTAGAACCATAAGGATAGGGTAAGTAATAAAATAGAACTTTAAGAGACTTGGACCTAAAATAAACCAGAATGGTTAAGATAGGAATGAAATTAGGCTTGTAATCACCCAGAACAGTAATTATAAAGTGAGACCTAGAATAACATGGATCCATAATAGGTCTGAACTTAGAATAATTTAGAACAAAAGAGTAAGGGCAAAAAATATTGATAAACCAGAATAACAGGAGGCTTAGACTTTAAATAACTAAGAACCATAGAATATGAATGGTAAGCATTGGTGGCCTAGTAGGCCCAAGTAGGCTCAAGACAAGAATTAAGTATAACTGGAGTATGTGGATAATTTATGATAATATTTCAGCTCAACAAATATTTACTAAGTGCTCAGAATGTTCAAGGCAATGAACTAAGTACTGGGATACAAAGACAAAAATGAAAACCAATTGCTACCCTCAAGGAGTTTCATTCTTCTAGAACATGGAGACAGATAAGTACATAAAAGCTAATCTGAGGATGTAGAAAATGTTACCAGTTATACTAATCAGTTCTTACTTGACTCCACTACTTGGGGCCTTTTCAGACTGACTTCTGCATCTTGTACCAGGAAGATCATTATTGTGAAAACCTCATGATCCTCTAAGATCCTACTAGCCTTTGGTATCCACCTCATCACTATCTTTTGCCTCTCTGATTAGAGGGTGGGACCATGAATTCCAAACCTCCATGTGAGGGCAGAGCTCAGCTCACTTCTCGCCTGGTTTCACTACGTCATTACTTTTTGAATGACTTCTCCACCATCATCCAGAGGTGGGTTCCTTCTCTCCCCTTCACCCTGCACCTCCCCACACTTTTTAATTTCCTTTTCTGATTTTATTGTAAGCTCCTTGAGGGTAGGGACTGTCTTTCTCTTTCTGTATTTGTCCTAGTGCTTAGTACATTGCCTGGCACATAGTAGGTGCTTAGTGAATTTTTATTTACTCTTATTTTTTGACTATCCGGGCCAATAAGATGTCCTTATCTACCCCACCTGGAAAGATTTCCTATAGGATATGGAAAAAATCTAGAATTATGAATGACCTAGACCTGTGTAACAACCTATAATTTACAAATGCAGATCTCAGAATTGGGAGGGACCTTAGAGGTTGTCTAAGTCCAACCCACATCTGATCTATAATCCTCTCAAATGATCATTAAACCTTTGAGAATCACTAGTGTAGGCAAACTTATTACTTCCTAATCCAACCTAGGTTCCCTGTGGCCAAGAGTCCAATTCACACTTGTGAGTCAGACATTTGAGGTTCTACAACTTGGAGCCACCCTTCTATTCCAACCTTATCTCACACCATTCCCCTTCTTGTACTCAATGCAGCAGCCAGACTGGACTAATTGCTATCTCCTGTACACACCCCAGTGCTTTCCCACCTCTATGACTTTGCTTATGTTGTTTCCTGTGTTTGAAAAGCTCTCTTCTTCATCCCCTTTCCCTGGTCTGTTGAATTCCTATCTATTCTTTGAAGCCCAATTTCAACGCAACCTCCTTTAGGAAGCCTTACCAGATCTCTCCTGTTGGTAAAGGCCACTGACTCCTCAGATTCCATATAATAAATACATTGCTCACATTTCTCTTATGTGCTTATTAGATATAATTGTGTATGAATATACTAAAATTCCCATTCTGTGCCTTGTGGTGAGAAGGAGGGGACTATAGAGTCTTGAAGGTTTAGTAGGACCTGCTAATGTCACAAAATTTCAAGGACAGGCTTGGCAAAGACTGTGAGACGTGGGGTACCAGCCAACATCAGGACAGCTCCTGCCCAGAGAGCTAACTCCCAGATGATGATTATTTTCAGGCATAATTGCTCAGAAAAAGAGACCTAAAGGGTTTATGGACTGCACTGGGGGCTCTGTATCAACTGATAAAATTATGAAAAACTAGAAGTACAAGAGTCATTGTATTGTGAATACCAGATTGTTTATGTGAATGGTATATCTCCATCCTGAGCTATAAGTTGCAGGAAGGCAGGATCTGTGTCTTATTTTAATTTTGTATCTTCCCCAGTCTTGAATGCAATGCTCTGCATACAGCAGGTGCTTAATGAGGGTGTGCTTGAAATGAAGTATAATTGACAGGTACAGTAGATAGGGCATAGGACTTGGAGTTAGGAAGACTTGTGCTTAAATCCTGCCTCAGACTCTCATTATGGGACCCTGGTCATGTCACGGAAAGTCTCTAGGCTTCAATTTCTTCATCTATAAAATGAAGATACTGGATATGGTGACCTCTAAGATACCTTCCTGCAGCCAGATGGCACAGTGGAAAGACCTGAGTTCAAATTCAGCCTTGGCCACTTACTGGGCCAGTCACTTAACCTCTGTTTGCCTCAGTTTCCTCGACTGTAACATGGGGATTATAATGGCACCTATATTGCAGGATTCTTGTGGGTATCAAAAGAAGTAACATTTATAAAGCACTTAGCACAGCACCTGGCATGTATTAGGTATTATATAAATGCTTATTCCTCCCTCCCTCTTCCAGGTCTAATTGTATCAGCTTATGAATTGAAGTAAGCCAGAGACTATAGGTAGCATTGTGTAATCTGGGAATATGCCTTTCCTGCCTTATGTTTCCTTGTTCACAGTACAGTGTTCAAGGAAAACTCCAGGGGAGGAAGGAAGGGTGCTGAATTGGAGTATGGGATCTGGACTTGATTTCTAGTTCTGCTATTTATGTGACCTTTGAGGTCACTTAATTCCTCTGGGCGTCAGGTTTCTTCCCTGAATAGTCAGAGATTAGAACCTAAGGTTGAGCTCCAGAGTCCCTTTGAGTTCTTGCAGTTCTGTGATTTTTATGGGTGAGGTGATGTCCCTGTATGTGTGAATCTGTCTGTGCCTGGGAGTGGTGTAAGCACTGGATCCAAAGTCAGAGGATTGAAGATCCAATCTGACCTTTGCACTTACATGCTTTGTGTGACTTGGGTGAAGATGTTACACTTTTCTGGGTCTCATTTTCCTCATCTGTAACATGAGGATGTTGGACTAGATAATCTCTTCCAACTCTAGTACCCTGTGACCCAGGTGGTTATTGACCTTCTCCATCTCTTAGGGAAGCAAGTCCAGGCCTCAGGTAGGCTCAGATGAGATCCTATGTCCAGTAAAGAGAGCCCGGAGTGCCCCCTGAACATCTCGGTTCCTGAGGCTGTAAATGACTGGGTTGAGCATGGGGGTCACTATGGTATACATGACAGTGGCCACACGGCCCCGCTCAGTCTCATATCGTGCTGTGGGCTGGAAGTAAACTGCAATGACGGTGCCATAGAACAGACTCACCACGGCCAAGTGGGAGCCACAGGTGGACATGGCCCGGAGTTGTCCAGATGCTGAGGGCAAGCGTAACACAACAACAGCAATGGCAGCATAAGAGGCCAAGATGAACAGGAAGGGTGTGACTACCACAGCAGCCCCCTCGGTGAAGATAAGCAATTGAATATGGTGAGTGTCAGAACAGGCAAGTCGCAGCAGGGGCTGGTGGTCACAAAAGAAGTGGGGCACGCTCCGGGAGGCACAGAAGGACAGGCGGGCCATGAGCAGGATGTGCAGCAGTGAGTGGGTATGAGAGACAATCCAGGCAGCTGCCACGAGTCCCATACACATGGCCCGGGACATTTGGACCGCGTAGTGCAATGGGTGCCGGATGGCCACATAGCGATCGTAGGCCATGGCAGCCAGTAGGCAGCTGTCTGTCACACCCAAAGCAAAGAAGAAGTACATCTGAGTCAGACAACCTGCCCGTGAGATGGAGTGGTCATGGGCCAACAGGTTGGCCAGCATCTTGGGCACGGTGACAGAGGTGAAGCAGAGGTCGGCAAAGGAGAGGTGAGCCAGCAGGAAATACATGGGGGCATGGAGGGCAGGACTGGCCCGGATGGCTACCACAATGAGGCCATTCCCCAGCATGCCAGCTATATACAGGACCAGGAATAGGGCAAAGAGAGGCCGTAGTTGCCCAGGGCTTGTGGACAAGCCCAGAAGGATAAATGGGGCCTCTTCAGAGGACCTGTTGGTCTCATCCATGTTCTGGTTAGTCCTCCACTCAAGGGAATTTGGGCAAGTCACTTTCCCTCTCTGGGCTATTTCCTCATCTGAAAAATTTATTTAACAAATACTTATTAAGCACCTACTCTAGGGAGAGTACTATTTTTCATTCTAGGGGAGAGTCAAAGTTGAGAAAATATAGATTCTTTCTCTTATTCAGCTTCAGTCTAGTAAGGCAACTAGGTGATACAGTGAATAAAATGCTGGGCCTAAAGTAAAGAAGACTTGAGTTCAAATCTGCTCTCAGATACTGGCTATCTGTGTGACCTTGGGCATAACTTCTGTTTGCCTCATTTTCCCCATCTATAAAATGGGGATAATAATAACACTTATCTCCCTGGGTTGTTGTGAGGATTGAATGAGGCAATAATTGTAAAGCACTTCACATCGTATCTAGCTCATAGGCAGCACTACGGAAATATTAGCTATTCTCATTATTATTACTAATAATTTTAATGGTAGTGGTAATAGAAAGATAAGATACTAACACCAATAACTATAAATCACAATAATACATGAGTTCATGAAGTAGAACCTCTCAATAACCATATGAAAATTGTTCCAAATCACTAATAAGAGAAATGCAAATTAAAACAACTCTGAGTTTTCATCTTACACCCAATCTGGACAAAAGAATGGTCAGTGTTGGAAGGGACTGAAGAAAGCTAGGCGTACTGATGCCTTGTTAGTGGACCTGTAAATTAGTCTAATTATTGTGGAGAACAATTTGAAACTCTTCTAAAAAAATCAAAAGCAACCCATCAGTCCATTCATATTTTTTTTGACTCGGGGATACATAGTAGTTGTTCCCAGGAGGCCAAAAGGAGAGAAAGCATGAAGTTACAGAGATGAGGGATGGGATGTCTCTGTAGGGAATATCTAGCAGGCCGGCTCTACGGAAACGAGGAGTGCTTGAAAGGAAGTACTGTGAAATAACTTTTCTTTCAACTAACACACTATGTTCTTTGTTCTTAACCTGTTACATGTACACCAAACATAGAAAAGCATTTCTAGCAACTTGTTTGGTAGTACCCCAATACTAGAAAGAAAGTATTTGTCTTTTGAATGAGGGATGACTGAATTCAATAAATGTGTCATAAGACACCACAAATATGAAGAATTCAAAGAAGCTTGGGGAGACTTGTATGAACTGATACAGAGTGAATTAACCAAAAAACATATATAAAAATATTTAAAAATATACAGAATGCCCATACTAATGCAAAGAAAAACCACTCTAATGGATAACGGTTCCTATTGATCCTATCGATCATGGCTCCAGAGGTCTAATGATGAAACATATTTTTTCTTGGTAGACAGAGGTAGGCAGTACGGGTGCTGAATGAGGCATGCACTGTCAGGTCTGGGCAGTGCGCTGGCTTGTTCTGGTTGTATTTCTTTATTACAAGGGAGTGTTCTCTTGCATTGGGCATGGGGAGTAGCCATTGGGAAATGACAATGATATAAAAAGAAAGCATCAATACAACATTTAAATGAAATGAGGAGATACAAACACTGCTGCATGAGAGCTGAAGGGAAAGATGGTATTAATCAAGAAGAGGTCATGGAAGGCTTATTAGGAGAGGTGGCTTTAAAACAGAGGGTCCCAAACTTATTTGGCCTACCACCCCCTTTTCAAAAAAAATTACTCAGCACCCCTCCAAAATCTACTTTCTTTAACCCTTTAATGTTTTTTTGAAATGTGCATCATTTAAAAAAACCCACAAAATACATTTTTAAATGATGCATCTTAAATTTAATAATTTATTGTAAATTTGTGGGGTTTTTCCTGCATTGAAATTTTGAATACAAAATATTGCATCATGTAACTGTATAGTATCATATTGTAAACAAGTCATAACACACACATATTCCTGCCTTTCCCACAATGTGTGACATGCTTGCCTGCCAACACTTACTACTTAAGACCTGTTGGCAGACTTGAGCACTGATTGTTATAACTTGTATTTTGTGTATTTATTTGGAAAATAATGTAACCATTACGACTTTAACTTTGTTACACAACAGATGAAACATGTACGAATGGCTTTTCAAAATTCTCTTCTCCTCTTTCCTTATGCTTCCACTACTCCCTTATTTTTATTCAATGTCCCCCAGTTGCACCTGAGATTACTATTGTTCCCCCAAGATCAATTACAGTGCCCGCGGGGGGTAGTATTGCCCACTTTGGGAACCTCTGGGGGAAAGTATGGGTAGGTCTTCAACAGCTAGGTGGTGCAGAGAATGAACAGCCAAACCTGGAGTGAGGAAGACTAATCTTCCTGAGTTCAAGTGTAGCTTCAGACACTTACTAGCCATATGACCCTGGGCAAGTCACTTGACCCTGTTTGCCTCTGTTTTCTCATCCATAAAATGAGCTGGAGAAGGAAATGGAAAACTACTGTAGCCTCTTTGCCAAGAAAAATCCCAAATGGGATCAAAAAGAGCCCTCTGTCTCTCCCTCTCCCCCTATCTCTCCCTTTCTCTCTCTCTCTCTCTCTCTCTCTCTCTCTCTCTCTCTCTCTCTCTCTCCCCCACTCTCTTCCCCCCTCCCCCCATCCCCTGGTGCCAGGGAACTCAGGGCCTTGAATGTTAGGCAGAGGAATAATCACTAGGAGTTTTTGAGCAAAGAAGTGATACAACCGGACCCATATTTGAGATCACATGTTCCAGTAGTGTTGTGAGTGGACTAAACGGGGAAGAAGGGTCATGTAGTCAGAAAGACTTATGAGGAGGCTATTGTAATAGTCCCTAAAGATGACACTGGGAATTTATAGTGATTGGGCAGCAGGAGAAATGTAGAGGACAGAATAGATGTGATCCTTTCAGAACCCTGTCATTTATAACATTCCATGCTCTTGTCTAAAACCTGTTTTAATTCAGAACTCTATGTTCTAATGTTCAATTCCTTTAGTAAATACCTGCTATGTGCAAGACACTGGGGACAAAATACGCAAAAGAAACAGTTCTTGCCCTCAATGAGCTTATATTCTATTTAAATTGAGGGTGAAGTGGGAATACAATTTGTACACAAATAGATAAGCACAGAGTACAAAGACAATAATTTCAAGAATGGAAGAATGGTAGTAACTAGCGCATCAGGAAAGACCTCATGTAGGATGTAGAACCTAAGCTATACTTTTGAGGGAAACCAAAGATTCTTCTAGATGGAGGGGAGGACATTATACACTCTAGGCTTATGGGAGATGGAATGTCAAGTACAAGGGATAGTCAACAGGCCAGTTTGACCGAAATGAAGAATGTGTGAAAGGAAGTACGATGAGATAACATTCCTTTCAGCTCTAATACCCTGTGTTCTTTGTTCTAACCTTCTACATTATTATTATTTTTAAGGCAATCAGAGTTAAGTAATCTGCCCAGGGTCACACAGCTAGTTAGTGTCTGAGGCTGGATTTGAATTCAGGTCCTCCTGACTCCAGGGCTGGTGCTCTATCCACTGTGACACCTAGCTGCCCCTAACCTTCTACAATCTAAGGTCCCTTCCAGTACTATTGTTCTATGTTCTAGGATCTTTCTCTGCTCTAAAATTCTTTAATTTTCTAAGTTCTAAAGTCTCCATCAGCTATAAAAATTCTATGTTCTAAGTGCTAGTGTCCTTTTGGTTTTAACATTATATGCCCTAACATTCTGTATTCCAGCTCTGATATTCTGTGATTCTGATTCTGTGAGTGTTGGGTGGTCATCTGTCACAGATGGATGACTCACTAACTTCTGTTTCTGCTTTTTGAGAATCCATGTGCCCCTAGACGCTGGATTACCACTGTACATATTTCCTTGGTTGCTCTACTGGTGTTCTTTCCTGTAATTCTGTCACACCTTAAACAACTGGAAACACTTTCAATTTATATTTCTGCCCCCACCCTTCAAATGCCAATTAAAAGCAAATTCTTAAATGTAGTGGAAATACCATGGGAATTAGAGTCAAAAGATCTGGTTTAAAATCCTGATTCTGCCACATGTCTAATCCTTGGGCAATTAATTTAACCTCATCGGGCCATGGTTTTCATCTGTAGAATGAGGATAACCCCCATCCTCATTCTTTCACTGTGTTGCTGTGAGGACCAAATGAGCTAATGATTATCAGTACACTTTGAGAGCACTACGTGCATATTATTTATTGTTGTTGTCATTATTTATCTGTATATTCATTCAACAAGCACCTCTTTAATACCCGCTATCTACCAGGCACTGTGTTAGTGCTAGGAATGCAAAGGGAAAAAAATTGTTTCCACCCAAGTTTCTGCTTAAGCTTGAAGGAAGTTAGGGGTTCTAAGGCAACGGTGAGGAGGGATTTTCTTTCGGGTAGGGGAGATCCAGGGAGAGGGAATGGAATGTCCTGTGTAAGCCATGTTTGGCTGAACTATAGAGTGTGTGAAGAAGAAGCAGATGAAAAAAGCATCAAGAGGTAGGTTAGGGTCAGGTTGTGAAGGACTTTAAATACCAGTCAGGGGAGTTCGTGTTTGATTCTAAAGACAACAGAGAGCCAGCCTCTAGGGATTTTTGAGCAGGGGAGTCACACATTATGATAGTGTGGTATGATGGAAAGACCCAGAAATATTGGAAGTGAAAAGACGTGGGAATAAGTCCTGGCTTTCTCTCTGGTTCCCGTTGTAAAGACTGTGGACAACTCATTTCAGCTCTCTGGTCCTCAGTTTGTTTATCTGTAAAATGAAGATAATAATCTCTGGCTCTTTTGCCTCACAGAGTTGCCTGAAAACCAGAATGAAGTGATGGATGCTAAAGCTTTTGTAAACTGTACAGCTCTCTATATGTGTGAAACATCGAGGATGACAATAACCACGATAAATCAAATCTGGGGACATTTACTCATGTAGCCCAGTGGAAAGCTCACTGACAGAGATTGCATAGACACAGACTCACCTGTACAGCAGCCATAAGAATCTCCAGTTTCTCCATCTCATCTTAATCTCATTTCAGACATTTAGTGAGAGTGTGTACTCAGTGGTAAAAGGAAGTTTACGGAGGGTGAAAGGTCATGCCCTGGAAGAAGGCTTTGGTGCGTTGAAGGGGGCTCACCCCTGCATCATTTCCTTCAGCGCAACAGTTCTCTGACAAGTCCTTGGAGAATATGCTAACTCACTTGCCTCTTTCTCCAGTCTCCCTGGCATTGTCTCTTTTATTTGCTCTGTGAGTTTCTGCTCCCCTACATGAAATCTCTTCTCAGACCCCACTTCCTTCACCCTCCTAGTTAAGACCTCAGTGGCCCAGGGACAGGATCAGGCCATCCGTGCCTGGGAGATGGTCTAGAATAGATGCTATAGGAGAGAGAGAGAGGAAACTGACCACAACCCCACAAACCCGACTGTTGAGTATTTCTATGAACAAACTGCAGAAACAAACTAACTAGCCTACTTTAAATGACTCTTTAAACTGGTCCCAGCAGATAGTTATATAGCTACAGATAGTCATGAAGAGTCATAGAGGGTCACATCACACACAGTGAGACACAATCACACCTTCACAATTGGATACAATACACAGCAATGATCTCACATACATGGTTATTATAAAAAAATGCACAAATACATACAAGCTGAAGGCAATTGGGGCGAGTCATTGGTCTGGAGACTTCAATTTCTCCTGCTGTATAATTGAGGAGGTGTTGGACTAGATATTTTAAAAATTCTTTCTAGCTCTACCATTCTATGTTGTAAGATCCCTTCAGTCTGAATGTTCTTTGTTTTAGGGTCTCTATCCAATGTTGGCATTCTAGGATTCCACAAGTTAGATATACTAACAACCACACAGTCCCACACAATTACACAAACCATTCCCACAGACTACGATCCTCATTGTCTGTCCCAAACACCTGCAGATACACACCATAGCTCATGTATAGAAAGGAATAAATAGACATACACACATACCACCAGTCCCAACTGACTTCACTGGGATCTAGCTCCCTGTCCCTAGTCTCAGGACTCTGCCCTGGATAGAGCTGAGTTATAATCGGAGGGGATGAGGTGGAAGGGTATTTCCCTTTGGTAATATTTATTACTTAAGTCCAGTCCAGCACCTAATCAGAGATAGACCTCTCTCCCCTCTCTCTGCTCTGTTCCCCAAAGCCACAAGGCAGAGTGCATTTGAGATTTGGGATTTGGACTCTGGGGGGCTCATTAATATTTTCCTCTGTAGAATCAGGTTTGGGGCCTCTATGGAGCTGGAGGGGCCAGAAGAATCATGGAATCAGGCAGTGGGGTGAGGGTAGTAACTCCTCCAAGAACAGGGACCAGTTTCTCTGATGGGAAACTATTGTCATAAGTCAAGATAAGAATGTAGCTTCTGCCTCAGCAGCCCACGTGTTTCTGAGAATAGAGTGAGAGGACCCTTTCTATTCTTCATTGGCCTGAGCAAATTACTTGGAGGAGAACCCAGGCCAAGGGGCCCCTAATGAGATGTAAGTGGGGTTGGAGGAAAATGGGGTACGCTCAGAGTTAATGCTGGCAGCCCAGGAAGGAAAGAAGAGTTCTGGACTATGAATCTGGAGACCTGAGTTCAAGCCTTTATCCTCCTATTTACTGTATGTGTTGGGCAAGTGACTATATCTCTCTTCTCTAGGTCCAGTTGCCTTATCTATAAAAAGAAGGAATGCAGTGTGGTAGCATGGAAATAATGTTAGATTTGGAGTGAGAGGAACTGAGTCCAAATCCTGGATCTGCTGAGTACTACCACCTTTGTGACCTCGAGCAAGTCACTTTACATCCTTGGACATCATTTTCTTCATCTGTAAAATGTGGGAGTTGGACTAGATGACATCTATTAAGTACCAACTATTTGAAGCTCTCTTCCAACTCATGATCTATGATACTTCCAACTCTAAACTGATTCCATGTAGGAGTTTAAACTCAGTCTCTGAGATCTGCCCAGTCTTAATATCTCATTTGTAAAGCATCCTTTCATTACAAATATAGCACTGTATTATTGACCACACCTACTGCAGACTTCAAGAAGATTAGGGTAATAGAAATGGATATCTGATGGTTTGGATAAAAATCTCTCAGCCTCCTTCTCCTCAACCTCCCTCCTTCCTTTCCCTCTGACCTTGGGACAGGAGGAGGGAGATGACTTTAACTCATAAGCCACCCCTCTTGCCTTTGAACTGGTGGGTAAAAGAGAGAGAAAAACCATGGAAGATTTGGAAGCACAAAACAAACTGCCACGGCGGAGAAGTGTTGGGAAAGTCTCTAGTGCCTGGGCTCTGGAGAGGTGGTGGATGAATCAATCATTGGCAGGCTACCACGGGCTGGATGCTGTCTTGTTGAAATTAACTTGGACTACAGAATGAGGCCAATGATTTCTCCTTTCATCTCTTCTCTTTTCCTGTTTCTCCTAAAAGGATGAGTGTCTGTTTCCCAGAGGAAGCTTATCAGTGTGTTTTAAGATTTTCGTATACCTTTTTATGTTTAAACATTTGTTTTCTTGAGCTAGTGAAGGTTATAAAGCTATTGATTAAGGAATTGCCAAACTGTGTGCAGGGCAGCTAGATGGTGCACTGGATAGAGCACCAGGCTTAGAATCAGAAAGAATCATTTTTCTGAGTTCAAATCTGACCTCAGACACTTAAGGCAAGACACTTTGCCTCAGTTACTCATCTGTAAAATGGGTTGGAAAAGGACATGACAAACCATTCTGATATTTTCACCAAGAAAACCCCAAGTGGGGTCACAAATAGTATGAAATGACTCAACAACAGCTAACTGTGTGCATTGTTGCTTGAATCCAGTACTGAGTAGGAGGTGATTGAGAATAACCTGGGATAAGACAAAGATTTAAAACTGCTTTACTTTGCCAGAGAGACAGATTTCTGCTTCAGCTTGGAGCTGAAAAGAGAATCGCTGATTTTTTTTCCGCAATGTATCAAGGCATAAAGCATAGATTTGTTGCAACCTTCTCCAGGGCTATTCATCCAACTCACATTCACATTCACTGTTTGAGATCCCCAGAGGAAGATCTGACTACTTTTACCAATCTTCACCCCTCACTCAAAGATCCTAGGTGCTAGGTTCCTAGTTCAAGTTCCTACTAGAGAACAGGCCATTAACAATGTCAGTTAGTCTTCACTAGCTTTTAGAAAATGAATTTACTAGGATGACATAGCAAGAACTACTTTTGGTGAATACCGGTGGTGAAGACATTCGGTTCCAACCACTAGAGGACCTTTGATAAGAATTCCAGATCTCCCAGACTCACAAGGTTGCTTGTGTTCCCATAGAAAGAGCAAATACCAAAGGGAGATGGCTCCCTCCCAGGCACAGACTTGCCCAGGCAGTATTTGTGACTGGATTGGGGTGGTGGCAGATGGGCTAGGAACCCTCTACCCAAGCTTGGCACCAGGAAGTTCAGAATCGTCCTCATGTTTTAGAGCCAGAAGGGAGAGAAAGGAGGAAGACTGGGCTGCCCCTTTCATATCACTACTCAAGTTCAGCAACCAGTTACATAACTCTTCATCTCATAATACAGACTTTAAATCATCATAGCCAGAAAGTAGGCTCGCCCCAAGCTTCAATGTGGTTGCTTGGACTGGACCTACATAACTTTCTTCAAGAATTGTTCCTCATAGGTTAGAGTCATATTCACCAAGGTATCTCCAGGCAAATTCAATACATTGTAGCTTCAGTACATTGGCAGGTAACTGGTTGGGTTGGCATTGAGGAAGGCATCTCCCATTATCATAGCCTGGGAAGAAAGAAAATCATTTCCCTAGAGGCGAGAGGCCAGGGTTGTTATTAGAAAGTCATACCCCAGGAGGAAGAATAGCCCAGTTCACAAAAAAAGGAGGGGAATAAGAGTAAGTGATGGACCTGCCTGCCAATATATCAACTAAGGGGCAATCACTACTACTACAATGATATTCTAAGATTGTACCATTTTCTATTACTGAAGAGGTGTTATTATTATTATTAGAGAGGTGTTCTTGGGTTCCCAAGGCTCTGGCTGGTCTTAGCAAGGCCTTAAATCCTGATCCAACAGTATTGGTCAAAGATCAGCATGTCCAAGAGCAGAGAGACTTATCAAAGCTTGATTGGAAAGTGACTTTTTTTTTCAGAGGGGATGGGAACACAGCAACTCATGAAGACCACCTACTAGAACACAGATGGACCAAGGTCTGGATAGTGGATGATATACCCATCCTGATGTTATCTCAGACTGCCAAAGTGTTGAAGTGTGATCCTCTCACCTAGTCTTGAGTTTATAGAGGTTTCTCTGTAGCTCTTCAAAACTAAGCCAAGGTTAGATGATCACATGTTCTAGATGCTGTAGAGGGAATTCATTCTCTGGTTAAGGAGTTGCACTAAATGGCTTTTAAATTTTTTTTGTTTGTTTCTGAGATTCCTCAAATTTATGATAAAGAACTTTGTCCCCTACTGTTCCATATACCTGTACCCTTAGTTATTTATTATAAGACTAAGTTGATAGTGGTTCTTTTGTTATTTATTGTAATGCAGGTGGAGATTACATCTGCCTGTTAAAATGATGCTCTCTAGTGAAGCTTGAGTTAAGACCATGGGTGGAGAAAGCTCCAAGGCACAAGACTCCCAGAGTATCTCATGTTTAGCCTCAGGGTTCAGTTAGGTAGATGATGAATGGCATGAGAGAGGGAAGCAGGTAGGTTGAACTGGGAAGAAAAAGGTAACATCCTCATGGAACAGTATTTAAAGGGCAGATGGCTTGAGTTCAGAGGAGAACAGTCACATGGAAAGAGAGGAGGGAACTTGAATTTAGCAGCAGGACAACTAAGGTCACAAGTGGATTTGTCAAGATGGGAGAAGGTCTACAGAGCCAAGGACAACATGGAAGGAAGCAGTTCAGCATAGCTGAAGGGACTGAATTCAACTTTTGTCAGCCAGCTCCAAGTCATTGCCAGAGTACAGGTGGAAAGGTTTGGGATCATAAGACCAGGCTTTGAATTCAAACTCTGTTAGTTATGATCTGCATGGCCATGGGCATGCTTCAGGGAAAAAAAAAAGGGATAGAACCACACTCCAGGATTCACTCCTAGTTCCATAAAGTCTGAACTGACATAATTTTTCTGCTGTGGTAAGGAAGCAGAAGGATTAAAGTGGAGTTAGATTATCTTTCCTTTAGAGGTTAGGAACATGGCAGCCATTCTATGAATGTCTATGGAGGACATTTCTCTACATGATTCATTTCATTTTTATGTATCTTGTTATTCTAAATCAAAGGCCTTTTGCTTTTTATACTTATGTGCCTTTGGTATGATCTACCATAGAGATGGACTTGGTGGGGGTAGGGGAAAGGCACAAGTATAGACTGAGTAAATCAGTCAATAAGCATTTATTAAGTGCCTGCTATATGCCAGGCACTGGAGAATTGACTCCAAACACCATACTGAACCTAGGGAATGGTGAACTCGCCCAGGGTAATGGCCTGGATAGGTAGGTGGGGAAGGGCTCAGTGTTATATTTTAATTATCTGCTGGGGAAAAAGTATTGAACTATGAGTTAGAAGAGCTAGGTTTCAATCATAGTCACTATCTAGCTTTAAAATGAGGGTTGAATTCTGAATTGGAATTATGTAATAAAGTGACAAAAATGTCCATTTGACTCAGATCCTGCAGCTAGACACATACCCCCAAGGACATCAATGACAAAAAGAAAGGCCCACACCAAAATATAATAGCAGTTTTATTTATAACAGCAAAAAACTAGAAACAAAGTAGATATTTATCTTTGAGAGAATGGCTAAATAAGTTGTAGCATATGAATGCAATGGAATATTCTTGTACTATAAGACATGATCAATGTAAAGAATACAGGGAAGAATAAGATGTATGAATTGATGCAAAGTGAAGTCATCAGAACCAGGAAAATTACACACAATGACTCCAATAATTTAAATGGAAAGAATAGCAATGACAAAATTGGGCACTGGGTGTGATTATAATGACCAATATTGGCCCCCAAGAAGTGAGATGAGAACGCACCTCCCTATGGTTGTGGAACACTCTGTATACTTCTGAACTTGGTTGATGTGTTGGACAGTTTTGCCAGACTACTTTACTTTATTTTAGTAATGGTTCTCTGGGTAGAGGAGTGGGGAGGGATGTATTTGGAAATAAAAGTAGTATAAAAACAAAATATCAATAATTTTTTTAATTGAGTGGTTGGACAGCTTATTTTTTATGGTCCCTCCCAGATCTGTGTTCTAAGGTCTCTCTGAGTTTGAAAGTTCTCTATTCTTTTAAGATTATTTCCAGTTTCAAAGCTCTATAATTCCATCCCAGACCTAAACCTAACCCCAACACTACCCAGAGGCACACATTCTTTCTCTATCTCTAGGGGAACAAGGGTTCTTTACTCTCTATGACTCCTTAGCCGTTTTAAAATATGGTAATGGCTTAGGGAGGGAACCCTTCTGCCCACTTCTTTGTGATAGTGCCTCCCTCCTCCCCCCAATTCAGTCTTCTAGTTCCTTCACTGCTGCCGTTGGGATGGGAAGCAGAATCGGTCCCGGGTCCTTCGAAAGGCCTCTTTAACCTCCTTGTTGCGGAGACTGTAGATAAGTGGGTTGAGGGCAGGGATAACGAGTGTGTAGAAGACAGATGCCATCTTGTCAGTGTCAAGGGCATAACTAGAACTAGGTCTTAGATACATGAAGATGAGTGTGCCATATAACATGGCCACAGCGGTAAGGTGGGAGCCACAGGTGGAGGCTGCTCGCCGCCTCCCCTCAGCAGAATTCATGCGAATCACAGCAACAAGGATGAAGGCATAGGATACAGCAATGGCTAACACTGTAGCTGTCTGGATGAAACCACAGACAGCAAAGAGCAGCAGCTCATTAAGGGAAGTGTCATCACAGGAAATGGCCAGCAGTGGGGGGATGTCACAGAAGAAACTGTTAACTTCATGGGAGTGGCAGAAGTGCAGGCGGAAAGTGAAGGTTGTGTGGACAAAGGCACTCAATGCACCACCCAACCCTGAAGCAGCCAAGAGCATGAGACATAGGCGTCGAGACATGGCTGTGGTGTAGAGGAGTGGGTTCCCAATGGCCACATAGCGGTCATAAGCCATGGCTGCCAGGAGACAGCACTCAGCATCTGCCAGCCCTGCAAAGACAAACATCTGGATGGCACAGGCAGCATAGGGGATGGTGGCATGTGACAGTAGCAGATCTATGAGCATCTTCGGGCCAATGGCTGAGGAGTAGCAGGCATCTAGGAGTGAGAGGTTGGCTAGGAAGAAATACATAGGGGTATGGAGCCGGGCATCTACATTTATCAACAATACCATGCCCATGTTTCCCAGTAAGCTCAGGAGGTAGATGGGTAGGAATACCAAGAAGAGTGCTACACGCAGGCCCCAGCGGTCAGTGATACCCAGGAGGATAAATTCAGCTGGGGTTCCATCAATCCAAGTGATATTCTCCAGGGTCATCCTGTGGGATGGCAACTGGGAGAAGAGGCAGAATAAACAGAAGGTGGGTGAGTACTGTTCATCACAATCTGCAACCTCCCTCTCCAATCTCTAAGGGAAAAGAGTGAGGAGAAAGGAAAGTCCCATGGGTCTTAGGGGAAAGTCTTCCTGGTGATATTCTGCCCAGTGGCCTAGTAACTTGGGAATGAAACTTTTTCCTTGCCTTAGTGCCTGCCTTCCTCTGTGGGATGGGATGGAGCCTGAATGTTGGTCTTGGAGCCAGGAAGACATACATTTAAGTACTGCTTTTGACACATGTTGATTTGCCACCCTAGGGCAGTGAGATGGGCACAGTGGATAGAGCGCTGGGTTTGGAGTCAGAAAAACTAATCTTCCTGAGCTCAAATCCACCCTCAGACACTAACTAGCTGTATGACCTTGGGCAAGTCACTTCACCTGTTTGCCTCAGTTTCCTCATCTATAAAATGAGCTGGAGAAGGAAATGACAAACCACTCCAGTATCTTGGCCAAGAAAACCCCAAATGGGGTCATGAAGAATCAGACCGCAACTGAAGACTCAACAACCCCAGGGCAAGCCCCCTCATCTCTTAGTGTTCTGGGCAGCTCTCTAGGCTACAGAGAAGGTGCTCACCTGAATTGGGAGAGGGAATCTCTTTATCCAAGAGTTCCTTCTATTGATGAAATTGGAAATTAGTCCTTTCTTTCCCAAAGACCTCATTTTAGGGAGCATGAGCTATATTTGAGAATAGCCTATATTTAGATCAAGATGCTATTTAACATTTTGAAAAATTATCTGGAAGACGAAGTATATAAAGAATTTCAAATTGTGGAAGCCCAACTAGGCCCGGAAAGGTCAATCAAATGGGACCTGAAGAAGGCCTCCGGCAACTGAATGAGCAGATTAAGATGCGATCATTAATAGTCATTCATTCAAGTATTTAAAGAACAAAGTACCTGCCACATGACTTATGTTAGACACAGAGAGAGAACAAAGAAGAAGATAACAGTCCAGCTCCTGGGAGCCCTTACTGAGCTCTGGTGGCTCACACTTCCTAGGGGTTTTAAAATTTGCCCAAGTGTATTCCTTACAATGACTCTGTGAAGCAGACAGACATCAATGGTGACCTTTTACAAATGAGCAAACTGAATCTCTGAGAGGCTGTATGACTTGCTCATAGAATATATGGAATTGATGAAAGTAATACACTTCATTACACATTTTCCTTCGTACCCTACTTATTCACGTATATAAAATTATATATATATATAAATGTATATATGCATTAATGTATATAAATGTATATATAAATGATGACCCTATTAGAATGTAAGTTCCTTAAGAGCAAGGGCGAAGACATTTTTCATCTCTCTCACCGCAGTGGGGAGCATAGAGCCTTAGAAGACACTTAATAAAAAATTATTGGATTATTTAATTGAATAGAAGACCCCGACTCCACTTCCACTTTCCTTTTTCTTAGCAAATTATCTAACCTCTGACTTTACTGAGAGTTGAGGCCATCCATCATGAATTCCCTTATCTCAGCTTCTTCACACCTTGAAACCCCTCTTCACCTTCTCTTCCATGCATACTATGAGCAAGTCATGTAACCTCTCAGGGATTCAGTTTGCTCGTTTGTAAAATGTCGCCTTTAATGTTTGTCTACTTCATAGTCATTGTAAGGAAACACTTGGCAAATCTCAAAACACTACATAAGTGTGAGCCCTACTTATAAAGGCAAAACTCTCCACTTGTGCCCTTGGTCTCATCCTATCCCTTCCCTTCTCCTTTAGGAGCATGCTCCATTGATCACCACCTTTATTCCCAAGCCCTTTTATCCATCCATTTCTTTCTTGTTGCCTACAAATATGCTCAGGTTTTCCTTTACCCCTATCCTTTAAAACAACGACAACAACAACCACTTTTCATTGACCATGCCATCCCCTCAAGTTGTTATCTTATATTTCTCTTCATTTTTCACTACTGAACTCCTAGAAAGAATAGAAGAGCAACCTATATTAGTTGCCTTCAATTCCTCCACTTCTTTAGTCCCTTGCAATCTGCCTTTCAAAACCATTTACTGAAATATGATGTCAATTTCTAAATTCAGTTTTCCTAGTCCTCAGTCTCCCTGAC
>CM053581.1:257739491-257759985 GCA_028627135.1 Pseudochirops cupreus
TAGCCTTCTCCTGGCTTGAAGAATGTCACAGCCCTCTAAACCCACTGCCCAATCACAAAGCTACAAGGCATGGGCATTCCTGGAAAACGAGCCTGGCACCACAGGCTCCACGTGACCACATTCAGCCTATTAGGGAACAGAGTATACTTTCAAATATCCAAGGGTCCTCAGAGTCACGTAGCCACTTTAGCAAAGGGCCTAGGGGCAGGGAAGGTCTTCAGATTCCCATAACAAACACCCACCTCCTTTCCTGGATTCTCACTTCTCCCCTGCCTTTCATGGAGCTGCTCTCACTTGGCTCTCTTTCTACGTGTCTCATCATGACTACTTTTCAATCTCTTTTTCTGGATAGTCATATTCCTCTTCCTTCCCAAAAATTGATGTTCCACAAAACTCCATCTTTTTTCTCTTCTCTATCTCCTTTGATGATCTCATTCTCTCATATGATCTCTATTATTACTACCCCTATATAGAAAACTCCTAAATATATATGAAGTGTCTCCAAAGTCTCAAAACAATTTAAAATTTTAATAACTTTAGAAGCTTAAGTGCTGCAAACTTCTTACAACACTTGAAGTTTCATCATTTAACTTTTAAGAATCTATTGGTGTGTTTCTTATTAAAATTAAACATAACCACTGTCTTGTGCTTTATATCACTCTAGTCAATTTCTGAACTTTGTAAAAACTTCCAGCAGCTGCTGTTCAGTGGTTGAAAGGATTACATTTGTAATCCTAGCCTTAAGATCATGTAAAGAATGAGTACTTGATGCATACATGACAACTTTGACATGACCCCACAAGAAAAAGTATAATAGAGATAGATCAAATGACTGAGGTGGCCAAGGAAGAAGACTTCTACCAATCTATTGGTCTAAAAAAGCTTCATATAGAAACTGTCACAAAACAATATATAATGATAGGGTGCCCCATCTTGTTAAAATTAAAATATTATTATTTGAAATTCACAAAACAGAATAAAATTTACATAATAAAACTTTCAAATAAATTTTGGTATGTGTAGCATTTAGACTTCTAAAGTTATTAAAACTTTAAACTACACTAAGATCCTCTTGGATTCATTTCCTTAATCCATTCCTCCTCCCATATTCAATTGGTTGCCAACTTCTATTAATTATACCTATACAACCTCACTTGCCACTATCCCACTTTCTCCACTTACATTGTTACCATACTAGTTCAGATTCTTATCACTCATCTAGACTATTGGAATAGCCTCTTCATTTCTCTGTCTCCAGTGTCTCCCATCTCCTTTCCATCCTTTACACAGTTGCCAAAATAATCTTCCCAAGACACAGATTTGGACCATGTCAATTTCTTGCTCAGAAGGCTCCAGTGGTTCTTTATTGATAAGAATACATGGTGTAATAGAAACAGTATTGGATTTACAGTCTCAGGACCTTGGTTCAAATGCCAGTTCTATAATTTACTTCATGTGTCACTCAAGACAAGTCACTTAAATATCTCTGGGACTTGGTTTCCTTATCTATAAACTGAGCAGACTGCAGTGAGATCTTTTGTGGCTCTAAACTTGCGGTTCCAGAAACCTAGGATGGTCTTGCCTAAGGATAATATATAAACTCCTTAACTCTTCACTTAAGGCCCTTCATAATCTCGCTTCCATAAATCTTTCCCTCCTTCTTTGTCATTATTTACTTCCTCATCCTATTCATTTCAGTCAAACAGTTCTACTGCCTTTTCCTTGAACTTAATATACATTATCTCCCGTCTCTGTTTATTCATTCATTCAAGCCTTCTCTCATATTTGGAATGCACAAACAACTGGTCTCTGTTTTGGATTTTTAAAAACATTCTTAATCTTCCTTCGAGGCTTCACTCAGTTGCCATCTCTTTGGCTCTTTCAGTCAGTCAATAAACATTTATTACATACCTACTATGTGCCGGATATTATAAGTGCTGGAGATACAAAGAAAGGCCAAAGACAGTCACTATCCTTTGTTTACATAACTCCCAAGGGTATTTGAAGGAAGATTTTTTTGGAGGTAGGTAGGACTTAAACTGGGTTTTGAAGAAGTAGGTGGGTAGGAGGAGAACTAGGAAAGTGGAATGTCACCAAACCACAAATTTAAGAGTTTCAAGATGGAAGTAGGGTGGTCGATTGTAGGTCGATAATACCTCCTGCAAAGCGGGGAAGGGGTCTGAGATGATAGAATTTACAGATGAAAGAAACTCTAGAGGTCATCTAGTCCAATGATTTTATTTTAGAGATGAATAAACTGAGGGCCAGAAAGGGAAAGAAAAAGGATTTAAGTGCCTAGTATGTATCAGGTTCTCTGCTAAACACTTTACAAATATCTCATTTGATCCTCACTACAACCATGGGAGCTTCATTTTATGGTTGAGAAAACTGAGGTTAAGTGACTAGCCCAGGGTCATGCGGCTAGTAAGTAACACCTTATTTGAACTCAGATCTTCCTCACTTCAGGCCCAGTGCTCTATTCTCTGTGCTGCCTAGTTGTATAGAGATTGGCTCAAGGTCACACAGCTTATAAATGGAAAAGCTTGGATTTGAATCCATGTCTCCTGATTCTCAATCCTGTGACCTTTCCAATAAAACACACTATTTCAAAGACTGAAAAAAATATCATCGTTGCGTTGAGGGTTTTAAAGATCACTAGCAAGCTTTCAAAGTGGTACAGACCAAAGCCAAGCTGCGAGCCGGAACTCATTCCCCATACATTGGACAGATTAGAAACAGAATTAGGGTCAATATGGGTTTGGATAAATCCCCATATGGCAGAATATTGGGGCCTGCTTCTACTCTGTGAAAATAATGTAGTGAAGGGTGATGATAGCCTTTCTCAAAATAATAAGCTTTAATTTGCATGTCAGTCCTCTGCTCATAACCCACTGGTGACTCCCTTCTGCCTGCTAAATAAAGTTCAGACTCCTCTGTCTGGCAAATCTCCTACCACCCTAACTTTTCGTTTATTTTATTCTCTTCCACTTATTCTAGCCAAACTGCACCAATATTATGTCCCTGAATAATTCTGGATCTCTCCTGTCTCATTGCCTTTTCTCACACTGGTCCCTGTGCCTGAAATGACTTCCCTCCCCTTCTTTGCCCAATTGAAATGTCACTTCTTCAGGAAACTTTATTTTTTTCTTTTTTGTAAAAAAGATAATATATTTATTGCATTAGAATTTCATTCTTTCCAGGAGTCATAATGAAAACTGATAGCATTAGTATACATGATGCAACCAAATAGCCATGTAAGCAATATGAGAAAAACACAGAACCAGAATTTAACAGGTAGAGTTCGTACTTGATAAAAAATATTTAATATGGCTTGTAATGGAAAGAAATTGTTGTATTTTCAAATAACTTGCTTTTGCCACATTCCATTCATTCCCCATCAAGTGGAGATAAAAGCATAATCTCCATCTTTAAATTGCATGTACATTTGCTCTACATTAATGTTATACTTACTTTGCACCACATAGTATGTTTTAGTTTTTTTTTCTTTTTGGAGGGGGGAAGGCAGGGCAATTGGGGTTAAATGACTTGCCCAAGGTCACACGGCTAGTTTTGTATTAAATGTCTGAGGCCGGATTTGAACTCAGGTTCTCCTGGCTCCAGAGCCAGTGCTCTATTCACTGTGCCACCTCGCCGCCCCTGCACCACATAGTATGCAATGATATATGAGTGTCATTGTGTATCTATATTCAGCATACAGTTAATTCTGTGACAAAATACCTCTTCAGGAAGATTTCCAGGACTCTCTTGGTCAGTAATGCTCTACCCCCCTGGATCTCAACTAACACTTTGAACATCTATAATAGATTTATCATGTAAGGCTTATTTTATCGTGGCTTATCTATCTACTAGATGAGGAGCTGGCAAACTGTGGCCTTGAGAGCCAAATCCGTAGGTTTTAAGATCATAACTACAGAGCTGGAGGGGCCCTTAGATATCATCTAGTCCACTATTGATTTTACAGATGAGGGAATTGAGTCTCAGAGAGGTTAAATGACAGAGGTAGTAAGGTTCCACAAGCTCATGTTCTGTCTCTATAACACTTAGGTATTGATTACCACAGGGAAAAAGGAGAGAGGAAACTTGACTCAGTCTATCTCTTCCCTGAGAGCTCTGTGCCTCAGTTTCCACATTCAGAAAGCAAGTGTCACTCACCTTCACACATCGAGGAGCAGAGAGATTTTGTGGCCCTCTCCATTTCTTCATCTGTAAGGTGGAGAACAAGACTTCAGTGCTTTGTAGTCAAAGGACAAAAGCTAGAATGTTCCATTTGGAAGGAACCTTAGAGGTCATTGATGTGCAATGAATAATGTCAAGTGCAGTGCATTTGGAGATAGGAGCCTTGACTTCGAGTTCTAGTTTTGCCACTTCTTAGGCATATGACCTTGAGAAAATTACTGAACTTCTCTGAGGCTCAATCTCTTCATTTAGAAAATAGGACGCTAATCTAATCTAATCTAATTCAATCCAATCTAATCTTTATCTATCTATCTATCTATCTATCTATCTATCTATCTATCTATCTATCTATCTACCTACATCTTCTATAATGCTTGACTCGGTAAATGTTGCTATGAGAATTAAAAGAGATAATGCATAAAAAATTCTTTGTAAATTTGAAATAACCAGATGAATCTAAACCATCTAGACCAGCGGTTCTCAACCTGTGGGTTGTAACTCCTTTGGGGGTCGAACAACCCTTTCACAGGGGTCCCAGGGGTCACATAAGACCATCGGAAAACATATATTTTTGATGGTCTTAGGTACCGAGACACAGCTCCTCTATCCGTCTCCAGGCAGGTTGGCCCACATGCAGATACGCCCACATATGAGTATTAAAGGGTCGCAGCATTAGGAAGGTTGAGAACCACTGATCTAGACCAAGCACCTCATTTACTGATGTGGAAACCAATAGTCAGATAATGATTTCACTATCCCCCTGCTGCCTCTGAGTAAGACTTAGCATCCCAGAGTAGGGCAGGACCTTCAGAGTTCATTTAGATTCTCAAGCGTAGAGGCCTTCTTTCTTCGGTTATCATCGTTAAGGATTTTCCCCCCTCACATCAAACCAAAGACTTCCTACCTGCTATTTTCACTAAATTCTGAATTCTAGCTCATGGTTAGGTCCAAGGATGGCAAATTGAATTTATCTAATTCCTCTTCTCTTTGACACTCTTTCACATATTTGAACAGAGTGATCATGTTCCTCCTCTTTGCCCCCCTTCTCTTTTCCTAGCTATGTGTCTCCTTTTCCTAGTCTAATTTTGAGTCCACCTCCCATGCTAAGAGCTCTCTATTGGTCATATTCCCACTTGTCAATATCTTTCCTAAATATGGGAAAACTAAAGCTTAGAGAGGAGAATTGACTTGCCCAACATCATATAGCTACTGAGTGTCAGAACTAGTACTTGAACTTGGGTTTTTGACTCCCAACTCAAGCACTTTTTCTACTCTAATTTGCATCACTCAGAAATGACAGAATTCTTTTACATCTATTCCCTTCTTACTCTTTTACTTTTATCCTCTGTCTCCAACCCTGATGCTTAGATCCATATGTCTATGGATCTCACCACCACTCACCACTCTCAGTACTGAGCTGTAGTTCTTCATACCACATGCATGCATTTTATTCAGCCCATCTTAGCTTAGAGACAGAAGAGAGGACATTTTATCCTTACCAAAGAGACATCCAAGAAAACATTTCAGTGAATTTTTTTAACGATACAATGGTGCAGAATAAGAGACAAAGGGTTCAGATCCTACTAAAGGATATACCTAGGATAAGAAGAAGTCCCAAAGTGTCTTCTTTAGTTTAGAATTTAATGCAGAGGCAGTGTGAGGGAGTTAGCAGGAAATTATCTCCCCCTTCCTCCAAAGCAGGGATGAAACACCATCTTATCTATATAACCTGCCGAAAGCAGGTGCTACAATGCTGTACCCCTCTTCTCCCTCTCCCCCCCGTCCCATCCTGTTACCCAATCCCTCAGCCCTCCTCCTCCCTAGAGACCATGGAGATGTGTTTTCTCCTCGATCCTCATGGGCTTCTGGGTTTGTGGCTGACAGGGGAATGCAGCTGATGGCTCACTTCCCAAGGCTAGGGGAGGCAGGAAAGTTTGGATGCAAATAATTACAATAACAGTGGCTCTAATTTCTGTGGATCTTCACATATGACAAAAATTGTTCCTCATAATACCTCTGTTGAATCTATGTATCCCTTAAAACTTGCCTCAGTTATTATCTCCTCCAGGAAGCCTCCTCTGATTTGATTCAATTGATAGCAATTTGACTTCACTAGCATCTTAATAGATTTTATTGATATATTTTGTTTTTAACGTGATCTAGACTTCCCTTTGTGTCTTTCCCTTTTCCTCCCAGAGAATTATCCCTTACAATAAATAAGTTTTTAGAAAAAGAGAAAAAAAATCACCCCAAATTGATCAACATACATACATCTATACGCGGACATGCAGACACACAGACACACGTATGTATGCTCCATGGACCCCATACTTCTTCAAAGGGTGAGAAGAAGAAGGAAGTGATCTACCAGTCTTTTCTTCGGGGCTAAGCCTTTTCTTCATAATTTTGGAGCATCGTTTCAAATGTTTGGTGGTGGCTATTCTTTCCATTTTCACTGGTGTGGTTACTACATATATTGTTTTTCTGATTCTGCTTATTTCACTTTACATCAGACCACGCTTCTCTGTATCCATCATATTAATCATTTCTTATAGCATAGTAAGTGATATTCCATTACTTCTTTAACCATTTTGTAAGCAATGAGTATCTACTTTCACACACAATTTTATATAATTCTCACATATCCCTTTATTTTGTATTCTCTGATGTGCTTATTATGTAATAATATTCTTGTAGTTGCCTATGTGGTATCTTTTCCTTCTAAATTTTTTTTAAAATTTATTTATTTTATTCTTAACTTAAATAAAACAAGCGTTTCCACAACATAGAGTAGAAAAAAGATCATTGTACATGAAACTGCAAATCTATTATATACAACTTATCCTTTTACTAGACTGTGAACTCCATAGGGGCAGGGACTATGCCTTATTTAAACTTCATTTCTACTCTAGGGCCTGGCACAATACTCTTCACGAAGTAAAAACTTAATTAACATTTGTTGCATTTGTGTGTTGTTGAATAAACTGTGGGCCACTACCCAATGTTCTAGGGGCTTACAGAGACTGGGTTAAATCTTGGGAGTGTTCCCCCAAATATATGTCTTCTGCTCATTTGCCCTACCCCACTTACAAGTTTCCTTTTGGCAATCCAATCTCAGAATCTAGTTTGTATCCCATATATCCCATGGGAGCCTAAATATAATGCAGAGAGTTAGATACAAACTGCATTATATTTAGGGTTCCCAGCTCCCATGAAAGGGCTCAAGGTCATGAGGCATATGGGGTACAGAATATCCTTCGTTTCACTCCATAGAAAACACATAATAAACTCACATTAATCTATAGACAATTGATACGATTCTCTTCTTTCATGAGTTCCACTTCACCCTTGGGACGCTATACTGTTCCTCCAGAGTCATAGTGCAATCCTATGATTTGGACTCCCCTTGGAAAGGAAAAAAAACCTTGGAGTCATTAAAGAGGTAATCCCCTCTGACATTCTGGTGAGTTCCGCTTTTACCCCAGGGATGCTTACAGGCAGAACTCTAGTCTTATGGTACTACTCTAAGGGCCTGAAACTCCACTGGAAGAAAAATGAACTTGGGTTTCCTAGAGAGTATAACCCTTGACATTTCAGACATTGACAGTCCTTTTTTATTTACCCCAGAGATAGGAACATTTGCAGAAATATATACAACCTTAGAATACTACACTGATGGCTTAGATTCCCCATCATGAAGGAAAATTATCTTCTAGTTTCTAGAGAGACAAACACATTCCTATTGGACCTGCATCATTGGAAATCGGCCATGACAATAGGGGAGGACAAAATTCAGGAAGTTTGCGTTCATGTTATACCTCACATTTTGTCGCTCCAGAGTGACTGCAGAGCTCTTTTGTAGCTCCAGGAGTCGTTTGTATGATCTCTCCATGCTACTGATGCTGACTCAGAAATTGTCCTCCCATTAGAAACTTAGATTCTAAGATTCTCTTTTTTCTAAGAGGCTGGCACTATCTAAAACAGTCTTATCTTTAGAAAGCTGGGTCTTGGGATTTGGGATTTCTAGAGAAACAACTCTGACACCAGCATTGCTAATGAATACCTCCTCCCTTTCTTTCAATATTCCAAGAACCCAATATTGTTTAGGAAATCCACCCTTACCTCTATCTGGGAGGCTGGGATTCAATAATTCCCAGTACTTGACCATGTGCTTCCTCTCTTATGGGGTACTGTGGTTGAGAACATGCACAAATATAGGTGTTCCCCAAGGACAAAAGCCCATTCACAGGTTACTGGACTGGAACCTATACTCAATTCTCTTCAGATCTCATAATAGAAAAGAGTCAACTCTACAACTTTACTCCTCTCTCAACCTTTTTTTTTTTAGACCAATTCAAGCCAACTGATTCATCTTCTAGGATAAATTATAATAGTGGATAGTCCGCTGGATTTGGAGTAAGGAAGACCTGAGTTTTAATTCTGCCCCTGATATTTGCTAGTTGTGTGATCTTTGGTGAGTCACTTATACTCCCTTGGCCTCAGTTTCCTCATTTATACAATGAGAGGGTTGGACATGGCCTCTGAGATTGCTTTTATAGGCCTGAAATAAAATTTGACCCATTTGCTTATGTAAGTTTGGGCCTATTTGATTAGATCAATCTAGTTATTTTATATTGCTCTAATTGTTTTAATAGTAATGTTCTGTCAAACAACTTCCTTTCTATTGCTTTGTTTTTTGTCATATAGCTAAAAGGTCCTGTTATGTTTGTTGTCGTATTGCAGGCCTGGGAATGCTGAGAACCAACCAACTATAAGAAGGAATCAAAACCCACCCCAAAGTCAAGAGAACTCAGTAAGTTGGCAGAACAAACATTACTTCCCGGATGATGAGGATTTTTTCAAGAGGATTTGGTGTACCATGATGCTCTCTTGTCCAGGCTAAAATCTTTCTCAAAAATAGAAATGGAAAGGTTGTAAGTAGGGCAAAACTTGAACCTTTTCCTTTTAATGTGTATTGTTTTAGTGCTATGGTGTACATAGTTTATAAAGATTTGGAATGTTTTCTTTATCTAGTCTATTATAGAGAAAGGGATGTCTGAAGATAAGAATACAGGTTTGCCATAAGTATAGAAATTTTATTTTTTTCTCTTAGCATTTATCCAGTTATATAGCTTTAGAATCCACTCTGGCTGCATTTACTATGTAACATAACACTAGAAGTCAAACAAAATATAACTGAAAAATTAATTTAATAGCTTTCACATGGAGATGCAAAGGCCCAAGCACAGCTTCATCTCTTTAACCTCAAAAGTTGATTAGGGAAGTCCTGTGATCAATACATTAGAGTTGTATTAATTCTATTTTATAGATGAGAAAACTAAGACAAACATATGTGACTTGCTCAAGGTCACATAGCTAATAAGTGGCAGAATGGCCATTAAACTATCAGGTCTTCTGACTTTAGGACATATAGAGATAGTGGAAAGAGGATTGAAGGTGGGATAAGGAGACAGGAAGTCAGGAGACCCAATTTTGAATTATGGTGCCAACCTTTCATAGCTATACAAATATGGATAAATCATATCTCTTTGAGCCTCAGTTATCTCATTTGTAAAGTGGGGATAATAATACTTGTCCTACCCATCCCACATGGTCATCTTGGAGAAAGCTCTTTTTTCCTACTTTTTTCCTCCTGAACTCTTCCCTTCCTGACCTCAAAGAAAACTATCAAATGACAAATACATTTTTAAAGACAAGAAAGAAAGAATAGTTTTAAAATGAGTGAAACCAATCAAGACTTCTTCAACTCTGGAAAGAAATGGGAGGAGGTTCCTATAACTGTTCTTTAGGTCCATATTTGTTCATCATTTAAAAAATATATATTTTTTCAATTGATAAAAATCTACAGTATTTTCTCTCCTTATTCCTCCCTCTTTTTTTCTTTGGGATATTACTCTATCCTTTGTAATTTTACAAGATTCAGTTTTGACTGTTTTGTGGTTGTTCTTTGAAATTACAGTGTTGTAGTCATTGTGTCTCTTGTTTCCTTCTCTGCTTACTTTACTTTGCATCAGTTCAAGTAAATATTTACAAGTTTCTGAGTTTATCATATTTGTTATTTCTTAACCCACAATAACATTATATTATATTCATGTATGCAATTTGTTTAACCATTCCCTGATTGATGGGCATCTGTTTTGTTTCCAGCTCTTTGCTATTACAAAAAGCACTGATAGAGTCTAAATACAGATAGAAGTATACTTTAAAAAAACCCTTTTTTTCTTGTTTTTTTTGGGGGAGGGGGAAGGGTGTTTGTTTTCTTTCACAACATAATATGGAAATATGTCTTGCATGACTGTGCATGTATAACCTATATGAGGTGGGAAGGGAAGGAAGGAAAGAGAAAATTTGGAACTCAAAATTCAAAAAGAATGTAAAAAGTTGTTTTTGCATGTAATTGGAAAAATATTTTTAAAAAAGAAAATGATCATACTAATTCCCATCTCTACCAATATTGCATTAGTGTCCTCTTCTTCTGCAGCCTCATCAACACTGACATGTTTTGTCATCTTTGACAATTTGATGGTAAAGGAAACACTCAGAGTTATTTTGTTTTGCATTTCTCTAACTATTAATAATTTGGAGTTCTCTAATAGTCATTTGAACTATTCTTTCATATAATTGTTTAGAATTTTCAATTATTCTATTGAGAGCTGTTTGTTCATATCTTTTGACCACTTATCTATTAGGAAATAGCTTTTGGTTCTATGAAATATATGCATATTGGGGCGGCTAGGTGGCACAGTGAATAAAGCACTGGCCCTGGAGTTAGGAGGACCTGAGTTCAAATTTGGCCTCAGACACTTAACACTTACAAGCTGTGTGACCTCGGGCAAGTCACTTAATCTCAATTGCCCTGCATACCCCCTCCAAAAGGCAAAAAAAATAAAAAAGAAATATGCACATTTTTGTGTATAAGTGCATATATGTTTATATCTATGTTTTAAAATATATCTTAAGTAGCAAACTCTTATCTGAGAAGCTTGATACAAACATTTTTTCCAGCCATTGGGAAATGAGGATATGGCTGTCCTGGGCTCCCTCCTTAACTGAAAGTTTTGAAGCTTATGACTTTGACATCCAATCAGAAGAGTAGAAGGTACTGATGAGATATAAATACCAACTCAGATTAAGAAATCTATATGAAATAGCCTTTCTAAAGTTTTCATCTCTTTTGTTTATTCAAGTCAAATAACATCTAAGACCTTATCCCTTCATAGTCAGGTTTACCTCACTTTCTACCTTCCTCTTACCTATTAAGCTGAAATTAGCAGAGAGTATCAAAGCGCTAAAGTTTTGTATGTTATGCCCAGTCGTCTCCCTTTTGGCTTTTCTCTCTTGCATCTTCTCCCTAATGACTTGAGTGATTCCTAAACAGTTTGCTCTGATGCTTTGGGAAGTTTGAGACAACAGAGTTAAAGTGACAGAAGAAGGATAAGACAGGTATCTTAGAGACATTTTTCACTTAGCCGCCTACATTCATTGAAAAATAACTAAGATAGGCTTTCCATTCTCAAATATATGTGATTCTACAGAATAACCGAATTTGAGAGTTGGAAAGGACCTATAGTCCAATAAGCAAATGAATGTGAATCTTCATTACAACACCTCTAGTGGTCCTTTATTCTCCACTTGAATCCCTACCTATAGTGGTAGAAAAAGACGCTACCTCTCAGGGTAGCCCGTGATGACTATAGATAACTCTAATGTAGTTGATAGGACATTTTTCTTTATACTGCATTAAAATCTGCCTTTATTCATCTTCTACTTATTGCTCCTGGTTTGAACTTCTGGGGTTCAACAAAAGATAGATCCTTTACTTTTATGTCCTCCATAATCTCCTCTTAAAAATCTAGTTAGAGGGGAAATTGCATAAAATTAAAAAAAAAAGATTATTCCCCATTTAACTGAATTTAATATTAAAGATCATGCTACAAAAATTAGATAAACATTAATTTTGTTTGTACAGAAGTTTTTCATTTTCATGCAATTGAAATGATCTATTTTATCTTTTGCAAGTGCCCCATTCATTGTCTGGTTAAGGATATATATACATATAAATATACACACACACACACACATATATAAATATATCCATAAGGATGAGGATATATATATATAATGTATATATATATACATCCATAATTATGAAAGGTATATGATCTACTTTTCTTCTATTTTTATGTCATAGTCTTTAATATTAAAGACATTTCCATTTTGAATTTACTGTGGAATAGTGTTAAAATTAAAGTCATTATATCTATTTTGAATTAATTGTGGAACATAGTGTAAGATGTTATTGTCCTCTCCTATTTTTCCAGTCTTCTTACACCTTACTCTCTATCATGTGCTCTTTGATTCAGTGACACTGGTCTCTTTGCAATTCTATGAACAAGACACACTCTGTCTTGGCTCTTAGTATTTTCCCTAACTGTCCCCCACACAAGGAGCTCTTGCTCCTTGTCTTTGCCTAATGGCTTCCCTGGCTTCCTTTAAATCTCATATAAAATCCTATTTATTACAAGAAGCCTTTCACTACCCCTGTCAATTCTAGTACCTTCCCTTTCTTAATTAATTCCTACTAATTCTGTATATAGCTAGTTTTTACATATTTGTTTGCTTATCTCCCCCATTAGACTGTAAACCAGAGGTTCTCAACCTGTGGGTTGTGGCCCCTTTGGAAACGACCCTTTCACAGGGGTTACAGGGGTCACCTAAGACCACTGGAAAACACATATTTCCAATGATCTTAGGAACCAAGACACCATCCCTCTATCTGTCTCCAGGTGGGTCCACCCACATGCTGATATGCCCACATACCAATATTAAAGGGTCGCAGCATTAGGAAGGTTCCACTGCTTGTAAACTCTTTGAAAACAGGGACTGTCTTTTCTCTCTTTTTGTATCCTGAGAGCTCTGCACAGTATTGAGCACTTAATATATGGTTATTGACTGACCTAAGCCTAATTTCTGCTGGATTAATGTATAGTTTCTTGGTAGTTTTCATCAAATAGGGAATTCTTCCAAAGTAATTTATGATTTTGGGTTTAAACAACACGGAATTGTTGAATTCTATTTTCTGATTCTTCCTTATCAAGTTTGTTTCATTGATCTACTTCTTTGGTTTTTAGCTCAATATGAAATGGTTTATTCTACTGATGATTGTGTTTACTTAGTCCAGGAATTTTGGTATGTTGTTTAATAATTATAATTTTCCCCACATAATTATTAATTGTGTCTATGGTTTGTTCTTTAGCCCATTCATTATTTAGAATTTCATTGTTAAGTTTCATTTGGGTCTGTGTCCTCGTGCTTCTTTAATGAATGACTATTTTTATTGTGTTATAGTCTGTGAAGGATATGTTTACCATTTCTGCTTTTTTATTTATTTGCTCATGTCTGTGTCCTAATACATCATCCATTTTTGTGAAAGTGACATATGATGCTGATAAATATGTATATTCTTTAATACTACCATTTACAAGAAACCACAAATCTTTTAATTCTAGTTTCTCCAGCAATTTTAAAAATTCTATATTTTTCTTTTTTCATTTTCTGTCAAGTTTGTCTTGAACTGAGAGGAAATTAAAACCTCTTACTCTTATTATATTGCTTTCTATGTCTTCTTGTAATTCAGTTGATTTTCCCTTTATTAATTTGGATAAGCATTGATCTGATGTCTATGATTTCTTTTAGCATAATGTAGTTTCCTTGTTCATTCATTTTTACTTTTTGAATGTTTGTTTTTGATTTGTCTGTTAGCATGATCTCTACTCCTGTTTTGTTTGTTTGTTTGTTTTTTTGGTTCATCTAATTCAAAGTCAACTTTGTTTCTGCCTATTTATTTTTATTTTATGAATGTCTTCCTTTTTTGGGTACATTTTTTTAAGCAATGGATTGTAGGGTTTTATTTTCTTATTTAACAAGTTGGTCTCTTTACTGGATTGTTTAATCCACTATATTTAGTTATCAGAGGTAGGCTTTTCCTTTTCTCCATTTGTCTGTGATTTTTTTTTTCTGACAGGTCCTGGGTCCTCTTTCTCTGCAAAGATAGTACTTTGTCTCTTAAGCTAATTTTGCTTAACCTACCTTAAGACAACCACATTCCCACAGGCTCAATTCCCCTCGTCCTTAACTCCATCTCCCTCTTGTCTGTCACCTCTTTCTCTATTTATGAACTTTTTATTTATTAATTCCTCTTTCTTTCTTCCTCTTATCTAATTCTTTCCCTTTTTGATTCTCTGAGTTAATCAGTCAAATAAAATACTTTTCCCTACCATCCCCTTAAGCTTCTTTTTCTTGTTGGCTTTTTATAATTTTCTGTACTTTTTCCCAAAAATGTTGTCTTTCCCTCATTATCTTCATGAATTCTTTGCCCTTTATATCAATTCCAAACTGTTATTCCTTGATTCATCATCTTTATATTTATTTATTCCTTCTTTAGCCTCTTTGTCTCATGGAATTAAAATGTCCAAAAGTACTTCTTTTGAGTTCCTTCTTCTGAAAATTTCTGTGGTACAACCTTGTTGATCTTGCCCCATTCCTCCTGGGATTTCTGTTGCACCTCACCCTTAGAAGTACCCATTCCTGCAGAAGACTGAGATAGTTTTCTTTCCAATTTGCCATGAAATCTATTCTCTGGGCTCATGCTGTTGCACACTTCTGCATGTTGGTTGTCTCTAGGAACTCTGATCTCCCTTCTTTTGAGGCAAGATACTACCTATGGAGGTATATCATTTTTTCAGAAGTTGCTGTATCTCTAATTACTAAATCTTTGCTGATTACATGCATTACAAAGTCACCATCTCTCTCATCAATATCTATCTATCTATCTATCTATTTATCTATCTATGTATATGCATCACACATATGTACATGTATGTGTTTGTATATAAATACACAAATCTCTCCATGGGACTATTGTTCAGTGGGATACCTTTCCATCACTTAAATGAGATTTTATCTTTATTTCTCCTTTTTAAAATCCTCTATATTTGCCACTTCATTCATTTTTCTTTAGTCTCTCTTCCCAAGAGACTATAGGAGTTATTTCCTTCATTGTTTACCATTGATTTGATTAGGACTCATCACACATTTCTCTCTCTTCTTCCTCTCTCTCCTCTTATATGCCCTCCCATTCTGTAGTTTAGTCCTCCAAAATATTAATGCCCCTATCACCAAAGTTTAATTCACGCTTTTTCAGATCTATTTTACCATCACTTCTTTTCTATTTCTACCTTCACCCTTGTTTCCTTATGTACTCTTAGAAATAAATCTCTTTATAGCTCCCTTGTTGTTATGTTGTTGTTGTTGATGAAGATGATGACAATGCCAACAATGATATTTTTAACTCCAGAGGTGTCTTTCTTTTGCCAGGTTTTCCCCCCTTTTGTTCTTGGGTAATTTATTCCCTTATTTCTGCATTTCTTGGTTACTGTGTTGTTTGCCTTTCTTGAGTTTCTGTTGTTCATGTGTTTTCAAAGCAAATAATCTAGCCGTTTAAAAAACGAATGCCTCAAGTGATTCTTTTATTGAACATCTACCTTTTTTAAAAAAATTGATGCTTAGCCTTGTTTTGTTTTTGGCTTATCATATTCTTCTGGAGTACCTATGATCCTTAAATTGTCTCTATGCGTCCTGTATTTGAGATGAATACATTTTGCTTTATGTAGACATCCTATGTTCTTTTATTGAGATACTTTACATTTTCTTTTATTTTTCAGTCTTTTCTAGAGATTCAAAAATAACTTTTATTGCTATATAAAAACAGGTCAGGAAAAATATAAGTAATAAAATATTCTGTAAGTAATAAAGTATTCCATAAGTAACAAAATATTCAGATCATTTGAAAGTCTCCCATGAACATATTGAGATAAAAAGAATTCCTTCAAGATGAAAACCTTTTGTTTAGTTTAAAACAACTGCCATCATTTTAAAGTACAATATACGTAAGTAAAGATTATTTATGCATTCTCCTCTACTTTCTTGTGATTCCTAGTTAAATTTAACCATTATACTATGTGTTTCTATTTTAAAAGGTTACTGCCTTAAAAAAAATCACTGTCATATAATACCTTAAAATTAATAATGCGAGGTTGTTGTTGTTTTTTCCTTTTGGCATCATAGATTAGTAATCACTGTGGTTGACCAGACAATGGGAAGTATTCTTGCTGTCTGAGCCTTGGGAGTCAACACAATCCCATTTCCTTGTAATTTCAAGCTCTAGAGAGGAAAAGGCCTAAAACAAAATGACATGTACATTTTCTCCCTTTGTACTCTAACAACCAAAACTATTTGCTGTAATTCCCTTTAAAAGTGCAATTGGTTTCTTTGCCACTTAATTGCAGATTTTGAGGTCTTTCTCTTAATCATTCTGGCTTAAGGAAGCCATACAAATACAGAAAAAGAAAGTGACATAGTGATGGTTCATTTTGATTTATGGAACTGGAATGCCACCATATGATTTGGTGGCATTCATTCAAAAGTATATTCATTTAAATTTTTCAACAAAACCACTGTTAGAAATTACTTTGATGCTGGTTTAAATAAGTCTTAAAACAAAGCTTTCTTTCCTTGAATTAGATGCTGGGCTGAGCTAAGCCAGACCATTTCTGCTGAAATAAACTGAAATAAGGCATAATTATTTTGGGTAGATTCAATCACATTTTGGGAAGATTCAAGTTTCCTTTCCCCCTATTCTTTTAAACTTATTATGAGATATTTGGTGGTGAGGTTGTTTTTTTCAATATTTTGACTTTGTTTTAATATTTCTTGTTGAATTATATAGTCATTGACTTTGATCCATTCTAATTTTCAGGTAATTTGTTGCTTGGGCAAGGTTTTGTACCTCTTTTGTCTATGTGCTATTTACCTTTCTAATTATTTTTTCCATTGCTTTCATTTCACTTGTTCTTTTGAAAGTATTGCATTTTTTGTTTCTCTTCCAGATTTACCTTTACTTCTACATATTTGTCTTCCAAATAGCTATCTCTCTTTCACTTTTGTAGAGAGACTTCATAGAATGGATTCAATTTTTTTCTATTCCACTAATTATTTCAACTATGAAGGCTCTAAATTCCACTCTCAAAATTTTTATTTCTCTTTTGAAAAATCAGGGAATATCCTATTTTATTTCCATGCTCTCTTACGGATCCACAGGGTCTTCTGACTCATCAAGTGTTGATTAATTTTTTGTTGTTTTCCAATATTAATTCAGAGACATTTGGACTCATTTAGATGTACTAGAGGCCATCTTACCTTCTGTTTTAATAGCTTCCTTGTTCATTTATCTGCTTGTGCTGAATGTTTTTTTTAAACTATATTATCTTGTTTATGATGTCTTAGATAATTTCAGTCCCTCTCTCTTATATTATATATATATATGTATATATATATATATATATATATATATATATACACTTTTCTTTTTCTATCACTTATTTTCTGATTCCTTTCCCTTTGATGGTGATCTTTTGAGGGCTAGAGACCTCAAAGTTGTCTCAGCCTCCTCTCACAGTGAGAAATTTATTTTTCACCAGCCTCAGTTCTTGCCCCAGGTGATGTCTGGGGAGACATTACTGGCCCCATTGGATGCTAGTCCCCTTTCCTTCAGATTTGGGAATCTTTGATCCCAACATATGTTGAAACCTTGCCCTGGTTCCCTCTTTAATTTTATGGATGAGTGGCACCCCTCCCCCCATTATATTTCTGCTTTCTCTACTTCTTTTTAGAGAGTGTGAATGAGCAGAGTTGAGTTCTGCTGCTTGTAGCTACAGAATGGTGGGATGAAAATTGGGGCAGAATGTGCAGGCAAAAATTACAGCAGAGGCAGGAAAATTGCGGAATAGGTCTTGGAGCATAAGCCCATAGATTAGGTTGTGCTACTCTGCCGGAGTATGGGGGCTGGTATGGGAAAGTATATTGAATGAATATATGAGGGATTCAAGATTAGCCTTTTCTGGTATTAATTCATCAGATTTTTACCTCGTTAGATTTTCTAGTGTTTTGGTTTGTGGAGACGGCTGCAATTCTTTTCTTCTTGTTCATAATTTTTATTTTGTGGAATTTTGAATGTCGCGGAGGATCAGAGAAAGTTGAGTTCTGTATCTCGGTCACATGGCTTGGGAATCCCTACTGCTTTTTAAAAACTGTTATTTGTTTGCTTGTATATTGCTTGACTGATTTTCTGGTAAGAGTCTTGATTGGAAGTACTTATTATCAGATAAGCTCAGAGCTGGAACAGAACTCAAAACACGTTGAATTAAAATATCTCAGAATCTTAGAGGCAGAATGAACCTCAGAGGCGATCTTTTCTAAGCTGTTCCTAAGTACTCTATAAAATGTTTCTGGCAAGTGGTCAACTAGTCTCTAAATGAGGGGAATCCCATGATAGACTCATGAGGCAGCGCATTTCAAATATAGAGAAGTAATTGTTATGAGGTTTCACATTATATTGAGATGAAATCTGCCTCTTTGCTAACTTTATCCATAGTTCCTAGTTTTTTGCACTTGGGTCAAGAGAACCAAGTTAATCTCTTCCACATGTTAGCCTGTCCCCATCATTAACTGCAGTGATGGGGCTTGGAGGACATTTCATAAAAAGAATCAGATAGGTCAGCAACATATAACGCAATCAGTTTTCCAAGCATTTATTAAGCCTTATTATGTGCTAGACATTGTGGTAAGCATGAGGATATAATAAAAAGCGAAATGAGTCCCTGGCTGTTGCAATCTTACATTTTATTGGGGAAGATAACCTGTACACACTTAAGTAGAAACAAAATACATACAAAGCAGACACAAAGTAACTTCAGAGGTGAAGGCACTAGCAGGGGGTACCAGGAAAGGTCTCTTTTGGAATGTAGCACTTGATTTTAGTCTTGCAGAAGTCAGTGATTCTAAGTGGTGGAGGTGAGGAAGGAGAACATTCTAGGCATCATGGACAGCTAGTAAAAAGATATGATTCAAGAGACAGAATATCTATGTGAAGAGCAGCAAGTAAGCCTGTGACGCAGTACCATAGAATGTGTTGATTGCACTAAAATATAAGATTTTAGAGGTAGAAAGTGGTCAGGTTGTGAAGGGCTTTAAATGTCAACCAAAGGAGTCTCTATATTTGATCCTGGAAATAATAGGGAGTCATTGAAATTTATTGAATTAAAGGAGTGACATGGCCAGACCTCTAGTTTAGGAAAATCACTTTGGTGACTGTATGGAGGATGGATTAGAGTAGAAACAATAATCCAGGTGAGTGGTGATGAGGACCAAGCCTACAGCTGTAGCTCTGGAATGGGGCGAAAAGGTGACATCATGCATAAGATAAGCCATGGAAGCAGACTGTACTTAGGTACAGTCATGTGCCGTATGGAGCTGGCTATAAAAGACACAATTAGTATTCTCCAAGCATTTTTCTCAGTTTCTAGAATCTGATTTTGGGAAAATAATAACATCCTCAAGAACTGTTAGAGGAGATCTATCCTTAGGGATGTAACCAACTAAAGCTGTGGATGGAGACAGAAAAGGCACATCACAGACCCTCTGTCTAATACACTCAGCTCATAGAGCAAGTTACACTGGGATTGTACAGGAACCCATAGGATATTTACAAGAAAATTGTTGCACATCTGTATCTCCATCACTCTGTATTTAAGGTTGCATAGCGACCCTGAACTTTTCATAAGACATTTAGGTGTCTCCTTTAGTTGTCAGAGGATTTTATTGTAAAGCAAAGGAAATTGTTCTATTATGTCTAGGTCTAAAAGTTATAGACTGATATTTCATAGATATGTTGAGACAAAACTCTCTCAATTCTATTGGATCATGAGTAAAGGTCAGAGATATTTCTTGAATAGTTAATCTATGTGTCATAATTTCACATTATTCAAAAGGTATAACAGTTTTCATTCAAAGGAAAGAAGCAAAACAGCAGGGGAATTGTATCAGAAGGATCCAGTCACTATACTACCTTTGCAGGATTGTTACCTGACTTTCCCAGAAATCTACTTCCATCTTGACTTGGTTTAAGAATGGACAAATTATTCAGCATTCCCAGTTGGAGGCTGTTGGCATGTTTGTGTTTGTACAATGGATTAGAAATTTTCAACAGGGAATCCATGGGTTTGTTTTTAAGAAAAATATTTTGGGGGGGCGGAGCCAAGATGGCAGCGTAGAAGCAGCAACATATCGCAGCTCTCACATAGCCACCCCAAAATACCCATAAAATAGGACTCTAAACCAATCCTGGAACTCCAAAACGCACACAAAGATACTTCCCACT
>CM053581.1:257760485-257793973 GCA_028627135.1 Pseudochirops cupreus
ATGAATTCCTCTACTCCATATCTAAGTGATCTTCCAGCTTTTACTTAATGCTTTCCAGTGACAGAGCTCACTGACCCTCAGGCTGCTAATTTCATTTTTAGATTGTTCATAAGAAGGACCTACTTGCTTTTGATGAATTCAAAGAACTCAAAGAACTGGATGAACCTTAGACTATGAACTTTGAAAGTTAGTGGAGAAACGGAGAGGTACTGCAGAAAGGGAAATGTCCTGATTTTCACAAAAAGAAAATGATAATATAATGTGTAGGTTAGTGAGTTTAACTTTGATTCCCAACAAAATTCTAGATTGCATTATTAGACAGTTGGTAAATATCTAGAAAAATGAAGTGGTAATCACAAACAGACACCATGATTTCAATAAGGACAAATCATACTAGACTAACTTCATCTTACTTTATAAGGGTATTAAACTGGTTGATTCAGAGAATGCTGCAAACATAGTTTATCTGGGTCATTAACAGAGAATTTGACAAAATCTCACATACTACAGTGTGCCAAAAGTAATGGAAATGGAAAAGGAAATGATAGCTCCAGGTAGGTATACAGGTAAATAAATGACACATTCAAAGATAATAAGTAAAATTTTAAATGCTAAGAAAATTATAAGACCAATTAAAAGGAGAAGTTGAAAATGGTAGAAAATTAGGCATGGAAATAAGAGATATGAAAAACTTTTGAAAGGAATTAATGAAGACATGGTCAACATGGGAAATACAATTTAAAAATTCAAAACTTCACAGATGCAACAAATAGCAGATTTATGGAGGAAAATGGGATTACATACAAAACAAATACCAGCTGGATATATAGGTTTTTTTTTAAAATCACTGAATCATCCAAATTCTTTTTTAAAAATTTAAACCACAGACTTAAATTTAAAACTAAAAAAATTATGACACTGTAATGATAAACAATCCAGAAAACTTAGAAAAATAAAAGAATTTGAATACTGTATTTCAGAAAAATCAATGACAAAATTTTCCTAAATTGGTGAAAACAGCCATCAAAATGAACCACTGGATGCCTATAAGGAAAGGCCCAAAATTTAGTGTATATAAACATAAGATAGTTAAATTCCCTCAGGTATAAAGATAAGGACAAAATACTGCTAGGTATGAGAAGTCAGTAAGTAACCCATTTCAGAAGCAAATACAACTAAGAGCAGAGTGTACTTTTTAAGGAGAACAAGAGAAACTGGAAAGTATAATACAGCATTTATAAAATTAAGGAGCATGGGCCATCAACTCAGCATGCCTAATTAAAATAAGAGATGAGGATTTAAAAATCAAAGTGTACAGAGAGCTATTCATTTTAAAGAGGCTTTTGAAAAATAAATAAGTTTTCCAACCAAAATCACAAGTTTTTACAAATGAGATAAAACAGTTGCTGTTATAATGTGAGAACTCTCAGTGATTTGTACTGGCTAAATCTTTAATGATTTCAGAAGGGCATTTGAGAGGGACAAAAGAAGGTGTTTGGGATGAAAAATACCCTTCATCCTTAATTTAGTGAAAAGAAATAAACACAGAGATCTCAGAACAGGAGTTTATTCTCTTCCCCAGGAGAAGAGGGCGGTCTTCCCCATGACTCATCATGGAGGAGAGGCAAATTACAAAAGATAATGCTGGAATTTATAACTTAACTTAGTCAAGACCCCTCCCCAACTGTTTCCTCTCTCATTGGCGGAGAGGCAGACTTCACCAAATTCTTCCCCAACTAGAACAGCAAGGAAAGAGGGGGGGAGGGTTCCACTAAGGCGGGAAAACAGACAAAGGAAGATAAAAGTGATTGACAGAAGCAATGGAGAAGGAGGAAGGGAAAGTTAACCACCCCAAACTGAGAAGTTTTCACTTATCCCATACAAAGGGGAGAAGAAGAGTAAAAGGAAAGCACCAAGGAAAGCTCCCATCTTTGATACAGGGAGACTCCAAGATGCGATCTGATTACAGCAGTGTACTGTGGAAGTATCACCTCCCTAATCCTAGACAGAATGCATCCCATAATGTATTAGCTTTTTTGGGTATTATATCACATCACTGACTTACTGAACTTGCAGTCCACCAAGATTCTGACCTCTTTTTCCCATTTGTCGCTACTGAATTTCATCTTATTAGCTTCAATCCAATATTCTACGTTGTTGATTTTTTTTAAAATTCTTACTCTGTCATCCCTTGTCTTATATATGAATCTATCCCTCCTAGCTTTGTGCCAAAGCATATTTGATAGGTATATTGTCTTCGCCTTTTTCCAAGTCATTGATAAAAATGTGAAATGGCTCAGGGTCACTCAAAGATCCCTGACAGTGAGACTCCAGTAGAGAATATTTTTCAAGGTAACGTAAAATTGTTAATAACAACCCTTGGGTTCATCCATTCTATAAGTGCTAAATCCAGCTTCCTGTATTATTGTCAAGCTCAGAGGTGTCAAATTTGCTGCCAGTAACAGCTGCCAAACCAGACTAAAATGTAATTGGGAAACAAAGATAATGTTAATTTGTTGTTTTCTAAGTCAATATGCAGCCCACAAGGATCTATTTCTATTTGTCTGACACCGCTGTTCTAGCTGACCTATTTCAATCTTGTCCACAAGAAAAGCATGAAAAGTTGTGCCAAATGCTTGCAAAAATCTAGGTAAAAGACATCAAGATATTTAAAGCATTTTCCTAGTCTAATAATGAAGAAACTCTACCAAAAAAGAAAATTAAATTAGTCTGTCACAACCTTTTTATTTGTCTTGCACATAGAAAGTGCTAAATAAATATTCATTGAATTCAATTGAAACCATTCTGGATCTTTGTGATCATCACTTTCTTTTCTAGATGTTCCTAACCATAGTGTTTCTAGTATGTTCTAGTATGTTGCCAGTAATCCATGGCCAGCTCACTGGCCCCAATTTACAGATACTACTCTTTCATTTTTTTAAAAAATCAAAACAACATTTGACTCTCCAGTTCTGCAGCACCCCTCCCATGCTTCAGGATGTTTACAAGATCACTAAAAGTGGTTCAGTCATCACATCTGTTCATTATTGTAGTAACCTGGAGTGTAGTTCGTTGGACCTGATATTCTTGGAAGTATGAATTGGAATCACTGATCTAGAGCTGGAAGGTATCTCAGAGGCCATCTAGTCCCAAACCTTTCATTTTGCATAGAAGGTCATTGCAACCCAAAGAGGTCAAGGGACTTGCTCAAATTTATACAAGTGATAAGCACTAGAGGTAAGATTTTAATCCAGTTCCTCTGACTCTAGAGTCAGCACTTTTCCTCTTGTACCATGATGCCTCCACTGTCCTCTAATTCTCTTTAGGCAAAGAATACAGAGCCCAAGTAATTGTTGAGCATCTTTGCCTCCTCTCTGACCTCTCTAATTGTTCCATTCCCCTCAAGCTGCTATCCTGGTCTTTTGTGACTTTCCTCCCTCCCTCCAAAATCTTTAAGAACCATGTTTTTGTTGTCTTTAGATTTCCACATCAGTCTCAGTACATGCTAGGCTTCAATGCTTCTGAAAATATTCTTATGACCATACCAGCCTCTTGCCCTTGTTTTCATCTCCATTTTTTAAATATAGTTTTATTGATAAATTTCACATTAGATTCTTTAGGCAACTTACCATTTCTTTCACACTGGAATTGTTTTTTTCTGTTTCTTATGGAAACACTCCAGACTATTTATGTTCTTGAAGCAGCTAGGGCACTGGAACTAAAGTTAGAAAGACCTGAGGTTTAAATCCGGTCTCAGATACTTGCTAGATATGTAACTCTTGGAAAGTCACTGTCTGCCCCAATTTCCTCATCTGTAAAACTGGAATAATAATAGTACCTACCTTCTAGAGTTGTGAGGACAAAATGATATATTTTTCAAGTCTTTGAAAACCTTAAAGAGTTATATAAAGGTTAGCTATTATTATTTCAAAAATATGGTGTCCAGAACTAAACAGAGTAGTCCAGATAAAGTTTGACCAGGGCAGAGAACAGTCGGATTTACACCCTTACACACACACACACACACACACACACACACACACACACACACACACCCTCGTTCTGGATACCTTATGAATGCAACTTTATATAATAACATTTCTTACTGTCATCTCATTCCATTGACTGATACTGTGCTTTCTGTCCTCTAAAAATCCCAGACCTTTTTCACGAGAACTATTGACTAGTGACACCTCCTGAATTCAATATTTATTGTTATTCAGTCCTTTCAATTGTGTCCAGTTCTTCATGATACATTTGGGGTTTTCTTGGCAAAAATAGTGTAGTAGTTTGGCATTTCCTTTTCCAGCTTATTTTACATATGAGGAAATTGAGACAAACAGAGTTAAGTGACTTATTCAGGGTCACACAGCTAATAAGTATCTGTGGCCAGATTTGAACTCACAAAAATGAGACTTCTTGATTTCAGGCCTGGTATTCCATCCAATGTACCACCTAGCTGCCTCCAATTCACTTTTATAATATAATTATTTTTAATCCAACAACAGATCTTTAAATTGTCCCTATTTATTTCATCTTACTTGATTCTTCCTTCTCAAAAATTTTAGGGGTGGGGATCTTATGTTAGCTCCCTCAGATTTGTGTTATTTAAGAACTTGACAAGTTTGCCTTCTGTGGCTTCATTGAGAAAAATGTTGCCAAGTACCTTTAATGACCACTATTTGAAAGCATTCAACCAGTTTCAAATCTACTCAAGTGCACTATCATTAGACCCCATCTCCCTAATTTCTTCATAAAAAGAAGAGTGAGAACATTTATCAAGTATTTTGCTAAAATTTTAACTTACCGCATTTATAATTTCTCCTATCTAGTTAGCCCATCAAAAAGCAAAGAAAATTACTCTGCCAGGTGCTGGTTTTGATGAAACTGTGCAGGCTTTGGATGATCCAGGTTTTTCCTACCTAAATTCTCATAGTCTCTGTCTTTAATATACTCTACAAATTTTCCAAGGATGCAAGTAAATTCTCTTTATCAGTGAAACCCCCTCAGCTCTTTGTTAAGAATTGAGATTATTTGCCAATCATCTGGCACCCCTCCTTTGTGATTTTTTAAAAAAATCATCGACAGTGACTCACCAATCACACCTACCTCTTCTTTCTAGACCCTAGTATATAGCCGATACGAGATTGGAGAGAGACTTAAACTTACTGAAGGCAGCTAAGTGCCCTTTTGCCATAACCTTATTCATTTCTGTTTTTCACTCCCTACCAATGCTTGACTTGGAGTTAGGAGGACACCTTACTTCAAATCTTCCCTCAGACACTTCCTAGCTGTGCAACATTGGACAAGTCACTCAACCCTTTTGTCTTTGTTTCCTTATCTGTAAAATAAAGGGAATAAATAGCACCTTCCTCACTGGGCTGCTGCAAAGATCAAATGAGATAACCCCTGTAAAGTACTTTGCATTATAAAAATATTCATTATTATTATTATTATTTCTGATGAAATTCTCCTTAACTATCACTTTAGTTGCTCTCTCAAGAGAGGAGAATTAATCTAACCTACCTGTTCTTAAGGAAACCCACAGCGTTTCTTTTGAGAAATCGCCTCTTCCCTTTCTAACTGCTCACAAACCAGTTCTTTAATAAGACATTCCAAGAACTTTAACAGGAATTAAAATCAAGAGTTGTCTAAGACACTATGTTATAAATGAGTTCTGATACTCATCAGGCTCTGACATTCTATCTTCTAGTACTCTTGTGTTTTGAGTTCCCTTCCAACTTTAATATTCTATTTTATAAAATCTCTTCCAGCTCTAACCTTTGTTCTCAGGTCTTTTCCATCTCTGACATTCTATGTTTTAAAATTGTTTCAGGGCTAACATTCTGTGACTCTTCTATTTCTCTCTTCCTCAGGATTCAATGTTGCAGGAGCTGGGCTGTAACACTAGTGAATTTCATTTGTCGTTGGTTTATCAGGTTTCTATATCACAGTATAGCTTTGTCCAGCAGGCCTGAGGTAACCAATTGTTTTTCAGATTTTTTCAGAGATGGGTATAATTTCATAGGATGTCCCCCACAAACCAGAATCCTTCTGTGTCTGCTGTTAGTTGCTTGAAATTCAACCATTATTACTGCATTCTTTTGGACCTTAAGACTTTGATATTATGCATAATATCTTTAACACTGGCTTTATTAGCCATTAAGCAACTGTATAACATTGGATAAGTCACTTAACACTCCTAGAGCCTCAGTTTCTTAAATTTCTTTAAATGAGGGAACTAGACAAGATGAACTCTAAAGTGCCTTCCAACTCTCACGATCTATCAATGTTAAAAGCAATGTTCAAGGGATTGCTAGGTGGTACAGTGAATAGAGCACCGGCCCTGGAGTCAGGAGAACCTGAATTCAAATCCAGCCTCAGACACTTGACACACTTACTAGCCTTGTGACTTTGGGCATGTCACAACCCCAATTTCTCTTCAAAAAGCGAAAAAAGAATCAATGTTCAAAAGACTTTACTTACTTTACTTTATCATATGATGCTCAAAACAACACTCTGAAACATGTAGAACTATTATTTCATAGACAAAACCTGGACTCAGAGATATCAAGTGACTTTCCCACCATCATATATCTAATATGTCTCAAGAAACCTGGAGTCTCAACTCTTAGCCCAGTGCTTTCTTCATTCTACCAACTGACCTCTTAAAATGTAAAGATCTTTCTTGTCATTCCCTCTGTTCATATGAAATGGAATTAATTGTTTATTGAAAAAGAACATGTCTTGGAGTGAGAAGACCTGGGTTTGAGTTTTGGTCCCTGCCTTTATTAGATGTGTGATGTTAAACAAATCATTTTATCTATCCAATCCTCAATTTTCTAATCTGTAAAGTGGAGAGAATTCTATTTGTGTTTTCTGACTAAGCTGTTTTGAGAAAAGTGCTGTGTAAACCTTCAAATATAGGGTGTCCCAAGTGTCTTAGTATAGTTTAAGTTCTAATAAACTTTTATTAAGTTTCATACATTTAAATAAGGTTAAATTTATCAAAAGTTAACCTGTGCTAAAAGTTTTGAGACACCTTGTGCTATAGAAATGGGAGCCACCCTTAGATCATTCTTCTTATTTTTAAAATAATAAACCAAGCTTTATAAATATGTCAAGCCTTCTCTGAAAATTCTAGATATCCTGGAGGAAAAGAATGACAATAGCAGCTGGCGAAGTGGCAGCACCTCTGTATTTATCCTCCTGGGACTATCCTCAAACCCTGAGTTACAGAAGCCACTCTTCACCATATTCCTTGGCATGTACCTAGTCACTCTCCTTGGAAATTTGCTTATCATTCTGGTCATCCGCTCTGACTCAAGGCTTCACACCCCAATGTATTTCTTCCTGAGCATCTTGTCCTTCACTGACATCTGCTTCACCTCTGTCATTGTCCCCAAGATGCTGGTGAATTTCCTATCAGAGACAAAGGCCATCTCCTACATAGGCTGTCTGGTACAGATGTACTTCTTCATGGCCTTCGGGAACACAGATAGCTATCTTCTAGCCTCCATGGCCATCGACCGCCTGGTAGCCATCTGCAATCCCTTACAGTATGCCATGGTCATGAGTCACAGGCGTTGTGTCAGTTTGGCAGTGGCTTCCTGTGTGATCTCACATCTCCATGCTCTGCTACGTGTGCTGCTCATGTCCCGTCTATCTTTCTGTGCCTCCCACGTCATCAAACACTTCTTCTGTGACACCCAGCCTGTGCTGAAGCTCTCTTGTTCTGACACCTCTTCAAGTCAAGTTGTGGTCATGACAGAGACACTGGCTGTTATTGTGACCCCCTTCCTATGCATAATCTTCTCCTATTTGCGGATCATTGTTGCCATCCTCAAAGTCCCCTCAGCATCAGGAAAATGGAAGACTTTCTCCACTTGTGGCTCCCATCTCACCATTGTGGTACTCTTTTATGGAAGTATTATCTATGTCTATTTCCGGCCTCTGTCCAGCTATACTGTGGTCAAAGATCGAGTGGCCACAGTCATGTACACAGTGGTGACTCCTATGTTGAACCCCTTCATCTACAGCCTTAGGAACAAGGACATGAAACAGGGCCTGGGAAAGTTGAGGGATAGAATCAAGTTTTAGAAATCATAGACTTGTGGCACCAGTAACTCACAGAATGCTAGAGGTAGAGGCACCTTTAGAAGATAAGAATGTTAGAGTGAGAAGGAAGATTAGAATAGAAAATATAATGACATGGAACACAGAGTGTGAAAACTGAAAGGGACCTGAGAGATCAAATCTAAGTCCAATGTCTGATTTTACAGATGAGGGAATTGAGGGAGAAGGTGACTTTCCAGGGTCACAGAACTAGTTATTGTTTTATAGTGGGAAAAGCAGAAGTACCCCAAGGAGAGTAAGAGTAAGAAAGAGTTCCATGAATTTGGGAATGTTGTGCATGATGGCTAGATACCAAAGACAAACTCTGCCAAATTCATAAATGTGCCAAAGGTCAGCTCTCATTTCATCAATTCATTTACTCCACATACATTGAGTGGCACTTGGTTCTTGTAAGGCACTCAGCTAAGAATGGGTGACTAGAGCTTTGTCCCAAAGCACTAAAATTTAAATAGTTTTAATAGCATTTACTCTCCATCACATAGTTAGCAAGAATAATTAGTTAAAATAGAAAACTACAAAATGACACTCTTTTCTTCCCCAGACCTTGTGAACTCTGGCCTGTCCCACTCTGATCCCTTCCTTAATCCCCATGTGCCCATGTCACTGACAGAGACTTGAGTTCCAAGGTTTCTACTTAAGAACTTGTCTTTAAAAGTTGATTTGAGGGTATCCTTCATGCTGCTGGAGGCAGCATGACATAATGAGAGCTGCCCTCTCAGACAGGAAAACCTGTATTAAAGACTGGCCTCTGACATATACTGGCTGTCTGACCCCTGGGTGGGTCACTTAACCCTCAGTGCTCTAAGCAGTTCTTTAAGATTATAAATTGCAAAAAAGAGCTGGCCCACATTGAGAGTGAGAATTTTCTCACCTGGAAGTTCCCTGTACAAATGAAATCATAGGTCTAGTTCCTACCCCTTTCCCATCATGCTGCTTTCTCTGGCTGCATCTTGTAGTGCTCACCCTGGGCTTCAGAATTATCCATTTCAGATCCAGAGCTAACTGTTCCCTGTCATGACCATGATCCCCTCTTCCCTTTAGCTACATTATGAGGAGAGGGTATAGACCATATAAGGTATGTACAGTGATCTAGGGAAAATACTCCATCTGCTACAAGGAAGATTTTCTGACTCAAATTAGTCAAAGCTGTCACCACGGCAGTTCTCCAAAGCTCTCAAGGGACAGAGCCCCTTTTAGAATGGGGCAAATTATCCATAATAGCAGGAAGAAGCCCTCACAAAAGATGACAGAGTTTTCTCATTAAATAGGTACTCTTCTTCAGGAAACTGTTAGCACAACTTGCCCTCCTCAAAAAGCTTACAGTTATGGCTTTTGATCCTCCTTGTGTTGCCATTCTGTTTATTAACATGCCCCCAGATGATCAGACTTCTTATTTGCTCCTCATTTGCTCACTCATACACCAAGGAGTTCTATCTGTGGGAAGTGTGCTGTTTATTTGGTAGCTCTCAAAGTAAGCTACCACTGAGTCCAACACAATGACCTACCAAGATTCCAGAAGATTGATGATGAAGCATTCTCTTAACAAAGAGAAAATAGATGGAGTACAGAATGAGACATTTATTTTTGGACCCGGCCAATTTAGGAATCTGTTTTGCTTGATCGTTCATACCTGTTACCTGTTAAAAGGATTTTGTCTTTTTTTAACTAATGAGAGGATGGGAGGGAAATCAATTCCTACTACTAGAAGAAAAATTTTAAGCTGACCGTTTGGGGGTAGTCTAAACTACAGAGTTCTGTTACCAGTTTCAGGAAGGCCACATAGATATGAACATATTTCAAAAAAAACTGAGACCCAGAGAGATGAGGCCAAGTCATCTTACATTCACTTCCATGAACTCTTCAATCTAGTAACAGTGGGCTCCTTGGTATTTCTCCAACAAGACAGTCCATCTCCTAATTCCAAGCATTTTCACAAACTCCTCCATGCTTAGAATTCTCTCCTTCCTGATCTCCACCTCCTGGCTTCCCGGGCTATTTCCAAGTCACAGTTAAAATCCAGCCTTTTGCCAGAAGCCATTCTTAATCCCTCTTAATTCTAACCCCTTCCTTCTGTTGATTTTTTCCAACATATTCTGTATATAACTGATTTGTACATAGTTGTTTCTATACGGTCTCCTCTTTTAGACTGCAAGTTCATTGAATGCAAGGATTATCTTTTGTCTCTTTATATCTCCAGTGCTTAATACAGTGCCTGTCACATATTAGGTACTTAATAAATTAGGTAGTTAATAAATCAACTGACTGATTAAATGACTTATCTAAGATGACTCAGATAGTAAGTAGCAGAACTAGGAGTGAAACCCAGTTTCCTCTGCATCCAAAGGTAGAGTTCTTACCTCTGTACCACCCTAAAGACTTGTATGAACTGATACAGAATGAAGTAACCAGAACCAGGTATAGAACAATATGTCATGACTAATTGTAATGCCAAGCAAAGGCAACTTCCAAGGTTTGGATTACCAGCATAGCAAACCCCATTTATTTAGCAAAACCTTCACAGAACAGAGAAAGTCAAAATACAGTGTACCTCATTCATTTTAGCAAGTAAATTCTCAATTCAATTGCAAAGTACCAAGGTCCAGGTATCCCACCCCTGGATCAGTAGCCAAAGTAGCCCACTCCTGAGCAGTACATTCATTTAGTTTCTTCTCAAATGGAAAATAGTTTCCAATCATAAAGAAGGTACATTCATTTAGTCAATCACAGAGCACAAAAAGACCAAAGGTTTCCCACCCCTGGACACTACTGAATTACAATACCATCCAATAACACCAAGCACTCTATCAAAAGGGGCAGGAAAGCACAAAAGGCCATCCACCCTTAAGCTATAACAAGGTTAAGATATCATCTCAGCATTGAAAACCCAAGGAAAGGCCCTTCTTTCATCTTGACTAGAGGCAAGCCCTCAACAATTTCAGTTCCTGGGGAGACAAGGCTCAACAAGCGTCCTCATCAAGTCACTCGCTGCCTGTAGAACAGTCCCAGAACCACTGAAAACATCAGCAAGGCCCTCTTCCAGGATTTCTGTAGACATACCACAAGAAAATCTTCCTTCAGGGCTTCTGAACCAACAGCAAGGTTCCAGGACCTCTACAACAGCAGCACTGTCCTTTGCCAGCAGGTGAATCTGGCAAAACAACATCAAAACAGACAAACAAAATACCAGCATCACAGCCATGCCTCCTCAGTTTTTGGCAGCTCCGGGTGGCAGTTCTTAAAAGTCCTGGGCAGCTCCCACGGGCTCTTAGCAGTCTTTCTCTAAGCAACTCAGGCTCCACGATACTGGATACTGCTCTCCCAAAGTCCTTCTGGCCTTCTCTAGGCTTCGGGCTCTCTCCCAATTCACATCAGCCAGCTGAGCCCTCTCTCTTCACGTCAACAAGTCCATCCCATAAGTGGGATTCACAAGCTCTGGGTTTTAACACTCAACCCAAAAACCAAGCCAATACAGGGGCATCTCCAAATTCCATTACCATTAGACCAATAAATGACAAGAATGCTGAAAGGAATCTGAGCTCAAGTAACTGTAATGACCAACATTGGTCCTAGGTTATAGATTGTGAAATACATCTCCCTCCTCTTAGTAGAGAAGAGGGTTGTGGGAAGATGAGAGAATTACAGTTGTGTAATGTTCCATTTCTTGTCAGACATGGTATTTATTCTGGTTGGTTTTAATGACTGTTAGGGGAGAGGAGTCAAAGGAAAAGCACATATCCATTAAAGAATATGAGGTAAAACCGACATGATCTATATGTACCCACATAAGATAAAAATTATGCAAATGTACAAAGAACTCATCAATTTCATTTTTAATATATGCAAAAGATGAAATCAAGAAATGACTATAAAGGGTAAACACAAAGCTAATCCATGGTCTTGGAAGAATAGTGTCCGAAGAGCTAACGGTACTGGCAAGTAAAGTAAAACACAGCAAAAAAGGGATTTTGATCAGCATTGGAGAGAAAGAAACCAATTAAAGAATTGATGGACAGCTGCTTGAAATGAATGGAATAATTATAATAATTGACTGAGAGAAGGCAAAACTGCTTAATTTTTATTTGATTTCTGTTTTCTCTATGACAGAAAATCATCTTTAAACTAGAAACAAAAATTACTAATAGGAAGCTGACACCTAAGAAAAATAAGTAGGAAAGTAGTGAGAGAATGACCCTGATGAGTTTATTTCATCAGAACCAAAGGAATTACATTCCAGGTTATTGAAATAATTGAAAGCTGTGGTTCCTGAACCATAGTCAATGAGCTTTACAAAATTATGAAGACTGGAAGAAAACAACACAGAAAAGAAGAAGTGTAAATTCTGAATTTTCAATAAAGAGGAGAAAATGGAGTCTACAAATTATAGGTCATTGAAACTGACTTTAATTTCTGGCAAAATTCCAGAACACATCATGAAAAGAATCATTAGTGGACAGACATTAATCAAAGGAAGCATTGATGACCAAGTGTCTTCATGAGTTACATTGAAAGAGTTCTGGATTGAGAGTCTGAGGAAGTTAAGTCAATCGCAGTTCTGCTACTTGCTACCTGTGTAACCCAGGGCAAGTCACTTGATATTCCTTCCTCACCTACCTCATCTATGAAATGGTTAGACTAAGTCAGATTAAGTCTTAGACTAGAGGACATCCAAGGTCTTTTCCAGCTCAACATTTATGGTCCTTTGATCAAGGATAAAGCAAGACAGACTAATCTCATTTTCTTTCTTGACAGGGTTATTTATATCAGAGGCATGTTTTAGAAAAAGATTTCCTGGATTTCAGCAAAACATTTGATAAAGTCTCTTGTGCTAGTCTTTTAGAAAAGATGGAAAGCATATCACATTATTGATCCATGTTGAGCTTGCAGTTAGTTAACACACACACCCTTTCAGATCAATTGCATTACCACCACTTACCCCTCAACTGTTACTTATACACAGTACAACATATCACATCACACTTCATGCAAGTGATTCTGGTTGTCCCTTTGTTAACTTTTACCGGAGTGTTTTTATAGAGTCGGCACACTGAAGGAATTACCAAGACTTGGTAGGCTAAGGAACTTCACCCCAAGGTGTCTAGAGATCAGCCCAATTCTGCCCATGTGCTTGTGCTGTTCCAAGGAAAATGCATCACTTCTGTGTCCTTGGGAGAGGATGGATCTTTGATGGGATTAAGAGATTCTGGGGGCAATAAGGGAGAGGCTAGAGAGAGGCAAAAAAGGAAGTAAGTCACTGGTGCAAACTGATAAGGTTCCTAAAGGCAGTGAGCAATGATAAAAATTAGTCTTAGACTAATCTCACTGGAACTATTTCTGAGAATGTGACTCAGCCCTAACTAACTGTGACATCAAACTGCTATAGAAGATGCATTGGCCTTATACATAGCAAACCTACTAGCCATCTACTCAGTCAACCACCACCAAATCTTCACCTGGGGCCATAGCCCTGAGCTTCACTACTCAAGAGAAATTTCCCACATCTGCCAGTTGACCCCAGTTGTTGAAGAGTAGGTACTCAATGCAACCCTGATTAAAAGGGAAGCAGGAAGCTAGAGAAAAAATTTACAGGAAGTGTCTCTGATAAAGGCCTCATTTCTCAAATATATAGAGAACTGAGTAAAATTTAAAAGAATATGTTATTTCCCAAATGATAAATGGTCTATGAACAGGCAGTTTTCAGAAGAAATCAAAGCTACCTATAGTCATATTAAAAATATTCTAAATCACAATTGATTAGAGAAATGCAAATTAAAACAACTCTGAGGTACCATTTCATACCTATCACATTGGCTAATATGACAGAAAAGAAAAATGACAAAAGTTGGAGGGGATATGTAAAAATTGGCACACCAATGCACTGTCGGTAGAATTGTGAACTGATCCAACCATTCTGGAGAACAATTTGGAAATATGCCCATAGGGCTATAAAACCTATATACCCTTTGACCCCGAAATACAATATCTAGATCTGTATCCCAAAGAGATTTTTTTTAAAAGGAAAATGACTTAATGGATACAAAATATTTATAGTAGCCCTTATTTGGTGACAAAGAATTGGAAATTGAGAGGATGCCTATCATTTGGGGAATGGTTGAATTGTAATGGAATTGTGATCATTGTGATGTAATACTATTGTTCTCTTTTAAAAAATTGATGAGCAGGATGATGTCAGAAAAATCTGGAAAGACATTCATGAACTGACTTAGCTATTCTCAGCAATACAGTACTCCAAGTTAACTTTGAAGGACTTATGATGAAAAAAGTGATCTGAATGTAGATTGAAGCATGCTTTTTTAACCTTCAGTATTTCTTATTTTGGGGTTTTGGTCTACATTTTCTTTTGCAACATGGTTAAAATGGAAATGCTTTGCATAACTGCATATACGTCATTTATATCAAATTGTTTGCTTTCTCAATGAGGAGGCAGTGGAGAGAGGGAGATAATTTGGAGCTCAAAAATTTTAAAAAACAAATGTTAATGTTTTATTTACATATAATTGAGAAAAATAAAATAAAAATTAAATGTTAAAAAAAAATTCAGTAGGTCAACTAAGCACTGAAGGGGTTACCAAATGGGAAAAAAAATTAAGAAGCCCTGAACTAAGGAAATACAACTAACCAAGCCTGATCAACTCTGATTATTCCAGGCACTATCAATATCAAATCACAAGCCAATTTCCCACTCTACGTATTTGAAGTAGCCACTTCAAAGTCCTCCTGTCATGTGTGTTCCTACAGAAGAGTAGGCAGAAGGCACAGAAAAGTTTTCATAAGGAAAAAAAGCCATTTAAAGTGAAGGCCATGGCGTAGCAGAACACTCCTACCTAATCATAATCTATTGATCAAATTAATACATTCCTGAGGATTTTCCTTTTTCTTATCTCATGTGATCCCACCCAACAATGCTGAAGGTAGTCAAGAAAAGTTTTGTGCTCATTTGCCATGTAGAAACTGAGAAGAGAGGGGGGAAATGGCTTGCATGAAGTCACACAGCCACTTACTGACAGAGCTAGGATACAACCCAGGTCTCCCAATTTCCTACCAACCTTATCCCTCTTTTCCTTTCTCCTCTCAGAGTCTCTTCCACTTACTCTGGGTATATGCTGTGTGTAAATAGTTGCTTACATGCTGTCTCCTCCATTAGAATATAAACTCCTTGAGGGCAGAGACCTATTTTTTTGTCTTTGTATCCACAGCTCTGAACCCACAGTAAGTACTTTTGATTAATGCTTGCTGACTTGACAACTTGTTTCTACTTCCCTGTATACCTAGGGAGAATGCCCTTCCTGATCACAAAACAAGTAAAAATAGAATAGAATAGCAAGAGAATGATTATGAGGCCCCAAGGGTTACTTTCATTTTAGGTTCCCAAACACAGATTTTATGGGGTTCACTGGGGGAGACTTGTGCTTTCCTCCGAAGCTAGACCTTTTAATGAGGCCCCAGGGAAAGAAATGGGTGTGAAAGATGGGACTGTTTGCCTATTCAGGCAAGGTCATAGGTAGCATGATGTTTCATCCACTCCCTGTACTATTTCCCCTCCAGTATTATAAGATCCTTCAGGGTCTTGACTCCATTGGAAGAACCTGGGGTATATTTCCCTGTGAACCAGATACAGTCTTCCCTCTTGCCTGACTAGGGATTTTCTGAGTTAACCTCCTTTTAAGGGGAAGAAATCATTTGCTCTTCTCACCAGGTTAGGCTTACAATCTATCTCAAGTCAATCCTGAGGGAACATTACTTACCCAACTACCCTCCCCCCACTTGGGGCTTCTCATCATCCTGAGAGAATGGGACTAAAACAGCCAAGAGAAGAAATAATGTAGTATAATGGGAAAGGTAATTCATTGGGAGTAAAGAGACTTGCTTGCTAGTCTTGGCTTTGCCAATGAACTTGCTGTGTGACCTTAGGTGGTTAAGCCACCTCTTCTGAGCTCTTGCTCCTTGTAGAACAAGAGATAGGTGGCACAGTGGATAAAGCACTAGGTTTCAAGTCAGGAAGCTCTCAGGTCAAATCCTGCCTCAGGCACTTCTGAGCTGGGTGACCCTGGGTAAGTTCTTTAACTTCTTTCAGCATTCATTAACCCTTCTGTAGGAAGGAGTTAGACTTGATAATCACTAAGGCACTTCAAACTTCAATGATAAACTTCTATGATCTCTCTTCTCAGTTTTCTTGTATGTAAAATGGCAAAAAAAAAAGGGGGGGGTAGACTAGATAATTTTTAAAGTCTTTTAAGCTTTAAAATTTTATTTTCTATATTCTAACATTCTACATTCTATGGTCCTTTCCAGTTCTAAAATTCTGTATTCTCAAGAGCCTTCCAGCTTTTACAGTCTATATGTCACAGTTAGCTTATACATGACACTCCATCTCTGTTTCTGGGCACTTTCACTCAATGTCTGCCATGTCTGGTACTCTTTCTCTGCCTCCTGGCTTCCCTGGCTTCTTCTAAATCTTGGTTGAAGTCTCATCTTCCTAAGAAGCCTTTCCTGGTTCCCTTAATTGCTAGTGTCTTCCCTCTGCCATTATCTCCAGTTTAACCCATCTATAGCTTGTATGTCCATAGTTGTTTGCATTTGTCTCTTCTGTTAGAATGTGAGTTCTTTGTGAGCAGGGACTGTTTTGTTTGTTTGTTTACCTTCCTTTGTATCCCCAATACTTCTTATAGTGCCTGGCACTTCATAGGCATTTAATAGATGCTTACTGCCTTGACTTGACTTAGTCCCGGAAATGACTCTGTATGTCACCAACCAGTAGTCCAGTAAGTGACTGTGATTCCATCCTTTGTCTTCTTATATCCCCTCACTCACCTTCCCATCCTTCCTTTCTAAATACTTCACTATACCGTGTTCTCTTTTCCCTCCCTCCTTCCTCAATCTCTAGACATAGGACTGGCGGTCAGTGAGAGCACTGAAGATCTAGAATTCCATCCCAGAATGGAGAGAGGTGAGCTGCTTTTTCGGCAATGACACTGCCCCTGGACATTCCCACTTTACCCCAAACTCAGGGGAAAGGTGGTATAATGAGAAGAATCCAGAGCCCTGAACTAGGAACTGTGAGATCCATATTTGTGTTCCAACTCTGCTACCAAACCCACTTGGTGACCATGAGCAAATAGATTCTCCTTTCTGGGCCTTAATTTTCTTCTCTGCAAAACAGAGGAGTGGATTACATCATCTTAAAAGTCCTTTCCAAATCTGTAATTCTTTTTTTTGTTAATTGATTTATTTATTTACTTTTAGTTTACAAGATTCAGTTCCATAATCCTTTGAGTTTCAAATTTTCTCCCCTCCTTTCCCTCACCCACAATGGCAGCATGCAATCAAGTATAGGATCTGCAAATACTTTCACACTGGACATTAGTCTGGTTGTGTAGAAGGATTGTAACCAATGGAGTGAACAATGGGAAAAAAGAAAGAGAACCAAACATGAAAAAGTACAATAGCATGTAGATTGCTTCAGTCTCCATTTAAACTCTGGTCTTTCTAGATCTTTCTCTGAATGTAGATATCTCCTTCCATCCTGAGACTTGTAGAGTTGTCTTATAGCTGTGTGTTGCTGAGAAGAGTCCAGTTTATCAAAGTTGATCGTCACACATACAATGTGTCTGTGATTGTGTACAAATTTTTACTGGTTCTGCTCTTTTCACTTAGCATCAGTTTGTGTAAGCCTCTCCAGGAAAATATGAAGTCCATCTCCTCCCCATTTCTTATACAACAATAGTATTCCATTACATTCATAAACCACAACTTGTTTAGCCATTCCCCAATTGATGGGCATCCCCATAATTTCCAGTTTTTTGCTACCACAAAGAGAGCTGCAATAAATATTTTTGTACATATGGATCTTCCTCCCACTTCTATGATCTCTTTGGGATACAACCCCAGAAGTGGTATTACTGGGTCAAAGGGTATGCAATTATTTATAGCCCTTTGGGTTTGCTCTCCAGAATGGTTGAATCAGTTCACAGACTCAGTAGTCAATGATTATAGTAATATACTGCTTGATAAACCCTAAGACCCCAGTTTTGGGGATAAGAACTCACTATTTGGCCAAATCTGTAATTCTAGGATTTCATTGTCCTATGTCTCCTAACAACTGTCACTCCTGGTCAGCTTTAATCCCTGACCCCGGGGACCTCCCTAATGAAGACCTGTAAGAACAACGGGGAGAGATGAGATGAGAAGGTCCTTTCTTTATCCTGGTTGCTGAGAAGACCTGGTTCAATCCCTGTCCACTTGTGAGTTGATGTTCTTCTCTTTTTCACATTATCAGACTTCCCAGTATGCCTTTCCCAAAGCAGAGACAGCTGGGTGACACAGTGGATAGAGTGATGGGCCTAGAGTCAGGAAGACCTGAGTTCAAATCTAGCCTCAGACTCTTACAAGCTGTGTGAACTTGGGCAAGTAACTTAACCTCTGTTTGTCTCAATTTCTCTAACTGTAAGTGGAAGAATGATTGCACACAAGGTTTTTGTGATGAACAAGTGAGATAATATTTGCAAACTGCTTAACACCGTAGTGCCTGACACATAGTAGGTGATATATAAGTGCTAGCTATTTATTATTAGAGAACTATAATGTTGCGCTCTCTATCTCATTCCCTAATGATGTATAAAGGATTTATTTCTTCCTATGAGACTGTGACCTAATGGGGTGAAAGCCCTTTTATTGCACCCTCTCTTTCTTCTGAGTTGAATCATCCAATGATACCTCCAGCTCACCATCCATCAGCAAAAATCCTTTTTACTGCAGTGAAAACAAGCTTAGATAAAAATATACTTCTTAATTACTTCTAAAACTCATAGCCAAGGGCTTCCTCCACCACCACCACCACCACCACCACGCCCAAGATTTATGACTCACTCCAATGAGAGCTGATCCTAGAAGGCTATCTAGAGGATCATTTATCTTTTTCTCATGATGTTTCCTCCCAGAGGGTTCACAAGTAAGTCTGAATATGGTTTGTACTTGGCTTATGCCATTAGTTTAAAAAATCCAGGATTTCATCATTGTGGACACCCCCTCCATTGACACAGATCACAACAGCTCCCTATCTCCCCACTTCCCCTTTCCCCCTAAATACATGCTTGAGTAGACAATCTATATGACTTGCTTTGGGCATGATCACACAAATCAACTAGTCAGCAACTCTCTGATGATGAATTCTTCAGCCTTATTATTAGCTAGACCAGTCGTTGACTGATTAATATGTAGTTTTTTAGTGAGCTCATATAAGAATCCCTTTCAATTTGGTAGGACCTGCTACTGCGTTGGCATAGTCTTCAGGAACTCAAGGTCATCTCCCTACTCCATGATGAGACACTGGCAGAGAACTTCAGTGGAAGACAAAATGACATACAAATCAACAAATTACAGGTACACAGCATAGTCACAGTTCCTACTTTGCACAGACCAATTCATCAGCAAGGCTTTATTGTCTGTTCCAGTTCTAGTACACTTGTCCTGGCAGAGCACTTCAGCCACCCTGTTTAACCACAGTCTTTGGAAGCAATAGGTCATATATCCTGGACTTGAGTTGCAAACCCTGCCCCCTGTCTCATAAGAAAGAATATTCATTAATAGAAGTGGCTGCCTCAGAAGGTGCTGAATTCTCCAACACTATAAATCTTCAAGCAGAGACTAGATTATTATTAGGTATATTTTAGTGGCAATTCAAGTTTTAGTAGAGGCTTAACAAGATTACCTTTTTGGTTCTTTGAATGCACATTCTATATTCTGAGATCTTTTCCAGTTCTGTTAAAATTCTATGATTCTGTGAAATGTCAGAAGGACACCAGATGAGGCCTCATGTTTATGCCACATGAGCTTGCCAAAAACAGTCCTGGCCCATTCTCCAAAAACTTCAGTCCACAGAGCTGTATCCAGGGGCTCAGGTGCCTGTAAATCCCAACCTTCCACAACTTCCCCTTAGTTTCCATCCAGTCTTCTCTAGTTTAACTTCTTCCCCCAGAGATATATTCTCTTCTCCCTGTTTTCTTCCTTGATTTCAACCCATCTCATTTGCCATCATTTAAGCTCCAGGAAGCCAGGGAGTATGACTTAGCTAAATGTATCTCCTCAAACAGAGCAAGCACAGCACTTGGCCCAATAGATGACTTTTTGTTGTGCTTTACAATTCACAAAGCAATAACATAAGTTACCTTACCTGATCCTCTTGACAACTCTTCAAAGCAGCAAGGACAGAAGAAATGAGTAGCTGAGTCTTGCTCCCAGATAATTCAACTAGTAAGAGACACAAGAGAAGGACAAACCTGCTCTTGTGACTACAAACCCAGGGTTCTTCCCACCATCTGAGAGTAGCCCAACAGTAGATGCAAAATAACTATTTGTTGACTTAACTTGGATGATTGGATGAAAAACCATTTATTAAGCATTTACTGTACCAAGCACTATGCTAAACACTGAATGTAAAAAAAAAAAGAAAATATACTTTGTGCCTTCAGGGAGCTTATGTTCACTGAGACCCAATATGCAAAGGAGACAGTGGTGGCCAGGGAGGAGTCCTTCATCCCAGAAAGTTCCAGGGATGGTGAGTGTGGGAGCAGAAGCAACTGACCCACTACATCCAGAAGTAATTGCAGAACTGGAGGAAAGGATGAAATGAAGTGTGTACACTGGTAAGACATTTGGCAAGGCAGATGGTTAAAATAGTTGTGAAGTCAAGTATGGTAGTTAGAACATTCCTGAAATGGTGGAACAGAAAAGGCAGTCATGCATTCCAAAGGCAGACATTTCTCCAGGAGAGCAAGACATTAGGTAGATGGCATCAGAGTAGGGAAAGAAGTGGAAATTTGAATTGAATTGCATTTATGGAAGTTACAAAGAAGCAGGCTTTAATACATAGTAAGAAAAAAATTCCTAACAATTAGAATTATCCCAAAGTGGAATAGGCTGCTTTGGGAGGCAATGAATTTCTCATCAGTGAAAGATCTTTAAGCAGAGTCAAGTTAATCACTTTTTTTGGAGGTCTCATAGAGGGGTTAACATTGGTTGACTTCTGAGCTCCCTTCAAATTGCAATTTTGTAAACTGAATTAAATGGAATTGAATTGAACTGAATCAAAGTAACAGGAACTGTACCTTAACCCAGGAATTGAATTCATTGTCTGGTTTCCCAGTCATTCGTTTAAAATTTGTGTTAAAGAATTTGTGTTAAAGTCTTTCATGGGGCAATAATTTGAAAGTCCTGTGTGGACCCAAAGACCCACCTTTACCACCCAAGAGAATCTCTCTGCCTCCCTCTAACAAGCTTACTACAGAAAAAATAAACAGTTTGGGTGGAAGATACATAGAACGGGCACTGACTTAGCAAAGGGAGAAGAAGCTAGAATAATGGACAAGACACAAGATTTGGAATTAGAAAACCAAGTCCCTTCACTTCTCTGGGACTCAGTCACCTCATCTAGAAAATAAAAGGGTTGAATACTATGACCTTCAAAGTTCCTCCCAGAGCTAAATCTACAGGCTTCTATGATCCATTAACACCAGACCCAGTAATAAACAAAAGAAGAAGAAGAAAAAAAAGACAAAGCAGTGCTTGAAATCCTCTCTTGAAATAAGAATGCAGAAGATGTAAGAACACAATAATGAATCTCAAAATATCTTAAAGCATTCTTCAAGCTCAGGGATGCCCAGAAGGGTCCCTAAGGGATTCCAAACTATGGGAAGTCACAGAATCCAACGTAGCTCATTGTCCCCAATTTTGCTTTCCCCACAGGGCTGCAATGGAGAAGGCAAACCAAACCCATGTGTCTGAATTCTTTCTTCTAGGGCTGACCACTGATCCTCAGCAGCAGGTGTGGCTCATTGTACTCTTTCTGGCCATGTACCTCCTCAACGTGATAGGCAACACAGTCATCATTGCATCTATCTTAGGGGACAGCCGTCTTCACAGCCCTATGTACTTCTTCCTTTCCAACCTGTCCTTGGTTGACATCTGCTTCACCACTGTTATTGTGCCCCAGATGCTGGTGAGCATGCTGGTCCAGAACAAGACCATCCCTTTTGCCCAGTGCATTGCCCAAATGTATTTCTTTGTGGCATTTGGCATCACAGATAGTTTTCTCCTGGCTGTAATGGCTATTGACCGTTACATGGCCATCTGTAACCCATTACACTATACCACAACCATGAGCCCCAGGCGTTGTGTCCTGTTGGTGGCCATGTCATGGGTGGTATCCCACTTTCACTCACTGGTTCACACACTTCTCATGGCCCGCCTGTCCTTCTGTGGGCCTAACACTATACATCATTTTTTCTGTGATGTCCAGCCCTTACTGACTCTCTCCTGCTCTGACACCTCTATCAATGAGGTCTTGGCTTTCACTGAAGGCTCCTTGGTGATCATGAGCCCATTCTTATTCATAGTTATCTCCTATGTCTGGATCACACGTGCTGTGCTGAGGGTTCCCTCTGGGAGAGGGAGGTATAAGGCTTTCTCAACCTGTAGCTCCCATATCACTGTTGTGGTATTGTTCTATGGAACCATCATTTCAGTCTACATTCGCCCCTCATCTACCTACTCAGTCACCAAGGATCGAGTAGTAACAATCATCTACACTGTGGTCACCCCCATGCTGAACCCTTTCATCTATAGCCTCAGGAATAAGGACATGAAGGGAGCCTTGAGGAAGGTGATAGGAAGAGCAGAATAGCCTGAGCTAACCTTCTCACTCAACAAAGTGACCTCAGAACAAGCAGGGCCAGAGTAGCTGTCATCACTGTAAAAAAAAATTAATGCAGTAGAAAGGAAACTGGATGAGTCTGAAGATCTAGATTCGAGCTCTGGTTCTGCTGTTCGCTATTGGTATGACCCTAACCTTAACTTCTCTGGACTTCTGTTTCTCAACCTGTAAATTAAGATGGTCAAGCTAAGTGGTCCCTAAGGATCTTTTTTGTGGTTCAGTGGTCATCTTCAACATTTACTGAGGGCCTACCTACCATGTATTTAATACTGGGGGTAGAAAAATAGATGACAATAGACCCTAATCTCAAAGAGTCAGCTAGTCAATAAGCAAGTATGTAAGTACTTACTACCTGCCAGGCATTCTGCTGAGTGCTGATGAGAACACAAATCAAGGCACAAAACAGTTCCTTCTCTTGAGGAGCTGATAGGCTAATGGGAGGAGACAACATGCAAGCACATACATACCAACAAGACATATACAAGATAAATTGCAGATAATCAACAAAGGGAAGGCACCATCATTGAGGGGGATTGGGAAAGGCTTCATGTAGAAGGTGGGCTTTGAGCAGGAACTTAAAGGAACTCAGAAAAGGTGGGGGAGAGATGAGAAAGGAAAGAATTCCAGGCATGAAGGACAGTCAGTGGAAATGCTGCAGCAGGAGATGAGGCATCTTATAGAAAGAACATCAAGGAGGTCCATGTCACTAGATCACTTATAGCCTAGTTGGGGAGAGAAAATGTAGATATAAAAGATAATCAAGGAACTAAGCAGTTACAATTGTGCCCAATGAGCAGGACAGCAGGATAAAACGGAAAAATTCCTAGCTCCAAAGTCAGAAGATCTGGGTTTGAATCCCAGATCTTCTGCTTACCCGCCGTGTTATCTCAAGCAAGTCATTTCATCTTTCTGAGTCTCAATTTCCTCACCTGAAAAAAACTGAGGAAGTTAAGTTAAATGGTCTCGTAAGGTCTTTTCCACTTCTAAATCCTGTGAGTGTTCTAGATAGTGAGGGCTAAAGGAAGCCAAAGGGAGAAAAGAAGGGTGAGGCAGACAAGGTATGAGTTGAGTGGGACCTTGATGGATAGTAAGATAAGGAATGAGGAAGGCATTCTGAGATGAAGAAGTAACTTGAGCAAAAGCAGGGAGACAGGCAGAACATGATGAATTATGCAAGCAGAACCCTAGAGGTTCTTTCCTAGTACAAATCAAGTTCAAAGTTGCCTTCATCCAAGACAGCCCTGGATCCTGATGCTCACTTAGCACCATCTCCCCTGCCCCTTTTCTTCTCCAAATCATTCCCTCTCCTCTCAGAGACCAATATTTTGTTCAACACTGCTCACTAAGTACACAATGTGCCAGTCATAGTGCTGGGCCTTGAAGACAAGAAGAGAAAAATAAAACAAGGAGATATCATTATGTGGGGTAAGGAAGAATAAGCTAGGAGTCAGGAGACCAAGGCTATCATCTTTTCTCCATCACTAACTCCTTGTGTGATTTAGAGCAAGTCACTTGTACGCATCAGTCTTCCCATATAAAAAAAGATTTGTTGAATAGAAAGTTGATCTTGGGACCAGGAAGACTTGGGCTCAAATCCCATCTCAGACATAGACTAGGGCTGATAACTATGAATAGGATTGGAGGTAACTCTCAACCTAAAGTTACAGAGAAGGTGCCAACTTGCATTGGCAGAGGAAACCCCCTCACCCAAAAGATTTTTAGACTAATGAAATCACAGGTTTAGTCTGTATCATCATGTTTCCATGACATGTCTCACTGGGTCATTGTAAGCATCAAGGGAAATAATAGGTTTCAAGTATTTTAGAAACTATAAAATGTAATATAAACATCAGCAGCTCTAAGTAACTGCAAGGCTTTGAGGAAAGGTTCGCTGATTGTAAGTACAATCAAAACATATGGATTGGTTGACTGATTAATCTAGATATATTATCACCTTAGAATTTTATCCCGTGACTTCCACCCCACAGTAAATCCAATCCGAACTCTTAATTGGAACAGCCTCTAGTCTGCCTGTCCTATGAAACCCAAGATTTCCTCCATCAGCAGCTCACAATTTCTATAGTGTATTAATATTAAAGTCATTTCCTTTATTATCCCCAACAAAGTACACATATTAAGTATGACTATCCCCAATTTAGAGATGAGGAAATGAATATGAAAAGAATTGTGACTTGTTCAAGGTCATGCAGCTAGTAAACATTGAAGACTGGATTTGAACCTAGGACTCCAGAATCCAAGTGCTGTTTCTATCATTTCACTTAATAAATGCTTGTTTATTTATTGCTTCTGCATGTCACCCCACCCAATGAACCCTAACATCTGTAAAATGGGGATATTGTCATTTGTAACTATCTCCCACCCAGGGACACTGTCAGGAAATACTTTGTCAATTGTTAAGTGCTATAGAAATGAGAATCATTATTGTAATTACTATGCCTATCACCTCTACTCACATCAGACAATCACAGAATTGTCAAATTGGAAGTAACCTTGGAGGCCATTCAGCTCACACCCCCAAAGGAACACCAATTATAATATAACTGACAAGTGGTTATATAGCCTCTATTTGAAAACCTCCAAGGAAGAGGAACCAATAACATCCCAAGGAAGCCAATTGCACTTTTGTTTTTAGCTTCAATTGTAGGACATTTATTTTCAATAACCACAGATTTTTAAATTGCTTTAAGTGCTACAAGAATAAAAAATCAGAACTGATGCTCAGCTGGCTCATTCATCTCTTAGCAACCACCTGTATTATGAAAATTTTCTAGCTAGAAATACCTAAGACTTATGATAATACTTCTTGAAATTTAAAAAAGTGTTTTTTTATTAAGAAGATATTGGTCTGAGTGAGTTAGTAGTATTTCTCAGCTTGCCTTTTTTATTTTTAAAATAAATTTTATTAATTTATTTTGCTTTTACAACACCTGCATTTCCTCAAATTCTACTTTTGCCAGTTCTAATTATTCAGAAGTTTTTCTCTACATCAAAGTAAAGTTCCTTTTTTGAAATTCTACCTAAAGCTCCTCGTTCTACCATCAGGAAACAAAAAGAAACAAATCAAATCCCTCCTCCGCATGACAGTTAATATATTTGAACACTGTTCTAATGCCCCATCCACCCCCTAAAATCTTAAACATCCCTGCTTCCTTAAATAGATACCCATATGACATGGTATCAAGGCTCATCACCATTCCAAGTGCACTTCTTGGATACTCTCCAGATTATCAATGTACCTCCCAAAATGTGGCAGCAGAGCTAAACACATGACTCCAGTTGTGCTCTGACCAGAGCAAAATATGAAGGGACTGTCTCTAAGAGTTCATTCCTGGAAGCTTTTCTTTAATGACTCATAATGGTGATACACATTTATGAAGGTAGCATAAGCTCTGGCAGGTCTTACAAAATTGGAGAGCCATTGAGTATGGGCCTGGTGGTGTCCATCATATAAGAACTTTGCCAAGTATGATGAGGCTCTTTTTCAATATAATTGATAGTATGGTGAAAGATTATTGGACTTCAAAACAGGAGAAATGACTTCAAATTCCCACCTCTGATGTTTACTAACTATATGAACATAGTCAAGTCACTTCTCTCTGAACCTTAATCTCTTCATCTATAAACCTGAGATGGTAAAACCTGCACAAGCTGCCATACAGAGTTGCTATAAGGAAAGTTCTTTGTAAATCTCAACAGCTCTCACCAATCAGGGCAGAGACAGCTCCTGAAGGCCCTTATAATTCTAGATCTATAGTATGATGTTGGAGGAGCTGTGGGATATTATGCACACATTGGTGATGTAGTGATTCAGTCTAGCTATTCTGAAAAATAATTTGAAATTATGTAAGAAAAGTAAGTTACACATACCGTCTCTTACATAGCAAAAATGAAAAGGAGGTCAGTTATAGAAAGGTCTTATACACAACAATTTATTCCTAGCAGCACTCTTTTTTGTAATAAAATCTGGAAATAATATAGACATATAAATTAAGAATAAACACATTGTTATAAGTGAATGTAATGTAGTATTATTGTAGCATTAGGAATGACTACAGTGAGAAATTCAGAGAGACCTGAGAAGACACATAGAAACTGGTATGGAATGAAGAAAGCAAAATTAGGAAAATGATATATACAATAATGATGAATACAATAGTGTGAATGAAGACAATACTAAATGACTAAAGAACTCAGATCAAATTCAAGGATCAATATTACTTACAGATGACTGATGTTGGGATTCACCATCTTCTCAGTAGACAGGTGGTGAACAGCCTGTTCAGAGTGTTACATATTTTGCTAGTTGAAATTTCTGTATTAGGCGGTTTTGCTGAACTGTTGCTTTCTGTTATAAGGGAGAGTACTGCTGGGAGATTGTAGTTCAATTGTTTTCAGTCATTTTCAATTCAACCCTTAACGACCCTATTTGGGGTTTTCTTGGCTAAGGTTATAGAAGTGGTTTGCCATCTTCTTCTTCAGCTCATTTTACAGATGAGGAAACTGAGGCAAATAGGGGTGAGTTATTTGTCCAGGGCCACACAGCTATTATGTATGTGAGGTCAGATTTGAACTCAGGAAGATGAATCTTCCTAACTCCAGGCCTGGCACTCTATCTATTAAGCCACCTAACTGAGAAGTAAATGCGGTATAAAATCAAAAAGCACAAATAAAACATTAACAACAATAAAGTCATAGCTTTTTTGATGTATTAAAATGCAGTGAGGGGCGGCTAGGTGGCGCAGTGAGTAGAGCACCAGCCCTGGAGTCAGGTGAACTTGAGTTCAAATCCAGCCTCAGACACTTAACACTTACTAGCCATGTGACCTTGGGCAAGTCACTTAACCCCAGTTGCCCTGCCTTCCCCCCTCCAAAAAGCAAAAAATAAAATAAAATAAAATGAAGAGAGCACTGGACTTAGAATCAAAAAGACCTACCTTTGAATTCTACCTCTCAATTTGAACCTGGGCATGTTGATTCCCCTATTTGGAACTCAGTTGCCTTTCCTAAATCATAATGAGATTGGATCAGTTGATACCTAAGGTACTTGTCATTTCTAATATTCTGTGAATCGAATTCTGTGTAGTATTCTTATCTCATTACCACATTGGGCTAGTCCATTATTCCATCTCCTTCCATTAAATTAAAAAAGCATTTAAATGCCTACTGTGTGCAAGGCACTACAGATAGAAAAACAAAATAAAAAGTCCCTGCCCTTAAGGAATTCGCATCCCGTTGGAGGAGGATACAAGAGAGATGGATATATAAATATATACTTGATTATTTTAGGAGGAAGAAAGGATTAACAACTTCTCAGAGGAGATGGTGTCTGAGTCTCAAGACATGAAGGAAGCTAATGATTCTAAGTAGAAGAGGTGAGGGAGGAGTCTATTCTAGGAATTGGGATGTACAAAGGCATACAGGCAGCAGATGGGCTATTGGGTTCTGGAAACAATAAGTTGGCCAATTTGGCTAAACTGTAAGTCATAGGAAGATGAGCAATATGAAATTAGTCTGGAAAGATAAGCTGGAGTCAAAATATGAAGGTCCCATAATATCAAAGTGAGGAATTTGTAGTTTATCGAACGGGGCGGCTAGGTGGCACAGTGAACAGAGCACCAGCCCTGGAATTCAAATCCGGCCTCAGACACTTAACACAAACATAAAACTAGCAGTGTGACCTTGGGCAAGTCACTTAACCCCAATTGCCCTGCCTTCCCCCCTTCAAAAATACAAAAAAAAACCAAGAAGAAGATTATTTTGACAGTTCCATGGGAGTTAGGTTGGAGAGAGGATAGATTGGAAGCAAGAATTCCAATTAGGAAGATAATGCAATAGTTCAAGTGAGGGATAATAAAGGCCTGAGCTAGAGCGGTGGCCATGTGATCATAGACAAATAGATAGATCTGGGAATTATTTTGGATGTGCAACCTAAAAATGGACTGGATATGGGGGTTGAGAAAGAAAGGGAAGAAACAGAAATAGGGAAGTTAAGAAGAACAGATTTAGTGGGGAAGATAATGAGTTTGGGATGTTTATAGGATGTCCAAGTGGACATGCTGAGAAGGCAGCCAGTGGTGCTGGATGGGAGCCCAGGATGGAAACAAGGATTGGATATATAGATTTAGGAGTGTTTCATAGAAATGTGATCATTAAAATAATAGGAATTTTTAAAAGCACATGAACTGGGAGTGAGAAAAATTGAGACATATATAGAAACATAGGTATATATCCACAGTATCCATATCAATATGGATATATGTACATATATTTCTATGTCTGTCTTCTATTATATATGTATATGTGTGTGTATACACACACATACATACACAGATATATACATACATAGACACATTCCCAGTACCTAGAACAATGTACCTAATAAATGATTGTTGATTGATTGATTAAGCAGGCAGTATAAATATATAATTATCCCCATCTGACAAACAAAGAAATAACTTCTAAGAAGTTGTGACTTGCACAAGTTTACAGAGGATTTGAACTCAGGTTTTCTGATACCACATTCAGAGTTCTTTCCACTGAATCATAGCTGGTTAAGTGGCATCCCAATCAAGGTAATCATTCAGCCTCTGCTTAAATACTTATATTGTCAGAGAGTTCATTACCACACAAAGCAGACGATACTATTTTTCAGACAACTCTAATTGGTTTAGAGTTATTTTTTTTTGCCAAAATCTGAACCCCTGTAACTTTATAATTCCTCTTATGTCTGAAAATACTTCAGGTATTTGATGGCAGACATCATTTCTAAGTCTTTTTTTTTCTCTTACTACTCCACGTTAACTTTTTAACTGTTTCATGGATGCATATATTGTCATAGAATCCCTGAATTGGAAGCGACCTCAGAACATCTCCATAGTGTCCCTGACAAGTAGTCATTCATTCTCTGCTTGAAGGCTCCCTAATCATGAAGAACTCACTAGTTCCTGAGGCAGCCTATTTCACTTTTAGAAAGCTAATTGTTAGGATATTCTTTCTCATACAGAATAAAAAACCTGTCTCTCTGCAAATTCCTTCCATTACTTCAACTCTTATTTGTCTCTAGACAAGCTAAAGCTCGGAACTGAAGAAGACAGGGACCAGCAAAGAGCTTGACAGCAGCTCCTTTCCCTGCTGGCTGGGCTGGTCACTCTAAGGGGGAGGAGTTACACGTAACTCAAAGATTCAGGAGTCCCCTGGGCCTGGGAGCAGTAGATAGGTCAGATAATTACTTTTTTTTTTTTTTGGTCTCTAATGAGGAAGCTGGGGAATCTGTCTCAGGGTCTGCCAATCAACAAAATACAAAAAGCCCAAAGCTGGATCGTGCTCTCCAATTTTCCCAGTCCTGCCTCTCTGTCTCCACTGCTATTTGGACTGGTCGCTAGTATTCAATCAACACCCTGCTATGAATTTCCTATTATCCATGGGAGAGTTGAAGCAACAGCAGAGACAGTGCACTGAGTGATGCTGCCTTGCAAGGTAAGGACCGATTGATGGGGATGGGTGAGACTCACCAAAAAGCATTGACAGAGCCTCCTTCTCTTTCCCCCTTCTTGGCTATTAAGATTATTCCACAATCCACAAGTTCCCTCAAGGTCCTATTGGAATAGAAGGAAAAAAGGAAACAAGCATTTACTAAAAGCCTACTAAGTCCCAGGTACTGTGCTAGCCACTTACAAATATTATCGTGTTTGGTCTTCACAACAACTGTTGGAGTAGGTGCTATTATCATTCCCCTTTTCAGCTGAGGAATATAGAGATTAGGTGACTCTTGCCCAGAGATACACGTTTACTAAGTGTCTGAGGGCAGATCTGAACTCAGGTTTTCCTGTCTCCAGGTCCAGCATGCTATACATAATAACTTTAATAGGCAAAGATCAAGATAGGTAATGTCCCAAATACAACTCTGCTCTGAAATGAGAGCAGGAGAATAAGGCCCAGGACCATATTCACCAAAAAACCCCTGCTCATTTCATTTCAGGCTCGTTCTTTACCGACATTTCATCAAGGAATAACTTCACCCCAATCACAAGTAGGGTTCCTGGCTATAGTGGGCCTTTTCCTCACCAGTTCTGGTCTCTGTAGGGGATTTTTGGAATAAATGAATGAATAAATAGATGGATTAATTAATTAAAAGGAATTACTAAATAACTACTGGAGGCACACTTTCCTCAAAAGGCCCCATTCCACATTGCTACAAAGGAAGTCTGATCTGTTAACAAAGGACCTGAAACCCATACAAACATTTTTTTTTAAAAGAACTCTAAATGTGAAGTTTTAGATTTCTAAAATGGGGAGAGGATTGATTTTGATTACTTTTCTGTGATAACCTATCTGCTAGTTTTCAATAAATAGGGAACCTAAGTCTAACAGTTATCCTGTGTTACCGTTGTAGTATAAATCTCTTCCTTCCATATACTGTAGTATTGTATTTAGACTCCCACTGACAGGTAACCTTTCTGGTTCACAGCAGGATCCCATTTTTCAGATGTATATATTGGTGACAGATTAGTTCAGAAAAACTATAAGCTATAATAAATTTCTGATTCTAAAAAAAATAAGATGAAAAAAGAAAAAAGTACATTATGACAGCATGGTCAACCTCTCTAAAGTCCTACTTTTCTTCCAAAGCCTCATTATTCAAAGAAGTGACCCTTGGTTCTAAATGTCTATACCTAAATGGTACAGGTTCTCACAAGTCAGGTTGAAATGGACTTATGTGTGGGCCTAAAAGAGGACATTCTAAATGACTGCTCCCTAAGGGCCAGCCTAGTTAAAATCAGAGTGGGAGACTCTGGGTAGTGACTGAAAATGGATATTTTTGCATCATAACATCTCTCAAAAGCCATCTACTAAGTCATAGAAATGTTACAAACAGCACAGAAAGAGACACAACCCATACCAACAAATTGCCAAGATCATTTCCAGAACCAAAGAGAAGAACTTTCCCTTCACAAACTATGTAGGCTTGAAGTATGTCACAATTAGGGTGGAGGAAACTGAGATTCAGAAAGACAGGATGGAGAGGCCATATGGCAGTCCAAATACAGGATAATCTTTGATGTTAGGAAAACCTTGACAGGGTTCGAGTACTTCCACAGACACAAGCTGGCTAAGTGAACAAGACAATTAACCTCTCAGGGCTCTAGGCAACTCTCTATGACAGCAATTCTCAACCTGTGGGTTATATTCAATTTGTAACAATGAAAATACATCCTGCATATCAGATAGATTCATAACAGTAGCAAAATTACAGTTATGAAGTAGCAATGAAAATAATTTTATGATTGGGGGTCACCACAACATGAGGAACTGTATTAAAGGGTCAACGGCATTAGAAAGGTTGAGAACCACTGCTCAATGACCATAAGTTGCAAAATATCTTGCATTTATATACTATTTCAATGTTTGCAAAGTAACTTACACATGTTATCTCATTTGATCCTCATAACAACTGTGAAAGGTAGGAAGTATTATTAATCCCACTTTACAGAAGAGGAAACTGAGGCTGAGAGAGGTTAAAAGACTTGCCCAGAGTCACACAGCTAGTAAGTATCTGAGGCAGGATTTGAATTCAGATCTTACTAATACTCAGTCCAGGACTCTGTCTACTTCTCCACCTAACTTTCCAATAGAAGTCAATGTGCATTGAGAGAGGAAATTTCTTTCCTGGGAAGTAACTTATACCTATGAAATTACAGGTCAGGATGAAAATAAAGGCAGCAGTACACAACAGAAAATAGAAACTGGACTTAAAATCAGTGTCCTGGGTACAAGTTTTGACTCAGATAGAAACAAGTTCTATAATGAGAAGGTGACTTTTATTTTGAAGTCTCAATTTCTTCATCTGTCAGAAAGTTAATAATTGCCTGTCGGTACTATGAAGAAACCATATTATAAATCATAAAGCACTATGGAAACTTTGGTCTACCTTTGAGCTCATAAGTATAAGGAGCCTCTAGTGAAGAAACCCCCACTGCTAACACAGAGTAGGAACTATTCTGAAATTTTAAGTTTTAGCAAGTTGCCCAGGAAGCAGAGAGATTAAGTGATTGACCAAGGTCACATGGCCAGCATCTATCAGAGGTAGGATTTGAACCCAAGTCATCCTGACTCTGTGGCCAGCTTTCTATTCATGACAATAAACTGCTTCTATTTTGGAAAAATATAGAGATAGTTATTATTAGAATTAACATTATCGTGGGAATTTTGCATTTGTTCAAAGACTAGATCCCACCAAGTCCATATAGTGATACAATACTCCATTTCCACAGTGACCACTCTAGAGACCAGAATGACAGATGGAGGTCCCACTATCATCTGTTGATTTCTCTGTTTTAGCCAGACTCCCTTCCAATGAGTCTTTTTCAGGAAATGCGAAAGGGAAATACAACTGGCATCTCTGAATTCCTCCTCCTGGGACTCTCTGAGCAGCCAGATCATCAGCTGATCCTCTTTGGGCTGTTCCTGGCCATGTACCTGGTCACCATGTTGGGGAACCTGCTCATCATACTGGCCATTACCTCCAATTCCCACCTCCACTCCCCAATGTATTTCTTCCTGGCCAATCTCTCCTTCATTGATACCTGTTTTACTTCAACCACAGTCC
>CM053581.1:257794473-257843094 GCA_028627135.1 Pseudochirops cupreus
CAACTTGCGAGGTAAAAGAAAAGGAGGCTGAAGATCACACTTTAAAACATCGATTCTTTTCTGGTTTATGGAAAAGAGACAAGTTTGTGTAAATCAGGTAAATAAGTTTCACTAGGAAATCTAATCATATATTTAGGAGTTTTACAAATTAAAGTGAAGTAGGAATCAATTTAGAAATAACTTTTGAATTACTGTCTTTTGAAATTAGAAATTTTGCTTTAAATTATATGAGATTTTTACCCCTTTCATAATAGATCATGTGTCTTAATTTTTGAAAACTGTTTTGCTTCTTGTCCACAAAAAGAGAAGCCTATTTAAGAAAGCAACTTGAAATGCACATGAAATTTATTTGGATAAATTCTTTTTGTTACTTTCGTGAATAACATATCAGAACTTCATTGTTGTTTGAATGGACTCAGTTTTTGTAAGCTGTTAAAGACTTTTGTAATTGCTAAAAGCATCTTCGATGATTTTTTGTGCTTTCATCTTTTAAGGAATAACATTTGGTTACTGGCAATAATTCAACAGAGTTTAACTATTACAAAGTACTGGCAAAGTCACCACTATAATGAGTAAACAGTTTTTTCCTCTCCTAAATCATTGGTTTTGTTTAACAACAATGCATGCTAAAATTAGGAAGGAAGAATTAAGTGAAGTAAAGACTGGAGAATTATCAGATTGTCTGGGATACTACTGGAGTAAGAAAGAGAATTTAGGGAGTGAACAAATAAAGGAAAGTTTAAGGGAAGAATATGGAAGTAATAAGGAGAGTGTGGGTTTTAAGACCACTGGAGAGATGTATAAAAAAGGGAAAAAAAGGTTTAATTATGTTGACAGAAAGGTTTGTGGGAAGTTTTGGCTTTACCCAGATTTGAACTGAATTACGATGTGTTCTTAAGTGGGATAATTGGGGGTTAGATTAAAACTTAGTAACAGACTGCTACTTTTTAATCTTTGGCGCTGGATTAGCTAGAAAAAGTGGACCCTGAGATACAAAATGCTTAGAATAAATGGACCTTGTGAAAAATATAATACTAAATAAACTGATTCTGTATGACATCATTTGGAATATAGATCCAGGTGTAATTGAGTTTATTGTGGTTTCATTTAAAGTGGGACAATTATGATGTCAGAATTTATTCTACTATTTGGCATTAAGATTGAGTGTTTAAAATTCATGGATCACATAATTTGTTAAAAACAAGTTGCCTCAGTTTATCAATCTGTAATGTGGATAAAGACAATGCCTAACATTAAGTTGATAATTTGTTGTATTACAAATATTGCTAGGGAAGTACCTTCTTTTTAATTTTGGATTCTTTTGGATTATAGATTAAATTGTTATAGATTCATTTGTTTAAAAATGATCTAAATTGTTTGAAACTGTTCATTTGGAAATGCAATAGATAATCACGTCTTTTTTAAACTGTGAATTTCATATAGCAAGAATCTCTTTAATATGTCTTCATCTGTATAATGTCAAGTTATATCATTGGAGATTTTAATTCCTTTTGATCTGGGTACTGTGAAATGATTAAGTTATTGGAGGTTATTTTTATAATGTTAAAACCCATGAAGCATTTAATTGGGTATATATTTAAGGGGAAAATAATAATTACATGCTTTTTAGAAAACAAAAGGGGATGGGAGAAAGACCTGGTTTAAAAAAATCTCCTTTTTTTGTAAATCTGCTAACTTCAAAAAGGTCCTGAACCATAATCAGCCCCATGGAAGAATTGGTGAATTGGTTTCTTTAGGCAACAGGATTCCCCTCACCCATTACAAACACTCCTTGAATAAGGGGGTAAAATTTTTTAATGTATATTTATGGTACAGAAGTTATTTATGTGCTGGCTTGTGATTATAAGGATTATGAATTTATACTTGGAATGGTCTGTACTAAAGTTACATTTTTGACCAACTTGGTCTCAACTGACTTCATTCTCAGAAATGTATTTTTGTTTGAGGGGTTAATTTATAATACTTTAAGAGATGACTAAATAGTTTGTAAATTGCTGTTAGCCTTTTCTGAGAGGTTCTTTTTTGAGTAAACATGTTTTCACTATACATGTAGAATTATACATTGTAATTACTTTCTGTATGATTGATTTTATACCAGGATGAGTTTTAACTTGAGGAAACAAAGGATTAAGAGAAGAAAAGGATATCACTTAGAATCTTTTTTTTCTATGTGAAGCATGGTAGCTTTTTGTTTATTTGTTAGCTAATTTATTGCAACAACTTGAGACTATTGATAATAATTATGCCCAATCCTATTGGGTTTAGTGAAATTTTGTTGATTGAGGGAAAATATTTTGGAACTGTGAATTTTCTTTTAGAACTCTATTTTAAGGTATTATATAATTCCAGGAGTTGATGTTCTACTACTTCAAGAAAAATGCTGGCAGCTCAATGGTAGTGAGGTCTGTGATCTGTGAACAGTGGATATTTGTCCCTGGGAAAAGGTTGGGAGGATGACTTTGGGAAGGTTAAGGTTGGACCCTCTTGACACAGTTTCTGATACAAGAAAACTTCCCACCTGGTTATTTCTGATCTTAGCTGGAGTATCCTGTCATACAATTGACTGCTTATACTATTCTTACCAGAAGTCAAATGGAACTATGGATGCTTTATCCTACTATATACGTGTTGAGTCATTCTATGCCCTTGGGCTTAGACCTGGAGGACTAGTATTAATATGCTGCTGTAATGGTCCCAAACTGCTTCTTCCTTTTCTAGCAAATCTCCCTGATCAATGCAAATTAAGCTGTGATTTTATTTTTTATGATGAATCTTGTTGTTGTAATCCTTTATCATCTCTTCATTGCCATAAGATGCAAATATATAAGATCTTCCTTTTCCCAAATTGTTCAAGAGAGAAATAAGAATTGAGAAAGCAGAATTTATGGCTTGCAATAGAAATAATCAACATAATAGAAAAATTTGAATCTAAGAAAAGAGAAACAAAAGGGAAAACAATTAATTTGGAATGCAAATACATAAAAGGAAAGAACAATTTGAAAAAAGAACAAAAGGCAATAATGTTAAGAGAAAATATGATCTCTACGCAAGCAAAACATATTGATATCAAACACAGTATACGTAAAGACAATTTAAGCATTGGAAGTCTCCCAAGTCTCTTGACAAAAACAAAACAAAACAAATCAACCTGAATACCATGATGCAACAAATTCTACAAGAAAACTACCCAGAACTTCAGAATGCAGAAAACAAAGTACCAAATGAAAGAATCTATAGAGCATTACCAGAAAAAAAGAAAGCTATGCAGTAAACTCCAAGACACATAGTATTAAATAGATAGTATTGCACACGTGGTGGTTAAATTTAACAGTTCCAATGACAACAAATTCTGCTAGAGATGAGGCAAAAGACCTTGAAATAGAAAGGAAATGGAATTTGAATAACACAAGATTATTCTTCATCCACCAGAAACTGTATGAGGGAGTAAAATATGTTCTGAAGAACAAAGAATCTCAGGATGCAACCATATGAAATAACCTGACAACCTGAGCCTGATCATCAGTGAAAAAAGGACATTCAATAAAAAGAGAGATTCCAAACATTTCTACAAAGAAAACCAGATGTGAGTAGATTACTTACTTTGAAAACACCACAGACAAGAGAAATAAAAGAAAAGCAAACAAATACAGCAACCATGGAAGGCATAGGTAACAAAATGAATTAGCCCAGAAAAAGTTACCTATGGGATTAAAAACAATAACAAAAATATTGACAACAACATTCATCAACAGAGGGGCAACTAAGATATTTCTTTCTAAAAGTACACAAGGAGAAAAGGATGAAAGAAGAATGTAAATGAAAGAATTAATAGTGGAATTCCTGACCTAAAACACCATAGACTAAAACTCAGAATACCCATATACAGGTGAACCATGTTTTTTTTGTTTGTTTTTAGTATGAATAAAAGTACATAAAAGGGGTGAGGGAAAATAAAGAGATAGAGGGGGTAGTGAACAGTACCCCAATAAAGTCAGTGGTAAAAATGAAGGGAAAAGAACTCTTGCCATCTCCCAATAAGAAGAGAAACTTCAGAGTAATGGATAGAGGTGGAAAAGGGAGGAGTAGAAATAAAGGATGAAACAATAGTTTAATGGTGGGAGAGTCCAATTAAAGAATGCTCCTATAGGGGCAGAGAGAATTAATTTTATAATGGGAAATGGGTACCATACAATGGATAAGGGATTTGGGTGCTGAAAGGGCCCACTACCTTTGAGAGAGTGTTGTGCCTCCAAGGATAGCATCTTGCCTCTAGAGAAAAGAAACCAGAACTCCTAGGGTTGATTTACTCCCAGAATATTGGGAGGAAATGTATCCAGGCAGGAGACTTAATGGTAAATTGGGGAAAAAATGATAATGGTGAGACCAAGAAGCACTAATGAAGTGTACAATTAAGGACACAGAAAAAGTACTTGCTTAGGCCAGCCTATATCTCTCTACCTCCTGCAGTAATTGTTATTTCTAAGGACAGGGCATACAAAAATGGGCAAGGAGCAAGTTCTACAAAGCCATAACATAGAAACTGTTTAGAAGAGGGAACTAAAAAAAGGTACTTTAGAAACCTTAAAAAAAACCATTCATTTAAAAAAAAATTTGAGTTCCAAAATCTTTCCTTTCCTCCCACCCTTCCCTACCCATTAAGAAGGCAAGCAATATGATGTCAATTATACATGGGAAGTCATGTCAAACATAGTTTCATATTAGCTATGTTGGAAAAAAACAAGAAAAATAAAGTGAAAAACTGTGTTTCAATCTACATTCAATGCTCATCAGATTTCTCTCTGGAGGTGGATAGCAATTTTCATCATGGGTCCTTTGGAATTGTCTTGCATCATTGTCTTGAATAGAGTAGCTAAGTCTTTAACAGTTGATCATCGTTACAACATTGTTGTTTACTATATACAATGTTCTCCTAATTCTACCTAGTTCACATTAGATCTGTTTTATATAAGTCTTTCAGGTTTTTCTTAAGGGATTTTAATTTCATGAGTAATACAGAGAATAAATATGAAATAAATAAGTATAAGGGGCATGAACCAAAGGATAGAAGTTCAGAAGGGAAAGAAGAAAGAAATCATTTTAGAAAAAAAAGAAAGAAAAATGAAATAAAAAATAACACAAAACAAGTTGATGCGAAGGTTTTACTTGACTACTTTAAAACTACCGAGTTTAAAAAAAAGAGAAGAACTTGATAACGAGTTGAAAAAAAGGAAGAATGAATAAGCTGAGCAAAACCCAAACTCTCTAAAGAAAGGCTTGACACACAGGAGGAGAGGGGGCTGAGGGTGAGTGGAAGATTCCCTCTGGCAACAGGATTACCTTCAAATAGATTAAGCAAAAATAGCTTAAGAGAGAAAGTATTGTCTTTACAGAGGAAGATGAAGCAAAATAAAAAAAAAATCAAAGGAAGAAATACTAGAGAAAAATTGAGGAAAATATAAACCTAACTCTTATAACCTTAAATGTGAATGAGTAAAATGATTTAATAAAACAAAAAAGTGATAGAATGTGTAAGAAAATAATATCACAATATGATGCTTACAAGAAAACCAACTAAGAGACAAAAAATATATACAGACTAAAAATGAACTGGAACAAAATTTACTATGTGATAAGTGAATTCAGGCAATCAGACAAAGTAGAAAACAAAAATTCACAATATAAAAGACATAAGAAAGGAAACAACTTTATTCTGAATGGAACCTTAGACAATAAATAATTATCAGTATTGAACTTATGTGCTCCAAATACCTTAGGTTAAAGATTATAAAGGAAGAAATAACTGAATTACATGAAGATACAGCCAGTAATAGTTGGAGATATTAATGTCCTTTGGTATAGGAAAAATCCAACTGAATCCAAAGAGAAAAGAAAGAATTGAATATATTGCTAGAGAAACAAGTGCTAAAAGACATATGAAGCATAAAGAACATATGTAGTATTATATACACAAACAGATCTATCAACAGAAGCAGCACCACATGGAACCTTTTCCCAAAAATTGGCTATGTATTAGGACACAGAGATGTGACTAAATATAGAATAATAAACAACCATAATGGAACAGTTCAGGGAGCACAAACAAAATGCACAGGTGCAAATTGAGACATAATAATGAAATCCTAAGTAATGGGTGGGCCAAAGAAAAATAGAAACAATTAATAGTGATGTGAAGGAAAATGATAATGATGAAAAAATATCCCAGAATGAGATCATCTTTCTTCAGTGGGAAGATTATATTTCTCCAAACAGACATTAATAAAATAGAAGAGGTGAGAATTATGTACTTAATATGCATTTTAAAAGTCAACAAATAAACTAAAATGAGCCAAAAAGGAGATTTTTTTCCCACTTAATAGTATTTTATTTTTTCAATTTACATATAAAGCTAGTTTTAAACATTCACTTTTATAAGATTTTGAGTTCCAATTTTTTTCTCTTTCCCTCCCTCCCTTTCCTTCTTCTCCCTAAGGCATCAAACAATCTGACATAGATTATACATGTACAATCATATTAAACATTTCCACGTTAATTCTATAAACCAACAGAAAGAAAAAAAAGAGAAAACAATATGTTTCAATCTGCATTCAGGCTCCATAGTTCTTGCTTTGGATATGGACAGCATTTTCCATCATGAGTCTGCAAAAGGCAAATATTAAAAATTAGAGGAGAAATAGATAAACTAACAATAAAAAACCCATGTAGAAAGGATAAATTAACCTAAAACCTAGTTCTTTGTAAAGACTGATAAAATTGATAAACTTTTTATCAATCTGCTTTAAAAAAAAAGGTAGAAAGTCAAATAAACAAAGCAGCCAATAAGCCAGGTAAAATAACAACAAAATCAGAAAAATAAAGTTATTAAACCTCCTCTGCACAATTATATGGTAATGAATCTGAGAACAAAAAAGTAATGAATCTGAGAACAAAAAACAAATTCAAAAATATAACTAAGTTAAGGGAGATAGCTAAATAGAAATCTTAAATAATCTCATCTCAGAAGAAGAAATAGAACTATTTGTAAAGGCATCAACAAGGAAAAAACTTATATGTCATATGTTCACAGGAGAATTCTATCATATTTTTACAGAAAAGTTAATGCCAATGCTATTTAAATTATTCTCAATTTGAGAAATTTGAAAAAGTACTTTACCAATCTTCTTTAATTAGACAAATTTAACCTAATATCTAAACCACAGAAGTAGATAAACTATAAAAGGAAAACTTGACTAAGACCACTTACAAACATCAATTCAAAAAATTTTCATGAAATCCTGTCAGACTATAGCAACTCATCCAAGAAATCATTTATTATAACAAAGTTGGATTTATAAGAGGAATTCAAGGTTGGTTCACTATTAGGAAAACAATGGTTGTAATTAATATTAAAAGCAAAAACATCTCAAACTGCATGATTATCTCAATTGATACAGAAAAACCTTTCTGACAGAGTACAACATAAATTTGTGCTAAAATTCCAACAAAGTACAAGCATTATTCTTCTTTCCCTTCTGAACTTCTATCCTTAAGGTCATTAAAAAAAACCCTATAAAACCCAAAATCTAGCATCTTATTCAAAGAAGATACACTAGAAACTTTTACAATAAATACAAAAGTACAAGAATGTACACTCTTCCTACTATTATCTGATAACGCTTCTGGATATATCAGCAATAGAAGACAAAAGAAAAAAATAAAGGGCATAAAAACAGGTAAAAGAAAGACAAAACTATCCTTTTTTTGTTGATGGCACAATTCTTTACTTAGTTATGGGTTATAAAGATACTAGTTGAAACAACAGCTTCAGTAAAATTATAGGCTATAAAATAAAAGCAGCAAAATCAATAGCATTTTATATAATAACAAAACCCAAGAATTAATACCTACAGGGAAATTCCATTATAAATAGCTACAAAATGCAGAAGATACTTGGGGATCAATCTTTCAAATCACAAAAATACTGATAGTGATTCAATTTCAAAGTGCTCTATAAAAAAATAAAGTACAACTTAAATATCTGGAGGAATCTTTAGTGCTCATGACTGGGTCAAGCCAATATAATAAAATGACAAAAGTACCAAAAGTTAATTTAAAATGTGGCAAAAAAACCACAACCCCTTTCTAGCTCTAGTCTCTTGCTGACACTGTGATAAAAGAGAAACTATGATAGGAAAAAAACTCTAGTTCAGACTTCTTGTCATTGCTATAGGAAGAGATCACTGCTTCAGTCACATGAACTACACAATTACAACTTCTCTATCTGGGTCTTTATGTTCCCACTTCTGATGTGTATACTCTTATCGTCTTCTCCTGTTTCTGTAAAATTCCATTTTTATTTGCTGCTTACTTATTTACATATTATATAAGGTTGCTAAGCTAATGATCTGCACTCTTTGACTTTTCATACAGATGAGCCTGTGCTCTGAGTGTAAACACTGAACATAACTACCTCTGTATTGTTGATTCAGTGATTGACAGCAGTACCTTATCAGTGGATCCTCTGGATAATTTTTACCACAGTCATTTTAATGCTATATCAATTAATCTATCAAAGGGGTATGTTTCATAGAATTCAGTCAAATAATGACAAAATTCATTTGGAGAAATAAAAGAACCAGAATATAAAAAAGAGCTAGAATATAAAAAGAAATAATGCAAAGAAGTAGGGGTAAAGAAGGAATAGCATTTTCAAATTGCAAACTATATTATAACTCATGAGTCATCAAAACCTTTTGTTATTGGTTAAAAATAGAGAGGTCAATAAAAGGGGCTAAACAAGGGATATTTTAAAAAGAAATACACAATAAAGTGGAAAACATAAATTACATTGGAAATAATTCTGTATTAAAAGAAAAAACCTATTGGAAAGCATTCTGGTTGAAACGTTATACCATATTTCATAATAAATTTCAGATGAATACCTGACTTTAATATTAAAGATCACATCATTAAAATTTAGAAGAGAAGCAAATCATATACTTTTCATAGCTAAAGGAAGGATAAGTAATCTTAACTATACAACAGGTAGAGAAAATTAAAATAGATAACTTTGCATGAAAGTGAAAAACTTCTGCACAGACAAAATTAATGCACCTAGGAAAAAAGAGAAACAATCAAAAGGAAAAATATTTATCAACTATTTTTTATAAGGAGTAGCTATATAAGCAACTTACAGGTATATGTGTATGTGTGTTTACATATATATACATATATATATACACACAGAGAGATATACATATATATATACACTGTATATAATACATATATATATTTGTGTTTAGTTAACTAGATAGCATACGTGTATGAAACAAAAGCCATTTAGTCATTTTCCAATAGAAAAGTGGCCAAAGAATATGACAAGCAATTTTCAAAATGGTAACCTTTAACAATTGGATGAAAATGAGCATCTCAATAGATGCAAAAAAGGCCTTCAACAAAATACAATACCCATTCCTGTTAAAAACACTAGAGAACACAGGAATAAAGGTAGTTTACCTTAAAATGATAAGTAATATTCATCTAAAATGATTAGCAAGTATTATCTGTAATGGAGAGAAGCTAGAAACCTTCCCAGTACAATAGAGGGTAAAGCAAGGATGCCCATTATCATCTCTATTATCCAGTATTGTGTTAGAAATGCTAGCTATAGCAATAAGAAAAGAAAAAAGAAATTAAAGGAATTAGAAGAGACGATGAGGGAACAAAACTATCACTCTTTGCAGATGATGTGAATTTATACTTAGAGAATCCTAGAAAGTCAACTAAAAAACTACTTGAGATAATTAATAATTCTAGCAGAGTTGCAGGATACAAAATAAACTTACACAAATCATCAGCATTTCTGTATATTACCAACAAAGTCTAGCAGCAAGAGATAGAAGGAGAGATTTCATTTAAAAAAGAACTGCAGACAATATAAAATGCTTAGCAGTCCACTTGTTGGGAAAAACTCAAAACTATATGAACACAATTACAAAACACTTTTCACACAAATAAAGTCAGATCTAAATGGTTGGAAAAATATTAATTGCTCATGGGTAGACTGGGCCAATATAATAAAAATGATAATTCTATATAAATTAATCTATTCAGTGCCAGACCAATCAAACTACCAAAACATTATTTTATAGAGCTAGAAAAAATAATAACAAATTTCATTTGTTAGAACAAAAGATCAAGGATATCGTGGGAATCAATGTAAAAAAAAATGTGAAGGAAGATAGTCTAGCCATAACATATCTATGGATAAGGGAAGAATTTAGGACCAAAGAAAATATAGAGAGCACTACAAAATATAAAATACATAATTTTAATTATATAAAATTAAAAAGTTTTCCTGCAAACAAAAACAATGCAACCAAAATTAAAAGGTAAGCAGAAAACTGCGGGAAATTTTTTTTCAAGAGGTATCTCTGAGGAACTCTTCAACTCTCAAACATATCGAGAACTGAGTCAAATTTATAAAATTACAAGTCATTCTCCAATTGATAAAATGGTCAAAGGATATGAACAGGCAGTTTTTAGACAGAAATCAAAGCTACAGTAATACAAAAAAAATGCTCTGAATCACTATTGATATGGGAAATGTAAATTAAAATAACTGCGGTACCACCTCACACATATCAGATTGGCTAATATGACAAAAAATGAAAGTGAAAAATGTTGGAGGGAATGTGGGAAAACAGACATTAATGCACTGTTAGTGAAGCTGTGAACTGACCTAACCATTCTGGAGAGCAATTTGGAACTATGTCCAAAGAGTTAGAAAACTGTGCATACCTTTTGATCCAGCAATACCACTGCTAGGTCTATATCCCAAAGAGAAATTTTTTTTTAAAAGGGAAAATAACTTTTATGTACAAAAATATTTATAGCAGCTCTTTTTGCGGTGGCTAAGAATTGGAAATTGAATGAACGCCCATCAATTAAGGAATGGCTAAACAAACTGTGGTATATGATTGTGATGGGAATATTATTGTGCTATAAGAAATGACAAGCAGGATGATTTCAGCAAAACCTGGAAAGACTTATGTGAACTGATGCAAAATGAAATTAGCAGAACTAGTTGAATGTTATACACAGTAACACAATATTGTATGATAAAGAACTATGAAGGACTTAGTTATTCTCAGCAATATAACGATTCAAGAGAATCCCAAAGGACTTTTGATGAAGCATACTATCCACCTCCAGAGAAAGAATTGATATCATTTGCATACAGACTGAAGCATACTATTTTCTTTCTTTCCCCAGTTATATGAATGAGTGCTTCAAATCACTAAAAATAAGAGAAGGAAAAATAAAAACCCTGATATTTCTCCATACTCTTCTAATTGGTAAAGATGCCAAAAGAAGGGAATAGTTAATGTCAGCAATATAGGCATACTGGTGCATTGTTAGTGGAGCTGTGGGTCAGTATAACCTCTTCGAAAATAATTTTGGATAGTAATAAATATAACTTAAATGTGTAAAATATATTTATGTATAAATATATTATATAGCATTTGTATGTGAATATGTAAAATATAAATAAATACAGCAATAAAACTGATTAACTGACCATATCTTTTGACCAAGAGATTCTACTACTGTGATTGTGCTTCAAATAGGTCAATAATAAAAGTAAATTCCCATATACACCAAGATTTATAGAAGCATGGTGCAGGCATTTGAGCAAAGAGCTTAAAAGAAAGTAGATGCCAATAGGGGAATGGTTAAGGGCATTGTGACATGAGAACACAATGGAATATTACTGTACCTTAAGAAATAATATCATAAACACAGAGAAGCATGGAAAGATTTTTAAGAACTGAAGTAGAGTGAAGTATATAAAACAAAGAAAATAATAAATACAATGACTTAAAATGGAAATGGAAAGAACCCAAAACTATCCAAAGTAAATGTTGCAAACTTATAACAATAAATATCATTCCAAAGAAAAGATATGAGGACACCTTACCCACCTCTTTGTAGAAGTAGGAGATCCTCAGCTGTGGTACATTGCTCATGTTTTTAGAATTTTTCAATGCATGGATCAATTTTGCTGGTTTTATTTTTTATGTTCTCTAAAAAGAATTATTGTTTTTAGGAATGGCTTTCTGGAAGGAAGAGAAGGAGGTATGCTGGTGCAAATTTTGGTGTTTGAAAAAAGAAAACAAAAAATATCAATAAAATTTATTTTAAAAAGAAGGTATTATCAAAATTAAAAGCCAAAACCACATTGAATTGAACAAAACTTGGGTCTATGTTTCCACAGCAAAGAGAGCAAGAAAATATATAAACAATTAACTAATCCATCAAATTGTTGATATAAAAAATAAAAGAGAGAAATTATAACATTAAAAGATTAAGTGAAAGTAGATTATTATAAATTATCTTGCCCAGTTATATACTGACAAAATTTAGATGAAATTCATGAATATTTACAAAAAATATAAACAATCTAGATGAAAAGAACAAGAAATATATTTATTTAAATAACCAATATCATAAAAAGAACAAATCAGACAGTAAGTGCTAATGGAAAATATCCAAATCTGAATGAACTTGTAAGTGAATTCTATAAAACACTCAAAGAATAATTCCAATATTGTATAGACTGTTTGCCAAAATAAGGAGAGGGAATTTTGTGAAATTCTTTCTCCAATACAAATATGAGTTTGATACCTAAGCCAAAGAAAAATTAAAGAAAAATAAATATAAAGCAATACCACTAATAAATTTCCATACAAAAACTAAGTAAAATATTATTAAAATAATATGATAATCTGTTAATAATTATACACTATGCTAAGGTTGGATTTATATTAGGACTATCAGTTTGGTTTGATCTAAGGAAAATTATAATCATAATAGATAATTTTAATGACAAAACAATATATATATATATATATATATAATACTAAGAGCATAAAAAACTTTTGACAAAATTCAACACCTGTTTCTGCAAAAAATAAAATGGCACATTAAAACCACTAGAAGAAATAAACATCTATAATATGGTAAATACTACCTATTTAAAACTGAAACATTATGTGTGATGGGGAAAGCCTGGAGGCTTTTCCAAAAGGATCATTATCACCTTATTTGATGTAACTTTAGATATGGTAGCTCTATCAATGGTAAGAACAAAATTCTGGGAGTAAGTATAGGCAAAGAGAAAAGAAACCTGGTACTTTTTTCATACGATAGACACACACACACACACACACACACACACACACACACATATATAACATGATCTCTCTATAAATGCTTATGGTAACAACTACAATGAATTGAAGCAACTATTAAGTTCAACAAAGTTGGAAGGTATGAAAGAAATCCAAATAAATCAGCAACATTTCTCTTTTTTTAATTAACAAAAAAACCCAGAAGGAAGACTTGGAAAGAGAAACTCTATTCAAAATAACTACAGAACACAAGAAATATTTGGGAATCTGCCTACCCCTCCCCCCCACAGTTCAAATTTTCTATCATACACGTACTAACTGTGTGACCCTAGGTAAGTCACCTAATTCAGCCTAAATTTCCTTGTCTGTAGAATAGAGATTATAACAGCACCCACCTCAAGGAGTTGTAGTGGGGATCAAATGATAGAACATATGTGCAGTGCTTTGCAAACTCTAAAATAACATAAGAATTCTAGCTGAGTGAATGAAGTAAAACAGCTTAATTTCTTAAAATTATGTCATGCAAATATAATAAAGTGACATGAATATCTGAATTAATCAATATATTCAAGGCCATATCAACCAAACTACCAGAAGATTATTTTGTAGAACAATGAAAAATAATTTTAAAAATTCGTTGGGAGGAACAAAAGATCTAGAATCTCAATGGAAATAATTTAAGAATTATTAGGCCTTATTAGGCAGGGCCAAAGAAGTAGCATCTGGATCTACAACACAAAGGAATAGTCATGAAGTGATTTGGTATTAGTCTAAAAAAATACATAGGTTAATTCGAAGCAAAAGAACAGTGTAGTAAGTAATGTTTGATAAACTCAAAGGCCCCACCTTTTGGAGTAAGATTACCTTGATAAACACCTCGCATATGGGATATACAAGTAATTGACTTAAATAGAGAAAAATAGGGACCATTCACTAATTGTTAAATGGTTAACTTACACTAACAGATATTTCTCTATTTTTTTTAAAGGGAAATGGTTATTTTATTCGGAGAACAATACATTTTTTAAATCATTTCTTCATTTAACCCTCCTGAAGACAGTATACATCAGATGTGTAGAATCAATAGCTTAATGGTCAGGTAGTGCTTTAGGAGACTGATCAATAAGTTCCTTATCAACAGTTGGGTAATGAAACCAGGGTCCATCCCCTCTTCCTCGCGCAAGTCTGTTTCCCGATATTTCAACCTCAGATCAGCCTTTTCAGCTTCCAACTGAAGAATTGCCATGGTTCTTTCAGAATTCTTTTCAGGACGGACATAAACACAACGAGCAATCCACCCGACTATAGGATGCTTGAAGTACTCCCGGTGTTCGGGAACGTAGCCTTCTGGGATTTCTGCTAATTCAGGTTCACCGATGAATACGTTCACCAACGTTATGCCAGTTGCTACTGGAATACCAATCAACAACAAGTACAATCTCAACAGCTTCAAAAATCTCTTGTCATAAAATTCAGATGGTTTGATGACGAACATTTTCTTCCCATGGCCTCCACTATGTCGGACTGGAGCCACCGCGCACGGGCCCGGGACGCTCGGGCTCAGCAAGCGCCCGAGGCGCAGCTGCGGCCCGAGCCCGCGGCGGGTCAGGGCCAGGCCGGCTCCCCTGGCCGCCGAGGCTGAGGCCCGCAGCAAGAGGCTCCTCGCCACCACGGCCACGCCCGGCTTTCAGTCAGGACCCAGATATTTCTTAAAGATGAAAACCAAGCGATCAAGAACCCTATAAAAATATTTTGAATGACTAATAATTAAACTAGCAAACTAAAACAAACCCGAAGTTCCGTCGGACACATTAGATCAGCAAGAACGACCCCACACTGGGGAAAGATAATTGTTAAAAAGGCTTTGAGGAAACAGCACGCTATTTCACTGCTGTGGTTATGAATTGACGAAGCATGTCTGAAAAGTAATTTGGAATTAGCCATGAGTCAATCAGTCAACAAGTATTTAATAATAAATAAAGTGCCAGGCACTTTGCTTAGTGTCCCAGATAGAAAGACAAAAAAAGGGTCCTTACCTTCAAGGGGGCCATATTCTAATAGAGAATACATGACTATCCACGGCCACATAAGAGTTATACATAGAAATGGAAAGTGATTACATAGGAGAAGGCACTAGAAGTTGGGAGGAAAGGAATAGGCCCTTTTTTTTTCTTAATTTTTTTTATTGGAGGTAAAACTGGGAGGAAAGAGACTAGGAAGAGGCTAGCCCCTCCCCCAAAAAGAAAGAAAAGAAAAGAAAACAAAGGTAGATCATTGAAATATTCTTTCAAAAAAATGAACAAAATCAAACAAAGGCCAGAAAACAAGCAAGAGAGTTTTGAAAGTCACCTGTTGAAGTAATTACATATTTAAAAGGCAAAATAAGTTTTATTTGTATAATAGAAATTCATAACTTCATATATAATACTCTTTGTATTACTTCACATATGGAAATGTCCATTTTATTTTTTGTTAAGTGCAGAATAAAAGTAGAATAAAGTTAAGATTTTAAAAACCCAATAAGATGTGCAATAGACATCAGCAAAGGACACAGTACTCAGGAAAAAATACACAGGGATGTGGAGCTGGAAGTCTGAGCCAATGGCCAGGATGAGGAAGAGGTTTCCAAGGAAAGTGACTATAGACATGATAAGAACCACTCTAAAGAGTGGATTCTGATCATCTGGCCGGATGAACGAATCCTAAGAGAGTGAATTAAGAGATTGACCTTGTGTTGACCTTGTGTTCGCCTATAAATGGACAAAGCCTTGCTATTTAACCATCTCTTTTTGGTCATCCAAATTGTGAATGATTCTGTCATTTTCTATGTGTTTCCTCTTTTTGACAAAAAAAACTTGAGTATCTTTCAGGGGGTTCAAATGTGAAGAGAGAAAGGGATATCTGGCCGGCATTCCCTCCTCCCTTTTGCCTTTTACAAAATCCTTATCTAGGATATTACTAATCAGTGTTTAAATGAAAAGTGGCAGCAAAGCATAATGGGAAGGGAGCTGAACCTGGAATTAGGAATGCCTGGGTTCAAGTCCTGCCTCTGACACATAATGGCTATGTCACCCTGGGCAAATTACAATCTCTAGGCAACTCTCTAAAGGTTTAAGTTCTAGAGCATGCATCAATCTCCATTGATTAAGGGAGTTTTTTCACTAGGAGTTCCTTATACCAATGAAATCACAAAGTCTGGTCTAGAGCGAAAAGAGTGAAAAACTGAGCTATGTGTCTGCTAGTCCCTCACTACCTAAGTGTCATCCTGGAATCCTCACACTCTCTCAATTCCCATATCCAATCATTACCAATTCTTGTTGATTGTTACTTTTATAAAATCTCTCAAATACACCCCTTCTCTCCTCTGGTACTGCCACCATCCTAGTGCAAATCTTTATCACCTCACCTCTGGATACTGCAGCAGCTTGTTGTTGGGTCTGCTGCCTCAGATCTCTCCCTGCTCCCAGTCCACATTCCACTCAGCTGTCAGATTAATCATTCTAAAGTGCAGGTACCATCCCCATTCAATAAATTCCACTGACTCCCCATTACCACCAAATACAAAATCTTGTTTGGCATTCAAAGCCTTTCACGATCGTTCCCTCATTTATTTTTCCAGTCTTCTTATGCCTTATTCTTGCTGTATCCTACTCCATGATCCAATGACACTGGCCGCCTTACTGTTCCTCTCATAAGACAATCCATCTCCCAAGTCTGAGAATTTTCTCTGGCTATTCCTCATTCCTGAATCTTTCTCCCTTTTGTCTTTTGCCTTTCTTTGTATTCTTTTTCCTGGCACAGTGCCTGTCACAAGTAAGTAAACTGATTGATATAGCAGGTCAAACAGTTGACTTTTTTTTTAATTGAAAGAATCTCAAAATAGTAGATTCTACTGCTGTTCAGCTCTAGTTGTAAGGAAGTACATTTAAATATTGATCCCCAATTGACTTCCCTATAACTCTCATTCCTTTTAATTCTGCCTTTTAGGAATGAGGAAAACATTTCATTCCTGCTTTATATGATAGCCCTTCAGATAAATGAAGAGATCCCTGCCTGATGCCTCTCAAGGCTAACCCTAACTCCACTTCCTTCAAGTTGCTTTTTGTACCACAGGCTCCCTTTCTTTTTTTTTGTGACTGGGCATAATGACAATAACTTACATTTATATAGCATACTGCACATTTACAAAGACCTTTCCTCACCTCACCCCCAAAAAGGTAGGTTTTGCAAGAACTTTCTGTGATTTAATGGGTAAGGAAATTGGGGCTCAGAAAGTTGTGAAGTATTTGAGATTATGCAGAGCCAAGACTAGAAGATCACTGGAATCTAAGTCCCACAGCCCTTCTAACCCCAACTCCAGGGTCCAGCAAAGGATCCACACCATAGTTGAAGACCAGAAGATGGCAAGAGAGGAGGAGTACATCTCAAGGGAGGTGCCCAACAACAAGTGAAGCAGACCATCAGAGAGCAGCTCCTAGTAATTCAAAGGAGCTGAAGAGCAGGGAACAGAAAAGAACAGCACAGTGACATTATCTGAGGACATCAATTGCACTGTGACATAGGTAGTATTAGTTGCCCTGACAATACATTTCCTGGTCACATGCTATTCTTGTAGACCTTCCTAACCATTCTGAAACCCAGCCTATATGTGTTCTGTATGGGTGTCCACTCTTTGAATAGTGTTATGGTAGTCTGTAAGAGAAGATATCCTCGTGTATGGAGTGAATCTTTCTGGGCACTTAATTCACTGTTGTTTAATTGATCATATGCCTTTTGCTTTGAACTAATATGTCCCCAATTGGCTAAATGAAAGATAATACATCAGTAGGTCCTCTTTGGAGCAGATGCTGATCCCCAAAGCTGGAATATCTTTCTGGGGGTCCATATGTGGAGGAGAGAGTGTCTGGAAAGCATTTTATTCCCAACTCCACTCTTAACCTCCAGCTGCCCTCAAAATGTACCTTCAATCACAGCTCTACATGAAGCATCTTCTACTGCTGGTGCCCCCTTCCATCTGCCTCAGTTTCCTCATATGTAAAATGTGGATAACAATAGCAACAACATTTCAACCAATTTTGTAAAGAAATCAATACTTCAAACAGGAGATAAAAGGCACATTGAGAAACTTATCAGTTGTAAGACGCGTGAAATCATACAGAATACATGGCATAACAGAGATTGTTGGTTAACAAAGCTAATAATACAGAACAATACAAGCTCATATTCCTATATCTTTCAGATACATGCCTTTCAGATGCACTATTTCACTTGATCCCAGTAAGGAAGGTAGTGCAAGGATGGCTTTGAAATTTTGTAGATGAAAAAACTGAGATTTAAAGAGATGAAGTAACTTGTTTGAGTATACGCACAATGTATGTGAGTGACAGAACAAGGACTTGAGAGGTCTTTTGTCTCTAAGGTCACTGTTCTTTCCATTTTGTGTCATTTTCTTTCTAGAAAACATGAAATCTTGGCCCACATGACTATAACAGAACCAAAGGATTTAGAGATGGGAAAACTTTAGAGATTAAATAGTCCAACTTCTCCTTTCTCATTTTACAGATGAGGAAACTGACATTAAGAATGGTTAAGTGATTTGCCCATGATCCTATATGCTGAAATGCAGGGCTCTTTCTTCCTATAACTTAGTTTGGTCACAGAATTTTAGAGCTAGGAGGTACCTCACAGTATGAATAATATAGTATGCTGTTGTCATTTAATGGAATCATTAAACAATAAAAAAAAAAAAGAGAAAGGTGTCAGGACACAGGGGAGATAATTAAAGAAAGAAGAAGAATTTGTATTTCCCAACATCCATAGAAGAGCAAAAGGACCATAATAAACATGTGAAAAATACCATATTGCAGCCACCATATGAAAATCATCATGTTTTTAGAGTCTTAACAGGAACTTAACTCATGGAATAACTGGCACATATAATTCAGTAAGGGTTATGACATACTTTACATACATTATCACATTTGAGCTTCACAATAAGCCCATGAGGTAGGTAGTTATTGTCCCCACTCTGTACAGGAGGCTGAGACCATTGTCACATAGCTAATAAAGGTCAGAGGTAGGATTCACCCCAAATTCAGGAGACAATTTCCTCTGCATCACACTGTGCCCTAAAGCACAGAATGTTAAATCTAGAGGGGACTTTAGAATAAGAATCTTAGGACACAGAAAATAGAATGTCAAAATATGAAATCACGTTTAACATGTGAAGCTCTTGTAACATAAAAAGTTAAAGGTAGCAAATCATTTTATTCATCCCCTTCACTTTAGAGGTGAGGAAATAGGCCCAGAGAATGAAGTGACTTTTCTAATGTCATATAAGTTAGAGTTAGGCTAGAACTCAGACCTCTTTATTTCTAAGCCAGGCCTCTTTCCATAATACTATGTTGCTTCTCTTAGAAAAGAGAGAGTCCCTTGTTCCCAATGAGCTTGAACCTATGGACGCAGGGCTGACAACAGTTACCATTCCATACAACAATCAAAGGAACATCCTAGTTAATGGTGAATGTGTGTTCTCTCTCTAAAGCTATAGAGGGAAAGTGTGAACAAAATGGAGACATTTCTTCAGAATTTAGAAGCCAAATCACTCAGCACAATGTGCAAGGGCTCACCTCTTTGTTGCTTGTCCTGTCTCATATCCCCCTGAGAAAGGGCTAATAGACCAAGTTGTCCCTGGCCATAGACACTAATGCTCTGAAGCAACCTTGCCATGATCCCCAGTACTGGGTATTTCCAGGGTTTTCAATGCTTGCTCTGAGTTCAGGAGATCTGATGCTGGGTTTCTCTTGATTGGAGGGCAGGTTGGAAGTCTCCAGAGGTGCAAACCTCTGAATCTTCTTCAAAATTGAATCTTCTTCCAGAGCCTCCAGAGAGCACCCTTCACCTCCTGGTTCCTTAAACTGTAGATCATTGGATTCAGCATGGGTGTGACCACAGTATAGAATATGGCCACCTGTCTGTCCTGGTCCAGGTTATAGCTGGAAGTTGGACGGAGGTACATGCGGATCACCGAGCCATATAGGAGCAGCACCACCAGAATGTGGGAGCTACAGGTGGACATGGCCTTTTTGAGGGCTGCAGCTGAGTGTAAGCGGGCTATGACGGTCCCAATTTGGACATAGGAGGCCAAGATAAAGAAAAAGGGGCTTATAACAATGGCTGTACCTTCAGTGAAGATCAGCATCTCATTGACCACAGGTCGAGTGCAGGACAGCTTGAGCAATGGTGCGATGTCACAGAAAAAATGTGTAACTTGATTGCCACAGAAAGTCAGTTGGGCAACCAGCACACTGTAGAGGAGACTATTAAGGCTGACCACCACCCATGAGGTCAAGGTGATGCGGAGGCAGAGGCTGCGGGTGACAATGGCAGAATAGTGCAGGGGTTTACAGATGGCCACATAGCGATCATATGCCATAGCGGCCAACAGGTGACCCTCCATGCTTCCTATCGCCATAAAGAAGAAAAGCTGGGTTATACAATTCTTGAAGGGAATTGTCTGTAATCCTGTTACTGTGTGCACTAGCATCTGGGGAACGATAATTGTGGTCAATAAGATGTCGATAAAGGAGAGCTGGCTGAGCAGAAAGTACATAGGTGCCTGCAGTTTGCGATCTGTGCAGGCCACAATGATTAACATGGTGTTACCTGTCACTGCTACCAGGTACATGGAAAGGATAACTCCAAAGATGATGGGCTCCATCTCTGGATGGCTAGACAGTCCTAGGAGGAGGAATTCAGTTACTTCTGTCCAGTTCCTTGTATCCATTAGACACAAAAAGGAATCCAGATCATCTGCAAGGGAAACAAGTAATAGGGATAAAAATAATTTTAATTATGTTGGAGAACATCTATGTAACACTTTTAGGTTTAGAAGCACTTTACAATTATCTCATTCAATCCTTGTTACCTCATCTGTTAGATTAGAGTTAATATTATCCCTATTTTCCAGATGAAGGAACCGAGAGAGGTTAAATGACTTGCCTTGAGTGACACAACTTATAGGAATTTGCCTGAGGTATAATTTGTGCTCAGGTCTTCCTCATGCCAAGGCTCACTTGTCACTATTTTGGAAGTACTCACTTCCATTACCAGCTCTATCACTGAATCACTATAAGTTTGGGCTCTTTAACCCACAACTGTCCTCTTCATTTTCTCATCAGTGAAAGAAATTTGGATGAGATGATCTCCAATATTTTTTCCAGTTCTTACATTCTATATTCTTCAATCCTTTCCACTTCTAACATTCTATGTTCATGGTCCCTTTCAGTTCTAATATTCTATATTTTGTATTCTAATGCTATAGACTTGCAAACGAGGTCACTTGCAAAGACACAGCTCGCATAGTACAGTTGGAAGAATTATTGGATCTTAGAATCTCTAGCTAACTTCCAAGCTCAGCCTGACTTTCAGAGGATGTGTGGAAAAGCTTAGTTCTCCTATTTGCTACCTGTCTGACTCTGCTCAAATCACCGAACTTCTTTGGAACTGTAAAATGAGGAGCAGACTAGATGATGTAAAAGGTTCCATCTACCTATGAATCCATGTTCTTTTTTTTTTTTTTTTAACATTTTATCTTCTAGGATCTGTTTCAGTACTAAGATTCTATATTCCAGTTTTATTTCACATTCCTTCCTTTCATATACTTCATGATCCTACCAAATGGCGCTCTTCTTTTCAGAACTCAATACATTATCTCCCCCAGATATACATTCATACAGGCTGTCTCCTATACCCTATCGCACTTTCTCTTTATTTCTATTTTTCAGAGTGCTCTGGAGTAATGGTTAGAGAGCTAGTCCCAGATCTAGGAAGATCTGAGTTCAAGTACTGATTCTACTGCTTACTGGCTATGTGACCTTGGACAAGTCACTTAACTTCACGGTCCTCTAAGCCACTCCTCTAATACCGTAAGTTGCAGACAAGGTGCAGATGCTAATTGGTAGGTTGAATTCCTTCATCTAGGAGTTCCTTATGCCAATAAAATCATTAATTTAGTCCTTACTCCTAAAAAAATCTTTCTTCTTCCCTTCAGTGAAATGTATTTTCACCTTCAAATCTTCTCTAGAATACTTTGTCTTTATTTCTCAGGCACAAAACGTGAATTAAAACAAATCTCTGAGAATACCTACTCCAACCTGTACTTGACAAAAGGATCACCATCACAACCCTGCTGCTTGAAGATATTCACTGGGAAGTATCATCCACTATCACCTGAGGTAGCCCATTCCACTTTTGGATAACTCTACTCATTAGGGAAGTTTTCCTTACATCAAACCTAATTCTTCCTCTACTCATTTGACCCATTGATCCTAGTTTGGGCTTCTGTGGTCAAGAAGAACAAATATCATCTCTCTTTCCACAAGACAACACTTCAGGTATTTGAAGAAGGTACCATATTCTATTTTATGGGATAACATCACAATATGACATGTTTTCTAGTCTTTTTATACTGATCACACTCTTTTGAATACACTTCAGCTCATCTCTGATCTTTCAGGTATGTAATGCTCAGAACTAGACAAACCATTCTATATATGGTCAGATTTTGTCAGAGTACTATAGAATATGTTCAAACCTAAACCCATTTCCTTTCCCACAAACCCACCCTTGTTCTTCAATTCCTCGTTTCTGTTGAGGCAACACCATCCTTCCAGTCAGCTCCAGCTTCAAATCCTAAGAATCATCCTTGATTATTCACAGTCCCTGACCCCACATATCCAATCAGTTGCCAGGTTTTGTTGATTCTACCTCCACCACACACCTTACACATGTCTCCTTTTCTCCCTTATCTAAAGAGAAGGTGATCCTATTCATCACCCTCTCATCCCTGATACTCTCTTCTCTTTAGGTTTTCTGGACACTATCTTCACCTCCTACCTATCTGAGCACTCCTTCTTGGTTTCCTTTGGTAGATCTTCATCTAGATCATGTCCTTTAACCATAGGTATATCATAGGGTTCTATCCTGGACCCTCTTCTAATCTCCTTCCACACTGCTTCATTTGGTGATCTCATCAGTTACCATGGATGTAATTACCATCTCTGTGATAACAATTCTCAAATCTACCTGACCTGCTCCAACCTCTTTACTGATTTCTAGTCTTGCATCTCCAATTGCCTTTCACATATTTTGAACTAGATGTCTAGTAGACATCTTAAACTCAACATGTCCAGAACCAAACTCATTATCTTTCTCTTTAAACACCCTTCTCCTACCACATTCCTTATTACTATAAAAATAAATACTGTGAACACCATCCTCCTAGTTTCACAAGCTCACAACCTGGATGCCATCCTTAACTCCTTACTTTTTCTCACCCCTATGTCCAATCTGTTGTCAGGACTTGTCAATTTCACCAATACTTCTCAAACATGCTGCTTCTCTGCTCTGAGAAAGTTATTTCCTAAAGTACCTGTCCAACCATGTTACTCTCTCCTTCCCCAACCCAATTTAATCAACTCCAGTGGCTCCCTATTGCCTCCAGAATAAAAAAACTCCTGTTTGATTTTCAAAACCCTGCATAACCTCCCCCTCCTTCAGTCATTTTACACTTTGCTCCCTACTAAATATTCTTTGTTTCAGGGCTGCTGACCTCCTTGCTGTTCTACAAACAATCTCCACCACACTTTATCTTAGCTCCAGTCACTCAGAATGACTCAGAACACCCTAATGTAAAAAAAGTGGTGCTGTATTACTACTGGTCCTTTCTTTCCCATTAGAATAATATAGCACTACTTTTTTTTTTCCTGAGATTTTGGTGTACACTGGGGCATAACCAACACATTCTATGTGCATGTTTATGGCAAGTATCCATACTTAAAATATATGGCTTAGTTATCTATTTTATTGAGAAATTTTAGGCCATCTGATAGTAGCTTACTAAGGTTCTGCCCAGTACTCCTTTCTGAAACTTCTCAGCATCTTTGCCCACTTTCTCCTGTTTGGATTCTATCACAGCAGAAAGGGCATTGAGATGTCTTTGGATTTCCTCCAAGTTATTGTGAGGAAAGTGCTTTGTAAACTTTACCATACCATAGAAAAATTACTATTAAATTTATTTTTATTTTTAAAAACCTCCTTTCTTTGACACATATAAATATCTCCCTTTCTACTGGCTCCTTCCTGTTTGCTTACAAATATATTCAGGTCTCCCTAATCCTAAGAGTCTTCCTTTGACCTATCTATCTGATACAGATTCTTTCCCATCTGTCTCTTCTACTTTATTTCCAAGTTTCTTGAGATATTTCTCTATACCTAATACCTCAACTTCCTCATGATCCACTTTTTCTATAGCTTCAAAAAATCTAGTTTTTCCCCAATCATTAGTGATACTGTTTTTCAAATATCACCAATAACTGTCTTCTCTTACTAAAGTAACTTCCTTCTCAATCTCATTTATTTGAATGGTTTCACATAGCACATAGAATCAGGTGACTCTCAGTACATATATCTATATATATCTATCTATATATACATATATCTATATCTATATCTATATATATACATACACACATATGTACACCTATATACATACATACATGTGTGTATATTTGTCTGTTTTCTTTTCTAAGATCTGGGCAAACAATGCCAGTTATTTATAGATATCGATACCTGGATGTCCCACCAGTTCTCCAAACTCATTATGTTCTAAACCAAACTATTATCTATCCTTCCCATCCAAATTGCTCTCTTACCATAAATAACATCTACTCTCCCATGCTCATCACCTTGTGATTACTTTTGACCCTTCCATCACCTTTACCTCTCATATCCAATTGACAGTCAGACTCTGATAATTTTACTTCTTAAATAATTTTGCATCCATTCACTTCTATATTCTCAGGTTTACAACCCCATTACAGATCTTTATTACCGCTCACTCATACTACAGCAATCACCTTCTAGTATGTCTAAACAACTTTACTGTATCCCTTTTAATATGTTATTCCTACCAATCCCAGGTTAATCTTCCTTCCTTATATCTATATTTAATTACATAATGCTCCTTCTCAAATCCCTTTAATGCCTCCCCATTGTTCACTGAGTAAAATTCAAACTTGTTTGCTTGGCATTTAATGTCTGTCATAATCAGGCCTAGTCCTGCCTTCCTTCAAGCATTATACACTTCTTCCAAAAAGTACTCCTTAACGTTCCCTTTATTTGTCCTGGACTCTCACTGCATCCTGTCATTGCTCACATTGTTTCCAATGCCTAGAACATCCTTCCACCCTTCTTTGCTTACTTAGTTCCTATGTATTCCTCAAAGGCTGGAATTTGTCTTAGCTAAAAGTTGTCTCTTCCCTTATGCTCATTGTACAGCTTTGCACATAATACATGCACAAGAAAGGTTTTATTGAATTGATTTGAGACTATAAGCTCTAGGAGGCATTAAAAATTATTGGATTTTTGGATAATCAAACCCTCACCTAACTGAAGGAGGTTTTTCTCTTTACAGTATCATGAAAAAAATGTATATTCACCCTCAGCTTGTAGACCTTCAGTGTTAGGGAACATCATGACGACACCAGGAGTAAGGTCACTCCATTTTGGACCCCTTAATGTTGGGAAATTCCTCTTTATTCTTAGCTAGAATTTGCTTTTCAAAAACCTTACCACCCATAGCAACAGCTATAGGGATGGAGAAACTCAACTGGGGCTGAATACCATAGATGAATGGTATCTAGCAGGTAAGAGCAATGGGCTTGGGGTTGAATACATCTGAGACCATGCTCTAGGTATAAGTGATAAGAATTAGGTGGGAAAGATCAGTTATTTAAATTAACTTTGCCCTGACTTCACTCAGGATGAGCCTACTCTGGACAGAGTTCCACTACTTAAGAGCCAGGAAATAGGTACATTTAAAAAGCAATCTCAACAGTGATAGTTCAACCAACAACTTTGGTCAAATGTATATACTTCTTCCATAAATAACTCAGTTCCCACATCCCTGAGAAAATTTCCTGTTGGTAAATATTTTTATGATAGGTCATAGTGATACCTCCATTGGTAACTGCTCATAATTAGAACCAATATCCTGGATCAGATCACTGCTCCACCCATCTAATTTAAGGTTTTCTCTAATAGAGGCATGTAGGAATATGTTTTGAAAGAAGCTTGTATTCCTCTATGAAGCCATCCTCAACAAGTTGGGGAATACCTTATTCCTCTCTTGATTGCCTTAGTAAATTCCACTGTGGTTATCTATGAATTTATCTAAATATGTCCTGAAAGTTTGTGTTTAGGTTGATAGGTGCCAGCTCTGGTACACCACACTTCCTGCTGGATAAAGTAAGACTTGCTTTTTTTGTCCTCAAATTACCCTTCTTGCTTGATGAGGAGCTAGCCTTATTGTCTAGGAAACCTAGTTAGTATTTCCTTTTTCCATAGGTTCATAGCTTTGAGGGTGAAAGGGACCCAAGAAGCCATCTAGCCCAACCCCTTCAGTTTAACATATGAGAAAACTGAGGTATAGCATGCAATATTATGGTAGATAAGAACACTGGGGTCCAGAGAGATAACTCAATGGCCTAATCTTACATAGTGATTCAATATAGAGTTGGAAATTGACTTCAGGTCTACTATCTCACAGACTAATGTGGTTTTTGTCAGTACCATGAATGTTCCCCCTTGTTTCACATAGGGAAAGAGACAAAATAAATGTCTTAAAGAAGACAAAGAAGCAAATATTATCTAACATAGGGGAAGGAAAAGATTTTTTTATAGACTTCAGTATCAGCTTCTGATGCCTATCTGTCCAGACTGAAGAAGTCTCATCCTTTTTTTGTCTTTACCTCCTTGTTCTCTCTTATTCTCACTGCCCTTTGCTTGAACTTCTGAATCCATTGCATAAAGAGGTGGATGAACAGAACGAGATAAGCTAATACAGGCATAGATGCACCATAATTTCAAACAAGGGGAGGATAATTTCTCTGAGTTTCTAACTCTACCTTTTTCTTTTCACCATTGTTCTCTCACCTTCTCTGGGAGCTCCATCTCATATACCCGTTAAATGATTTGTTCTTCAACTTCTGCTCTGTACTCTCCATCCCTACTGTTGTAATACAAAAAAAAAAATACTCAATATGCTGTATGTGATTTGGTAGCTTTAGCAAAATTGGGACTTTCTTCTGGTCTTCTTCCAAAGAAACCTTTCTGTAGAGCTGGTGATCCCATAGAGGCATCTGGATTAATGTGAACTCACTCAGGGACTCTACTAACCCCCTGGGGTTCAAGATATAGAGAGATACAAAACATTAATTAGAATTTGGCTGAGTCCCCTCAACCTTACCACTCAACAAGTAGATGTGAGTCAGGGGATTCTTATTCCACCCTTATCTATGTATCTCAGAACAAACTTTCTAATAATTAGAGCTTCTTGAGAATGAGTGAGCCACCTCATGAAGCAGTGTGTTCCATCCCTGGAGTATTCAAATGAAGTGTGGATGACTTATTTTTATGACCTTCTAGAGAAGATTCATATAGAGTCCTTTGAGAATCTGTTGCAGACTGGATGTCAATGCTGTAGATTGAATATTCCATGGAAAGCACTTGCACCACTGTGGAGGTATATGTATTGACCTATGGGAATGACATGGACCCTGCTTTTAGTAAGCATTCAGTCTGAGTGATGAGACATTACTTCTGCCTTCTGAAAACTCAAAATTAAAATGAGATCTCTTTGAAAGTAAATGTATGTGGTGGGTCAAAGAACAAACTATAGATGATTTCATTAAAGATAATATGACAACATACCAGAATGTTTCAGATGCAACAAAAGCAATTTTTAAAGAAAAAAAAATCTCTGAAATCTTTCTCCAACAAAAGAGAAAGAATAGATCAAGGAACTGGGCATACAACTAAAAAAGGCTAGAATATTTACTCATGTAAAAACCTCAAACATCCAAGCAGACATTTTAAAAATCAAAGATAAAATTATTTAAATAGAAAGTAAAAAAGTAAAGAATACAATTATTACTAAATAAAACAGCTTTAAAAAAATAAACCTTTGATATTTTGATTTTAAAAACAAAAACAAACTACTAATACCAAAAATGAAAAATGAAAATTCACAAGTAAAGAAGAAATAAAAGAAATTGTTACATACTATATCCCCAAATCTATGCCAATAAAACTAAAAACATAAATGAAAATGACCAAATATCTACAAAATACAAAATATCCAGAATGACATAATAAGAAATGGAAAAATAGAAGTCCAACTTGAGATAGAAACTGGATAATCAAATTTTGAAGGAAAAAAAATCTGTGAATCACATATTTGTAACCAATAACTAACATTCATATAGCTTTTTTTCACAAGCAGCATGCTAAGTGCCTTACAATTATTATCTCATTTGTCCTTCACAAAACCTGGAGTGGCAGGTGCTATTATTATCATTCCCACTTTACAGATCAGGAAACAACAGTTAAGTGACTTACCCAGAGTCACACAGCTAGTAAGTATGGGAGTCCTGATATGAGCTCAGATCTTCCTGAATCCTGGTCTGGTGCTCTATCTCTTGCCCCATGGAGCTGTCACAAGATGAAATCCATTAAAGATTCAAAGAACAACTAATTCTAATATTACATAAGCTGTAAAAAGAGAAAGAGAAAAAAAATCCTATCAAAATTTTCCTATTGTATGAACAAATATGGTCTTAATATCTAAACCAGAAAGATATTTCTAATGACCATAGACACAAAAATTAGAAATAAAATGTTAATACAAGAGTTATAGCATATGACAACACACCAAAAATATTATGTATTATAACTACTTGGATTTATAAGAGGAATGTAAGGTAAAGTCAATGTTAGGATAAATTACAAAGAAAAATGATCACATTAATATTAAGAACTAAAAAATCATGCAGTATCTTTGACAAGAAAACCCCAAGTGGGGTCATGAAGAGTCATACACTACTGAAAAATGACTGACCACAAAAATAAGATGATTATATCAATAGATGCATAAAAAACTGGAAAATGCAGAAACTATTTTTTCTTTTTTTAAAAAGGCACTAGAAAATAAAGTAACAAATGGACCTTTCCTTAAGATCATAAATTTTACCTATCCAAAACCAAGATCCAGTGTTCCATACAATGGGAATAAACTAGAGGCTTTTCAATAAGGTCAAGGGTAAAGCAAGAATATCCATTGTCACACATCATATTTAATATAGTGCTAGAAATGCTAGATGTAGCAATAAGATGAGAAAAAGAAGTCAAAGGAATGGCAAAAGAAAGAAGAAACAAAATTCTCAGATGATTTGATGGCTTATTAATGTTGGAAGTTCACTAACCTTGGGTTCATGACTTTGTTTCATTTTTAATAGTTAGGAAATGATATTTCAATATAATTTATGTCCTTTGTTTTCATATTTTGTGCACTTAAAATATTTTTCTGAGAATTATACTGGTTTTTACTAGACTACCAAAGGGGTCAAAATTCAAAGGAAGAGGTTAAGAACCCCGATTTTGAGAATACTAAAGTTAACTAAAATTAATTGAAGCAATTAATAACACAACCAAAGTATCAGGATATGAAGTAAATGAGCATTTCTGTGTATTACCAACAAAACCAAGTAGGAAGAAATACTAAGATAACTTCCACATAAAATAACAATGGAATGTTTAACATATTGGAAGTCTACTTACCAACACACACACAGAAACTATATAAATACAACTATGAAACACATTTTAGGGAACTAAAGACTGACCTACACAATTAGACAAATATTAATTGCTCATTGTTAGGTCATGTCAACATATAAAAGTAACAATGGAATATTGTATATAATAATACATATATTTGTATACACTACGCTAAAATTATAACAGATAACAAAATGCATTAGTAGCAAAATGAATTATCTATTTGATATATCATACAACAGAATAAATATGTTATATTTTATTCTCAGTGCAGATTAAGGAATATTGTTTTACTTCATTTTTCTTGATTTTTTTTGCAACTTAGTTAATGTGGAAGTATATTCTGCATGATTTCATATGTACAATAGGTATAACATTTCTTGTCTTCTCAGTGGGTGGGAGAGGAGGCAGAGGGAGAGAGGGAATTTAGAACTGAAAGTAAAAATAAATTTAAAAATATAATTTGGCACCAATTAAAAACAGAGAGGTTGATCAGCAAAACAAATTAGATACACAACATACAGAGCAAATGAACACATTAGGCTAATGCTTGATAACTCTAAAGACATGGACTACGGGCATTGTTATTATTATTATTTTATAGAAGCTATTGGGAAAGCTAGAAAATGATCTGGCAGAAATCTGGTTTAGATTTACTCCTTATAACATATATCAAGATAACACTCAATGGATACATGACTTACATATAAAAAGTCACATCATAAACAAATTCAAGGTGTAAGGAAGCTATGGGCTGAGAGCTCTAGAAGCATCTGCTGCTGCTGCTGATTCAGTTGTTCCCAAGGCCTGCTCCTGGCCTATCCAGTGGGAGAGGATGGATAGTGTATGGATAGGACAAGGGTTCAAATTTGTCCTTAGACATTTGCTGTTTGACCTTGTATAAATAATTTAATCTCTGTTTGCCTTAGCTTCCTCATCTGTAAAATGGGGACCATAATAGCCCCTCCCAAGGAAGTAATTATGATCAGCTTGGCTACCCAGGTTTATAGTAAAGAGCAAATGAGATCATAGTTAGTAAGCAGGTAGCACATAGTGAGCACTATATAAATGCGATGAAATTATTTTCTAGCTAAACACATCTTAGAAGGTTGGCAGAAAAAGTCTATTGCATCTGGGTAAGAGTGGAGCGCAGTTTAGCACAGGTCACACTAGCACAGACTGGGCCCAGAAAGCCAGGAGAAGGCCTTGGGAGCAACTGAATCATCATCATCAGCAGATGCTTCCAGAGCTCTCAGCCCATAGATGGTAAGGGGGTCAAACAACTGATCAAAAGGAGATTATAGGGGTCTTTTTGCTGGCAGTGGGAGCAAGACTCTATTGCTTTACCCTTACACAGATCTGGGTTGTGGTTCTGAGTGGCAGTCACAGGGTGAGGAGAAGCTTGCAAGTGAAGTGGAACTGGGACCCCCCTCACAGTTCCAGGGCAGAAAAGAATGCTTATGGTCATGCACAGGCCAGGAGAATAGTAAACTGACATCTCCTTAGATCATACCACCTTGGAAGAACTGAAAACTTACAGGTACCTAGAAGTATTTCTGAGAACAGCTGCATAAAACCCCTGAAAGACAGTGAGCCCTTCACCCAGGAAGCAGAGCTCCACTTTAGGAAGGAGTTAAAAGTCAAGAAATAGACTGAAAAAGAAAGCAAACAACAGGAAAAAAGATCTGATCGTAGAAAGTTACTATGGTGATAAGAAAGACAAAAACACACACTCAGAAGGTAAGAAAGTAAAAGTTCCTACATCCAAAGCCTCCAATAAAAATATGAATTGGTCTCAGGCCATGGAAGAGTGCAAAAAAGTTTTGAAATTCAAGTAAGAGAGGTGGAGAAAAAATGGGAAGAAAAATGACAGCGATGTAAAAAATCGTGAAAAAGAAGTCCACATTTTGGTAAAGGAGACACACAAAATACTGAAGAAAAAAACACCTTAAAAAACTGACTAGGCCAAATAGTAAAAGAGGTCCAAAAAACCAATGAGGAGAAGAATGCCTTAAAAAGCAAAACTGGTCAAATGGAAAAGGAGGTACAATACTCACTGAAGAAAATAATTCCTTAAAAATTTGAATGGAGCAAGTGGAAGCTAATGGATTATGAGAAATCAAGAAACAATAATCAAAACAAAATAGAAGACAATGTGAAATATCTTAGGGGAAAAATGATTTGGAAAATAGATGCAGGAGAGAGAATTTAAAATTTATTGGACTACCTGAAAGCCATGATCAAAAGAAGAGGCTAGACACCATCTTTCAATAAATTATCAAGGAAAATTGTCCTAATATTTTAGAATCAGAGAGTAAAATAGAAATGGAAAGAACTCAACAATTACCTCCTCAAAGAGATTTCAAAATGAAAATGGCCAAGAATATTATACCAAAATTCCAGAGTTGCCAGGTCGAAGAGAAAATATTGCAATCAGCCAGAAAGAAACAATTCAAGTATTGTGGAGCCACAGTCGGGATAACACAAGGTTTAGCAGCTTCTACATTGAAGGATTCGAGGGCATAGAATATGATATTACGGAGGGCAAAGGAGCTAGGATTACAATCAAGAATCACTTATCTAGCAAAACTGAGTATAATCCTTCAGGGGAAAATGGATATTCAATGAAGTAGAGGACTTTGAAGCATTCTTGATGAAGAGACCAAAGTTGAATAGAAAATTTGACTTTCAAACACAAGACTCAAGAGAAGCATAAAAAGATAAACAGGAAAGGAAAATCATAAAGGATTGAATAAGGTTAAACTTTTTATATTCCTACATGAGGCCACTTTGGGCCTCAGTTTGGTCATTTATAAGACAGGTTATATGCATACTAAGTTTCTTCTAACCTTAACTTCCTTTGATTCTATATTGTTAGAGCTAGAAGGGACTTTAGAGCTAGTCCTCACACATATAAAAATTGATGTAAATCATCAAACAGTTGAGTGCCTACTCTCTTCAAAGATATTGTGCTAGAATTGAAGGGGTACAAAGATGAAGATATGGTTGTTACCCTTAAAGAGCACATAAACCATTAAGAGGCACCAGATATAAATGGATACTAATAAATACAACTCAACTGAGATAATAAATTCACCCAAGAAGTATATATAAGGTGCCATGAGAGCTCAGAGGGGGAAGAGATCAATTCTATTTGACTGGATTAGGGAAATCTCCATGGAGGAGGTGGCATTACGATAGATTTCAATCTGGCCTACACTAGTCACCAGCTGTATGACCTTGAACCAGTCACTTATTTTCCCTAAGCATCAGTTTTTTCCAGGGATGGGGAGGTGGACCAAGGAATTTAGATTACAGAATCTCTAATGTCCTCCAATTTCAAGTAAATACATAGTAATAATTAGTATTAACCTTCTATGATTGTATGATTTCAAAGGCGGATATAGTGGGAGGAATTTCTGCTTTGCATTAGCCAAGGAGGAGAGGCAGTAGAGAACAGTATGTATTTGAGAAGTTACAAACAATTGGATTGAGGTATTGCTATATGAGGGGATATATTAAGATACAGGCCTGCAAAAGTAGGACACAATCATGTTGTAGAGGGCCTTGGATGCCTGGATGAGTAGTTTAGACTTCAACTGTATAAATTATTAGTAACATTTAGTGATCATTGCCATGTTCAGGCGACAGCAGTGAAGTTGGGAGCAGGGAGTAGAGTCAGTACTAAGCCAAGGGATAGCACCAGACCAGGAGCAGGAGAGCTATTTTGTGCTGCCCGTTAAACATAACAGGGAAGGTTAATAATGCATTATTGAAAGAAGAAGGGCAGAGATTAGTGGTAGTTACAACAGGCTAGCCACTATAGTGAATTCAGTTTTGGTTGTTTTTATTCTACAATGAACTTCTAAGGTTCACTGAAGAAATGGCCGCATTGTCAGGATCCTCAGGAACCATCCCTGATATGAACCGTTCTCTGTTTCTCTCCAGGCATGTTGACCCTTTGGAAGGCTGATGGAGGGGAGTTTGTGGTGTCTGTGTTTTCTTCTTTGCCTCTCATGAATTTTATTTGTGCTGGTGACTGTATTTGGTTCCATCTTCTTGTCTGGGTTCTAGTCTTTATTAACAACAGCAACAAAACAAAAATGACTATGATTACTACTGCTAAAGCTGCTGCTGCTGTTATCATGGCTGTCGCTATTCACATTGATTTAGTACCTTAAGGTTTCCCTGCTATAGTCTAAGGCTGCATCTCTAATATGGCAATTGTTTTAGGCTCTGCTCCTGTTTGAGAGCCCCAGACTTATCAGTATCTCCAGAGGTAACAGAGAAGACTGTAGCCAATATGGTACTTGGACTATGGTGGTTCCAGAAATTATAATCCCCATATCAAAACAATATTAGGGGGCAACTAGGTGACACAATTGATAGAACACTGACCCTGGAGTCAAGAGGACCTCAGGTCAAATAGCATCAGACATTTATTAGTTCTCTGACCCTGGACAATTCACTTAATCCTGATGGCCTTCCAAACAAAATAAAACCAAACAAAAATACTATCGGAGAAATTGCAGCTGTGTTTGTTTGTCTTTCTCTCTGTTTTTAAGTGTGACTCAATGGAAATAAGGGATATTAGAGAACCCTGGAAGTTCCCTTAAGGGATTGACACCCCTTTGGGCAATACTGAGCTCTTGGAGAATTTTTCGCTTTTCATTCTTATGAGAGGGCTGGGAAGGTTACTGAACCCTTGAATGAATATTTTCTCCTTCTCTGGGGGCAGGGAAGTGGGGGAGTGGAGGAGTGGGGACATCTTGAGTGGATTTTGAAAGCAGTTGGGGAAGCCTGGAGACAGAGGATCTTCCCAGTCATAACAAAGAGGTGACTAAAATTAGAGCAAATTAAACTTTTACTCTGATTTATCTATCTATCTATCTATCTATCTATCTATCTATCTATCTGTCTCAAAATTTGACTTAAATAGGGAACGTCCCTTTGTGTTCACTAATTTTAGTTAGTATCTTTGTATCTGTCTTGTATTATCTATACTTGTAAGTCAAACTAATTTTTTTTTTCTGGGACTTGGTCATACAAATTTTTTTCCTTTAGAAAAAATTTTTTTTCTGTCTTTTAACTCTGGCCAAGTTTGAAGGCAGACAAGAAACACTGATGAAAGGCATGTGATCTTTTCTCCAATCTGTAGAAATTTATGACATCATAAACTAATTATAAACTGAGTTTGTGAATAAAATGTAAGTTCTCTACTGTGAATTTCTGAAATATGGCTTGAATGTTTTTTGCAAATGCCAAAATTTTCTAGTAAATTTTGGTTTAACATTCTTTAGAATTTGTTTTAAAGGCATTAAGAATATAGCTGTGAATGTTACATGGACCTTTTATCACTCTTCTCCCAGAAAGTGAAAGATTAAAGCAAAAGGTCATTTCATTGATTAGAAAGAAGCAAGTTTGAAAGTAAATTATTGAAGTTTGAAAGTGAAGAAAAATGGGTTGCAGTTTTTCACTTAAATTACCTGATACCGAAATACAAGTCGATTTAGAAAGAAAATTTACAATGGGTGTGTGTTTTGTAATTAGAAATTTTGCTGTAATTTTGCTCCCCAATGAAGGGATGGATATTAATTGGAGTAGATTTCAAGCAACTTGTCAAGAAGAAAATGAGACTTCTACCCATTTTATAATAGATTATGGAGAAGTGTTAGGTGGGATTTGGGTCTAGGTTCACTCAAACCATATGATGCAGAAATTATTAGCTCTCCTTTTATTAATCATCCATATCATTAATGATGAGCATCACTATAAATGTATAGGAGAGGAAGAACAAAAGAAGAGAAAATCTGAACCAACATCTCCACCTCACTCCCCAGAGGAGCTATACCCTTGACAGCTACTCAACATCACATGACTATAGGTTAAAGAATGAGAAATCAACTTAGACTATATTTCAAAGCAAGTTGACAATGTGTATTTTAAGAACTGTTTTCTTGCTTACAGAAAGGTAAAACCTTGTTTAAATCAGGGAGCAACCTGAAAATAAGTAAAATTTAACTGAAAGAGAGATTTTAAGATGTGACTAGGAACTGGGAATGTCTTTTGGGAGTTCAATGGTATAATTTCCAAAACCTTATATAACAGAATTGTTTGAATAAATTAGAAGTAAGATATCAGAATAAACCATGTGTTTTTAAATTTTTAAGACTCCCAAAGGCACCAGCGTTGCAAGTGATTAGTGTTGTGTAATAATAACTTGTGGTAAAATTATAAAGGAGAAATTCAGTGGAGTAAAAATGGATTTTATAGATAGTTTGAGATACCATTGACATATAGAGGCTAGAGGAATGAAGCAAGTAAAAGAAAGTTTAGGAGAAGAATATAAAGGAAATAAGAAAGGTATGGTTTCGAAGACCACTGAAGGAGTATATAAAGAAATGAAAGAAGAAATTGAGCAAGTAAGAATGAGATTTGAGGGAGTTTTCGATCTCTTGAGATAAGGATATGAGAAATGTTATATTTTATTCTTTATGACATGAAAGCTATAGTAATATATTTGAAACATGGTATCATTTGATAATAGTACACCAAAATTCTGTCCTTGAAAGACAGTCACTGGAGGAGTATATTTTAGTTGTTATATAAGTAATATAAAATCCTCACGGAATCCAAAGAGGGGGATGATAACACTGTACAAGACTGTTACTTTATTTTTTGGAAGTAGACTACCTGAGAGAGTAGCAAGCTCTGTAACAATGGAATATTGGGAATATGTGGTCCTTGGCAGAATTGAAATTTTGATTTTATGATTGTAAATGCAGATTTTTTGTGGTAAATTTGTCCTTAAATTATACGTTTGACATTAGGGTAAAATGCTAAAAAGAGCATGAATTGAGGATGATATGAATTAAGAATCCAGTCTCTATAAATTTCTTGACTGTGTGTGAGATTTTAGGCAAGTTACTTCATACTTTAGCTCAGTTTACCTATCTGTAAAGAGGTATAAAAATAGCACCCACCTCCCAGGGGTATTAACTCATGCCACCCTAGTTCCATCAGTTTCATGGTCCACAACAGGCCTCTTGCATATATATCATGAGTAATTTATAGAAGAAAGTTTTGGACTTGGCAAGAGAAAAGTAACATAATAAAATGGAATTAATTTTATCTTAGCAATCAGACATTAGTTACTAATTAGTCATTTCCAAATCAACTGTCTTTATACAATTAGCCTTCAGTTAATTATACCAAAGGTCAAAAGTGACAACAAATTTAGGGTGGGGAACCTGTGGCCTAAATGCCAGAATTTATTCTGTTAAATTTGGATTCAGTCAAAGGGCTGCACTTGAGGACGCGGAACGCCACATGTGACTTTGAGTCAGAGGTTCCTCAGGCCTGAACTAGAACTAGAGAATTGAAGAATAAGAGAGATTAAAGATGTAATTATAACATCTCCAAACTAACATTTGCAAGTAAATTTTTTTTTGTTGAGAAGTTGGAAATTGATGAAGATAAAGATATTGCTTCCTGTTATCATTATTTCCCACTGAAATTTTAGTAATATACTGTAGTCATCAAAATTAGGAGGCAAAAAATCCACTTCAGCCAATAAACATGTTTTTCTTGACAAGTGGAAAGTCTTGACAGCCAAGAGTATATAACTTGTTTAAATAATACCTTGCCTGAAAGACATTAGAGAAAAATGGTGAAGGGCAATGAGCAATATCATCTCATAAAAAAATCAGAAGTGGTGGTGGTGAAGAATAGCCCAAAGAAACTTTGATGTGGCACCCAACAAAGTCAGTTTCCATTGGAAACGTTTCTAAATGAAACTGGGAGGATAAACTATACAGTTAAGTAAAATGATTTATAATTGTTCCTGTGGTGATCTGTTCCTGGCTGAAAACAACTGAAGCATCATGTATTCCTATAACAACTTGCATCAACTTAGATACAAGAAGTGGCATAAAGAATGTTATCAGAAAATGGGTGAGCAGAGAAAGAGATGGACAATCAGTTTTGTGAGAGAATGAAGCAACAAATGGATAACCTGAGTTCCACACTGGCACCCAGGAAATCTCAAAAGAAAGGTCTCCATCACATTGGGTGTGTCATTTGTGGAGGAGTGATGAGAGAACATGAACAAGTCATCAAAGGTGAAAAAGATATGTATGAATTTCTCTTTGCACCATTGGATGGAGTACCCACTTTGATGATGTCGTGAATCCTTCAAAGTATCAGAAGTGAACAAAAATACATCCTTTAAATTTGAAAGCACTCACTTAATTACTTGACACCTGAGAAGTATCTTTTATTAGAGTAGTGGTTTTCAACCTGTGGGTTGTGACCCTTTTGGGGGTTGAACAACCCTTTCACAGGGGTCACAGGAGTCGCCTAAGACCATCGGAAAACACATATTTCTAATGGTCTTAGGAACAGAGACATTGCTCTTCTATCTATCTCCAGGTGGGTCCGCCCACATGCAGATACACCCACATATGAGTATTTAAGGGTCGCGGCATTAGGAAGGTTGAGAACCATTGTACTAGAGACAGGTGGGATTCGTGTTGGGACCTGAATGATTGTGAATGGATCTACTCTATGTACATATCATGTAATCTGGGCTCTGCCAGTGAGTTAAAGCTTTACAACATTCCTTATAGACAATAAATTTTTACCAGTGGTTCATCCCATTTTATGTTAACTGATGAAATCCTTTGTATACTTTTTGAGAAAGAGGATATTGTATAAGAAGAATGCTGGGTAGGAGGGACCTTTTCTGTCAGTAAAAAGAACTTTCATGGTGGTACTCTTGATGTGACTTTCAATCTTACTCTGCTCATTCTTTAAGAAGATAAACATTTTGGGGGTGAATATTAGGACAGCTCTAGATCAAAACTCATTAAGAAGGGAGGATAGTCATTATGTTCCTTGATTTTGGAACCTCTCAGCCGATGTTGTTGGAGAAGGATTATGCTGTACTGGACCATACGTTTGCTATCAATGTTTTCCTCAGACATAAGCAACACACTTGAAGGGAAGTAAGTATTAAGTCATGGATAAAAGGACCACAAGAATTTAGTTTACTTTACAGAGGCCCAGTTTGTCATACTTATTGGGTTTTTATTATTTGACGTTTTTTTTCCTCCAGATGATTCATGTCCCTAGAATGAAAAACATTCTCACCAATGTACTATCACTATATTTGGAATCCAAGAAAGAAGAAACCCATATTAAGCTGTTATTCACCCTTAAGTCCACAATTATAAAGAATAGGCAAGTTGGTATATTATAAAAGGCCCTTGACCTGGGGTCGTGTGAGACCTGGATTCAAATCCCACCTCCATCTCTAACACTCACTAGTAGTATAACTATGTGTAAGCTTCAGTTTTCTCATCTATTAGATAGGAAAAACAATACTTACCTCACAAGGCTGTTGTGAGGATCAAATGATATAACATATAAATCATTTTGTAAACCTGAAAGTATTATATAAATGTGAGTTATTATAATTATAAATAAATGGGAGCAGCCCTATGGGTCTATGGGTCTTCCAGGGGTATCTAGTGGCATTGCACTGGAGTGTAGATGTCAAAGATTCATCATTAACACTCTTAGCCAGACGCTTGGAAGAGGTTATAACCAAGAATACGATCTAGTGTCTGGGTATGTGACATTGGGTATTATGTCTGCTCCTGTAGCCAGTATCTGCCCATGAGGAGACCCTAATGGAAAGTATGGGGCCTCATTATTATTTACGGTACCTCATAGACTAAGACAGCAAATGGAGTTTTTTTTTGAAGTTTTTGAAGCTTTACTGATTTTTTGTTTTTATAACCCAATCATTTCTTCCTCAACATTACCCCAATGAACTTTTCCATGTAACAAACATAAATATCTAAGCAAAACTATAGATAAAACTGATTATTTGAGAGCATAAGAATGCTTCATTTTCAGTTCTCCCAGACTGAAATTGTTTATGCCAATCATTTCAATTATCTTATAATGCTGTTTTAATTTATAATATTTAGTCATTGTATATATTTATAGGATCATATCTCTTATATCTAGAATGACCTCTCATCACATCTGCTTCTTGGAATCCTTGATATTCATCAAGACTCAGCTCAAGGGACATATTCTGCATGAGGCCATTCCTGGTCCCCAATCCCTTCCACCCAGATGCTACTGTCTTCATTTTCAAAGTTATCTTGTACTTGATTTGTATCACACACACACACACACACACACACACACACACACACACACACACTGTTTCCCCTATTAGAATATGTTCAGATTTTATTCCTGTCTATATTAGTGGTTTGTAAGACTAATATGATGTTTTCTGCACCTAGAAACTTACCTTTTCAGGGGCTCAGTATATTCTCTCCACACATGTACCTAAAGGCTTTGCAGATATGCCAAAGACCTGAGAAATATCTGATCTTGGAAAGTGGAAATTATTTATGTCTGGGGGAGCCTAGAGAATCCAAAACAGTAGAAATACAGACAGTAGATTGTGCTCCATTCCTGTATCCCTATTACTGAGGACTCAGCAATGCTTGGTGATGGAGACACTAATATTCATCACAAGACATTCTTGTATCACCTTCCAAGGTCAGAAAAATTTACTATGAAACAAAGACAAGGGATATGGTTAAAACAATGTCAAAACTGGTTAGACTTCTGGGAGCCAATATGGTGGAGTAAGAAGTAAGTTGCTGTAACTCACTCATATTCATCCCCAAACAACCATAAAATCATGCTCCCAAACAAATCCAGAAGCAGCAGAAAAAGCAAAAAGATGGGGTGAAACAATCTTTTAGCCCAAGAAACTTGGAAGATCAGCAGGAAAGGTCTGTCTAACTTGACTAAAAGGGGAGTGCAGTCCAGGACAGAAAACATCCAAGCAAGCAGCCCCCACATCAGCAAACCAGTAGGATATCCTGAGCCCCAGTACAGTAGAGCAGCCAAACACCAACACTAAGAACTTTCCTCCCCCACATGCCTTCACACAGCCAGGGAAATGGGCAGACTCTAGCTCTAAGAACTACCATGTGCTTCAGCATGGTCCTGGACAAACAGGCAAACTCCCACCACAAGACATCCTTGTGTTTCAGTGTAGCCCTGGAAAAACAGATAGCCATGAGCAGCCAGATCATTGCATACTTTAGTGTAGCCCTAGGGAAATGGAGAAACATCACACTGGCCTCAGCATATACAAGACACCAGCACTAGGACATTGGCTCAGGACCAGGTCAGCTTCCTGGCCCTAACTACCTCCAGCAGTGCCAACCACACTCATCCCACTCCATTAACACAGCAGTAGGCATGAGGGTCCCCTTTGGGCCTCAAAACAACATCAGCACAGCACAAGGTAAACAGCCAGGACCTGCAGCTCGTGGCACAAGAAGCCTGAAATAGTCCCCCTTCCACCTCAGGAGCAGAACTCAAATTGAAAAGAAAGAAAAAAGGCCAAAAAGATGAGCAAAAACAACAAAAAGGAATCTGACCATAGAAAATTGTTATGGTGACAGGAAAGATCAAGATACAAACTCAGAAGAGAACAACAATGTCAAAACACCTATGGGCAAAGCCCCAAGGAAAAGAAAAATGGGAAATGATCTCAAGCCCAGAAAGAGCTCATGGAAGAACTCAAAAAGGAGCTTAAGAATTATGTAAGAGAGGTAGAAAAAAATTGGGAAAAGAAATGAGAGTGATGCAAGAGAATTATGAAAAAAAGAGTCAACAGTTTGGAAATAGAAAATAACTACTTAAAAAGTAGAATTAGCCAAATGGAAAAAGAAGTACAAAAGGTAACTGAAGAAAACAATTCTTTAAAAATTAGAATTGGGCAAATGGAAGCTAATTATTTTATGAGACATCAAAAATCAATCAAACAAATTCAAAAGAATGAAAAAAATGTAAGAAAATGTAAACTATATCATTAGAAAAACTACTGACCTGGAAAACAGATCTAGGAGAGTCAGTGTCAGAATCATTCAACCACCTGAAAAGGAGGACCGGGACTGCATCTTTCAAGAAATTATCAAGGAAAACTGCTATCGTATTCTGGAACCAAAGAGCAAAATAGACATTACAGAATCCACTAATCATCTCAGAAAGAGATCCCAAAATAAAAACTCATATGAACATTATAGTTAAATTTCAGAACCACCAGGTCAAGGAAAAAATGCTGAAAGTGGCCAGAAAAAAAACAGTTCAAATACTGGGGAGCCACAATCAGGATTATACAGGACTTAGAAGCTGCAACATTAAAGGACTGGAAGTCATGGAACATAACATTCTAGAAGGCAAAGGAGCTAGTGCAACAACCAAGAATCATCCACCTTGCAAAATTAAGCATAATACTTCAAGGGGCAAAATATCATTTGATGAAATAGAAGAATTTCAAACTTTCATAAGGAGAAGATCAGAATTGAACAAAAAGTTTTATTTCCAATAAAAAGACCCAAGAGAAGCCTAAAAAGGGGAAAGAAAACACAAGGGATTCAATGGAGCTGAACTGTTTATACCCCTACAAAGGAAGATTATATTTGTAATTCTTAAAAATTGTACCACTACAGCTAGAAGGAATATACATAGACAGAGGGTGCTGGTATAAGGTGAATTTGAGGGAATGGCATAAAAACTTAAGGGATGATAAAGAGGAGTACACTGGGCACAGAAGGAAGAGAGAGGTAGAATGGGGTCAATTATTTCACATGAAGAAGTGGGAAAAACCCATTACAGTGGAGGGAAAGATGGGAGGGTGGGTGATGGACAGTGCTTGAATTCTGTTCTCATAAGTATTGGCTCAAAGAGGTAATAATATATGCAATCAGTTGGATATAGAAATCTGTCTTACTCAACAGGAAAGTAGGAGGGGAGGAGATATACTAAGGTGGGGAGGGGAACTGGCAGAAGAGAATGCAGACCAGGGGAGGGGGTATACAGGAGGAAAACACTGCCAAGGAGGGAAAGTGTGAAAGGAGAGAGAGGATAAACAGTAGGAAAAATAGGATGGAGAGAAATACACAGTTAGTAATCATAACTGTGAATGTGAATGGGATGAACTCTCCCATAAAATGGAAGTGGATAACAGAGTCGATCAAAAACCAGATATGTTGTTTACAAAAAACACACTTGAAGCAGAGAAAGACATACAAAGTAAAGGTAAGGGATTGGAGAGAATCTGTTATGCTTCAGCTGAAGTAAAAAAAAAAAGTAGTGGTAGCAATCCTGATCTCAGACAAAGTAAAAGCAAAATTAGACCTAATTAAAAGAGACAAGGAAGGAGATTGCATCTTGCTAAAAGATATCATAGACAATGAAGCAATATCAATACTAAACATATCTGCATCAAATAGTATAGCATCCTGATCCTTAAAGGAGAAATTAAGTGAGTTACAAGAAGATATGGAGAGGAAAACTAGACTAGTGGGGGACCTCAACTGTCCCCTCTCAGAACCTGATGAATCCAATAAAAAATAAACAAGAAAGAAATTAAGGAGGCAAATAGAATACTACTAAAGTTATATGTGACAGACCTTTGGAGAAAACTCAATAGGAACAGAAAGGAATATAACTTTTTCTCAGCAGCACATGGCACCTACATAAAACTTGACCATGGATTAGGGCACAAAAACCTCAAAATCAAATGTAGAAAGGCAGAAATATTAAATGTTTTCTTTTAGGATTATATTGTAATAAAATTACATACAACAAAGGGCAGCGGGAAAATAAATTAAAAATTAATTGGAAACTAAATAATCTAATCCTAAAGAATAAGTGGATCAAAGAGCAAATCAAAGGAACAATCAATAATTTTATCAAAGAGAATAACAATTTTCTCTTTAATAGAATATTTAATAGAATAACAAAAAGAAGTGCAAAACTTATGGAGTACAGTCAAAGAAGTATTTAGGGGAAAATTTATTACACTAAATTCTCACATCAACAAAACAAAAAAAGAGAACTGATCAATGAATTGGGCATGCAACTAAAAAAAAACTAGAAAAAGAACAATTTAAAAATCCCCAATTGAGCACTAAATTGGAAATCCTGAAAATCAAAGGTGAGATTAATAGGATTGAAAGTAAAAAAAAGAAACAACTATTGAACTAATAAATAAATCAAGGAGCTATTTTTCTGGAAAAAAAACCAATAAGATAAATAAATCATTGGTTAATTTGATTTAAAAGGAGAAGTAAACAAAATATCTAGCATCAGAAATGAAAAGGGTAACATTCTCACCAACGAAGAAGAAATTAAAGCAATCATTAAGAAATATTCTATTAAAAACCCTAGAGAACACAGGAATAAAGGTAGTGTTTCTTAAAATTATAAGCAATATTTATCTAAAACCATGAGCAAGCATTATTTGTAATGGGGGTAAGCTAGGAGCCTTCCCAATAAGATCAGAAGTGAAGCAAGGATCCCCATTATCATCACTATTATTCAACATAGTACTAGAAATGTTAGCTATGACAATGAGAGAAGAAAAATAAATCAAAGGAATTAGAATAGGAAACAAAACTATCATTCTTTGCAGATGATATGATGGTATTCTTAGGAAATCCTAGAGAATCAACTAAAAAACTACTTGAAATAATTAGCAACTTAAGTGAGAAGAGCAGAACCAGGAAAAATTTGTACATAATCACAGACACCTCATATGTGTAACGACCAGCTTTGACAAACTGGACTCTTCTCAGCAACGTAAAGGTATAAGACAACTCTACAAGTCTCAGGATGGAAGGAGATGTCTACATTCAGAGAAAGATCTAGAAAGACCAGAGTTTAAATGGAGACTGAAGCAATCTACATGCTATTGTTCTTTTTCAGGTTTGGTTTTGTTTCTTCTTTCCCAGTGTTCACTCCATTGGTTACAACCCTTCTATACAACAGACTAATGTACAATGTGAAAGTATTTGCAGATCGTAGACTTGATTGCATGCCGCCAAGGTGGGGGGGGGGGGGATTGTAGGGGGAGACACTTGAAACTCAAGGGATTGTGGAACTGAATTTGTAAACTAAAAGTAAATAAACAAGTCAATGAAAAGTAAAAAAAAATAAAAAATAAAAATAAAAAAATAAAAAATAAAAACATAACTGTAAACAATGTAAAGTGCTGGAGAGTCTACCTGCTGAGACAAACCCAGAAACCATATGAGCACAATTACAAAACCCTTTTCACACAAATAAAGTGAGATCTAAACAATTGGAAAAATATTGATTGCTCATGAGTAGGCCAAGTCAATATAATAAAAATGACAATTCTGCCTGTGCTCATTTACTTATTCAGACAATTAACTTTGACAGGAGGAATTTTAAAGTTGTGAACTTGGGTACAAAAAAATCAATTGTGCAAATAGATTGGGGAAGCATGGCTAGATAGCAGTCTCTGTAGTGAAAAAGATCTACAGGTTTTAATGGACTAAAAACACAGTAAGAATCAAAATAATGACATGGCATGCAAAAAACTAATCTGATCTTAACGTGGGTTATTATGTGAGAGATATAGTATATACCTTCTTTTATGCCACATCTGTATCTACAGACTCTGGTCATTTGCACATGCTAGTCCTCCCTGCCTGGAGCACCCGCCCTTCTCATCTCTGTCCCCTGGCTCCCCCTAAGCTGTAGCTCAAGTCCTTTTTATAGATTAGAAAAATATTTATTTCTTTTCAACATTTTATTCTTTTTAAATTTTGAGTTCCAAATTCTTTCCCCCCCTCTCAGCCCTCCCCTACTCACTGAGAGGGCAGGCAATATGACATCAATTCAACACGTGATATCATTCAAAACATATTTCTATATTAGCTGTATGGAGTTCATTCTTGCTCCATTTCACCAGCTGCTATGGCTCTTAGAAGCTCCTAGTTCAGATCACCCAAAATTCATCCTTGCTCCCAATATGACTTACAATGAATCTTGCATCTCTGAGTGTGATTCTCAGCACTTGCATTGTCCTATGCACAGCTGATAAAGGCTTGAGTGACTGCTTGAAGAGAGTGGGAAGATGGAAGTATTAGAAAAACCATATCAATAGCTTTCATCTATGTTGTGGAGGACTCTGAAAGGAAGAGCAGTTTGGACTTTGTAATATAAATAACTTGAGAAAATCATATTGATATTGTCTCCATTTTTGTAATTGATTGTATTATGTATATATTTTGTATGCTGTCTAAGTCACATTTCTTTCTCTGAGTTAAGATCTTAGAAGTTGAATCTTCTTCTTTTAGTTAAATTAAGTTCAGAAGTTCAGTTTTCATGCTAATCACTGTTCTATTCTTGTGTCCAGGAAATCTATTATCCTTGAAGAATGCAGGTGAACACCAGGGAGTCTGTTCTGTTATCTCTCCAACACTGGCTGTCCTTTAAGAAAGTCTAGTCTTGGGGAATGGGAGGGGAGAAAAAATTGAAACTCAAGGGATTGTGGAACTGAATCTTGTAAACTAAAAGTAAATAAATAAGTCAAATGAAAAAAAAAGTCTGGTCTGTTATTGCTGAGACACTAACTAGTCATGCCAGTGGACACCACCAAATGAGCTTTCCATGGCCGCAAGATGGAAGGAAGGGTTGTTGCCAGCCTGCATTCCAAATCTCAGCCAATTATATCATTTTCATGTCTATGATTCTATAGGCTTTGTAACCAGTCACATTGTTTTCCCTATCTATGATGCTGCCTTCTAGGTTTTTGATGCTCCTTTTGTTTGTAAAATTAATCTCTCTGGTCTCATTAGAAGTCTTTTTGCTTGCTGAGGAGCTAAAGATTCCTTTCACTGGTAATTGCTTTCTTACCAAAAAAAATTGAACATGCTCAGGATTTTGTGTCACAGTTTACCTTAATTTCAATTGTGATAAACTGATAATGTTTAATTTGTAACTACTCATCTTAATAAGGGACAATATTGAAAGCTAAAGAACAGCCTATAATTAAGAATTTCAGTGAAACACTAGGCTTCTAGGGAAAATTTAAGTAGTCCAGCAGTTATTGCCTTGCAGCCCTCCAATCTCACAACATAGATGGTTGAATTCTCTGTATAGACAGACTTCAAAGACATGTAGGGTGCTCCTGGCCATACTATCTGGGCCATTACAAATAAGTCCTTGGCTAAGAGATAATTCTTCCCTGTGTCCTCCACATTACAACTACCATTCCTGACTATCATATCTTACTACCAGTTGTGATTAATTGATGGTTAATAACCTAGAAGTTATGTTTACCAGTTGTGAACAGCTGACTGTCAAAGGAACTAAAAAACCAAATATCAGAACTGGGGGGCAGGGTCAAGATGGAGGCTTAGAAACAGGAAAACTCTGTGGCTCCCCCCATAACCACCTCAAATACCTATACAATATGACTCTAAACAAACTTTAGAGCTAAAGAACCCACAAGGTGACAGAAACAAATCTCCCACTGAAGGTAGCCTGACAGGCTGGCAGGAAGGGTCCATTGTAGCATGCTGAGAGCTGAGCCCAGCCCCTTGTGAGCCTGTGGTGTTAGCCCCAGGATGGCACAGACCAGCCCTACCTGGAAGGACTTCAGGAGAGTAGATCACCAACAGCCGTGGCCGTTTCCAGAATTGTCAATCCATAAATGCCAAAGGCAAAATAAAAGGTCAGTGATGACTTTGGGAACAGGGGGACTGAGTGTGCAGTCTGGCCTCTTCCCTCGGAAGGGAGAAGCAGCTCAGATGTGGCAGCTGTGCAGTAGCCTCTAGGTGGCTGCTTCAGAGCTCATGGCCTACAGATCATAGGGGGGCCAAGCAACAGTTCTGAGGGGTAATTGCTCTTGCTTTAACCTGCTTGGATCTGGATCACTATCCTGGGTGCAGGTCCTGGGGTGTGTGACCAGGTGCCAGAGCCTGTGGAGGCTTCAGAGAAAGCACCCAACTAATAGCTCCAGCAGCTGTGAAAATCCCAGTGATTTGGGACAAAGCTCTCTTCTCTGGAAGCAGAGTTCCGCTGTGGCAAAAAGCTCAAAAATCAAGTAATTGACTGGCAACATGAGCAAGCAAAGGAAGCAAAGTAAGCACAGGAATCAAACTTTAGATTTTGGGGGGGGGGAACAAAAAGGATCAAAGCATGGAATGGCAGGAAGACAACAAAGTCAGAACTCTTGCACCAAAAGCTTCCAAGAAAAATATGAACTGGTTACAGGCCATAGAGGAGCTTAAGAAGTATTTTGAAAACCAAATAAGAGAAGTGAGGGGAAAATTGGGAAGAGAAATGAGAACGATGCAAGAAAATCATGAAAAGAGAGTCAACAACCTGACTGAAGAAGATAGCACCTTAAAAAATAGACTAATTCAAATGGCAAAAGAGGCTAAAAAAAGCCAATGATGAGAAGAATGCCTTAAAAAGCCAAATTTGCCAGATGGAAAAAGAATCTCAAAAGCTCACTGAACAGAATAATTCCTTCAGAATTAGAATGGAGCAAATGGAAGCAAACGACTTTATGAGAAATCAAGATACTATTAAACAAATCCAAACAAATGAAAGAACAGAAGGCAATGTGAAATATCTCATTGAAAAAACCACTGACCTGGAAAATAGATCCAGGAGAGATAATTTAAAAATTATTGGACTACCTGAAAGCCATGATCAAAAAAAGAACCTAGAAATCATCCTTCAAGAAATTCTCAAGGCAAATTGCCCTGATGTTTTAGAACCAGAGGGCAAAATAGGGGTTGAAAGAATTCACTGATCACCTCTTGAAAAAGATCCCAAAAAGAAAACTCCTAGGAATTTTATAGCC
>CM053581.1:257843194-257870844 GCA_028627135.1 Pseudochirops cupreus
GGAAACACAATCAGGATAACACAGGATTAGGCAGCTTCTACACTGAGGGATCAAAGGGCTTGGAATATGATATTCCGGAGGTCAAAGTAGCTGGGATTAACACCAAGAATCACCTATCCAGCAAAATTGAGTGTAATGTTTCAGGGGAAAATATGGTCATTCAATGAAGTGAAGGACTTTCAAGCATTCTTGATGAAAAAGCCAGAGTTGAGTAAAAAATTTGACATTCACATACAAGAAGCAAGAGAAGCATGACAAGGTAAACACAGAAAAGAAATCATAAGGAACTTATCAAAGGCGAACTATTTACATGCCTACTTAGAAAAATGATAATTGTAACTTATGAAACTTTTCTCAGTATGAGAATAGGTGAAGGGAACACACACACACACACACACACACACACACACACATATATATAGTAGGAGGATTAGAAAGAAAAGAGAATTTTTGCCAATGATTCAGTTGGATTAATGGAAAATGTCCTTGATGGGTTGAAGCAAGAGATGAGAATGAGCTGGGATCAAAAATGTTAGAAACAAAAATTCAGTGTTGGTGAGACTTCATGGACCTAAGCATGCTATTGGCAGGACTGTAACTGGGGTATGCTTTTTAGAGAGCAATCTGACAATATAAGTTACTCATAAAAACTCATTGAATTCCATTACCTACTAGTGGATAATGGAACTACAACCAAAGGTTTTCTTATGTAGTAGTCCCTCTGGTGTTACAGCTGTCCTCCCCCTTCAAACCTCTCATTCACACTCATAGGTTGGATCTAGTACCCTGGATTCAAGATACAGTGTGCTTCAGTATTCCTAAAACTATAGGTCATGATTCTCCAACTAGTGCATTTACCTTCAGTGGTCAGTCAATAAACATTTATTAAGCACATATTATGTACCAGGCATTGTGCCAAGTGCTGAAGATACAAAAAAAGGCAAAAGTCAGTCTCTGTCCTCAAGGAGCTCACAATCTCATGTCAGAGACAAGAAGCAAGCAAATGTGTACAAGCAAGCTATGTAAAGGACAAACGGGGGATAATTAGGAGAAAGAAGGCACTAGAAGTAAGAGGAGTTTGGAAAGGATTCCTCTAGAAGATAAGGTTTTAGTTGGAACTTGAAGGAAGCCAGGGAGATCAGTAGGTAGGTAGAGAGGAGGAAAGAGAGTATTCTGGTCATGGAGGAGGGACAAAAAATGCCCAGAGCCATGAGATAGAGCATTTAGTCTGTGAAACAGAGTAAGTGGTGGGGAGAAAGAGGCAAGAAGACTGGGAAGATGTGGGATGGGAGGAGCTTAGGTTGTGAAAGGCATTAAATTGCGAACAGAGGACTTTGTATTTTATCCTGGAGAAGATAGGGAGCCACTGAAATTTATTGAATAGGGGCATGTGACATGATTGGACCTATGCTTTAGGAAAAAGTCAGAGGACAAAATGAGATCAAAGCAAAGTCATTTATTGAGATAATGTCAGGATAGTACCTGCAAAGCCTCCTCTCCATTATACTCTTCCATAAGCCCACATAACATCAGTGGGAGGAGTGGGTATACATGCATAGATTACACAGGCTATGTATAGAAGCCTAGCTATGTAAGAAAGCTCATCACCAGATGGCTAGTGTTGATCTCTTATGCTCCCTCAGTGACAGTGATAGGGATGACAGAGTGGCAAAGGAATGAGTGGATAGACAGTTCTAAGGATCACAGTTATAAAAGTATCTGCAAACATTAAGTTAATGATTGAAACGATAAAATATATAATTTTGCTTTTTTGTATTTTTTCTCTTTTAAAAGTAAACTATAAATAGTTCAGCTTTTGTATTGTTTGGTGAAAGAACATAAAAGATCAAAGTCAACATATACATGAAATTTTACATGTAGGCATGTATATATATATGTATATATCCCTAAAAAAGGTAGCCAAGATTTTATAACTATGAACTATGTAGCTTCTTTCTTAATTCTTAATTTATCAATTAACTAAATGTATTAAAAGCTCCTTGTAATTATTTAGGGTATCTTTGATCATTATATAAGAAGGAGATGGGCAGGCTTTCAAAGATGATTCCAAAGATGATTTCAGAGATGTAATCCATTACAACCATGTATTATGCCGGGTATTGGGCTAGACTCTGGGGATATACACAACAAAGATAAAGCACTCTTTACCCTTGATTTACTCTCAAGTAACTTATATTCTTTCAGGAGAAAAAAATGTACATAATCATATAAAAAATAAATATGAAATAAATAGAGTAATTTGAGGGGGAAGACACTAGTTGCTGGGGGAATGTAAAGCCAATCAGGAGTAGCTCTCCTGAGGACTGCTACTATGAATAACTTTAAGGTTCTGAATGCATAGTATAGTGAACTCTCTATTTATTCAGCAATAATCTAAAGCAAAACATTCACAACAATATAACATAACAACTTATTACAAAGGTGACTACATAGTCTAAAACAAAAGTTATCATTCAGTAAGTCATAATCTCATCAATCAGTGTTGAGTACCCAGCTGAAGTCTCCTTTCATCCTTAAGTAGAGGCTGGCTTCCAATCATCCTTAAGGCGTAATCATCATTAAGTCAATCATCCTTAAGCAGAAGCGGAAAGTGCAAAGGGTCATCTACACCTAGGTCAGAATTAAGTTACAATCTCATCAGTCAGCACTGAGTAGTCAAGTAAAGTTCCTTTCATCTTAACTGAGACTGACTTTCAACTCCATGGCTCCTCTTCCATGCTCCCAGTTCTTTCCTGGATTCATAGGTAGGCAGCTCTCCTCTGATTGCAGCTCATGGTGACTATGAAATGACGAGTCTTAACAAAGTGACCACAAAGTCCAAATTAAACATTTTAAGGAGCTTTAATTTACCAGCTGGGGCTACTCCATGCCAATTCCAAGAGGGAGCAGCCCAGAGCTCAGGATTTTAGAAACTTATGTACAGTATGATTTCATAGGTGCAAGTAAGTTGCTGAGGCAAGGGGTTTGTGATTACACGGCATGATGACAGAGCAAGGAGAAGAATGAAGAAGAAGAATAGGCGGGGGGTGGGGTGGGGGGTTGTGATTACATCTATAGGTAGGGGGTTGTAGGGTAAGCAGAGATGGGCACAGGGCATACAGACCAAAAAGAAAAACAAATGGAAAATAGGCAAATTATTCCATGCCAGTTTCTTGACTCCTATCTTAAGTTCATGAAGTTTCTACTTAACTAGTTCCTGGCCACTTCAACTAGTCCACTCCAAGCCCTTCCAAGTTTCTGTTTCTGGGAAGACAAAGTTTAACAGAGCCACAACAATATTTACATATGTTCAACTTAGCAGAGTTAAAACAATATTCACACACATTACTGGCACTATCATCTCAATTCACTTTCTGTCTGACAAAGTAAAGCAAACCAATAGACAAAGCTTCTGTCTGAGAAATCAGACTCAAATCAGCAGTAAAGTCTCAGGACTTCTGTAAAGAGCAGTAAAGCCCTCTTTCAGGAGTTCTGTAAACAGCAGTAAAGTCCTCTTCCAGGTCTTTTGGATCATCAGTAAAGTCCTTTTTCACGACATCTGTCCAAAAACAACAGACAAGGCTTTTGTCTGACAGACCAAAAGACAGAGTGCTACAGAGTGCTGAAATCACAAGCATTCTCCCTCTCAGTTCTGCTTAGTCTCAGCTTGTGCTCCAATTTTTATCTGCTCTTCTCCTTCCTGTTCCACGCTTCCTGTTGTGTCCTTCCTGTTCTGTTCTTTCAGCAAGTTCCTCCCACCATGGGCTCCATGTGATGATGTTAGACCTATTAAGGGCAGGGAAGGTCTTCAAATTCCCTTAGGCCTATTAAGGGCAACACAACATATACTGTTTCCAGGAAAGACTTGATATAATCACAGGTGAGGCTCAAAGGCACTTCAATAGCTGAAACAAGGAGCTAAATACCACTTTGTTTGCCATTATAGGGAACAGGAAAATAAAGCATGTTTTCACATAGTAAAGTGAGAAATGTAAAGAACCCCAAATCCTACAGTGATTGTTTGCTTATCACAAAAATACATTTGGCCTCATGGAGAAAATATAGCTTAAAGGCTCTCTTCAGGCATTTTCCAAGCATATATTCAGATCCCACAAAATTCTAGATACATACAATCATGAACATAATTTTATCCAACATTCTTCTGACTATTACTATCAACTAAGGTATGAAACATATACCAGAATGTATGTGCTTACTGAAATTATTCCCACTGCATGGATCTCCTGAACAAATTCCAAGTGGAAGAGGAATTTCCTATCCAGATTTTTCAGATGCTCCTGTTGTATGATGATATTATGCTGATTTTATCAACCCCTCAGTATACTTTATGGTCTTATCTGTGAAGGCCATTAAAAAAAGAATGCTGTAATAATGCTACATGAGAAAAATCAAGTAGATAAAGAAAGCACAATGCCCATGCCATGTTGTTGTTCAATTGTGTTGGACTCTTTGTGACCAGCATGGAGTTTTCTTGACAAAGATACTAGAGTGATTTGCCATTTCCTTTTCCAGTGGATTAAGGCCAACAGAGGTTAAGTGTCTTGCCCAGGGTCACATAGCTGGTGAGTGTCTGAAGACATATTTGAACTCATGTTTTCTGGACTTCGGGCCCAGAGCTCTATCCAGTGAGCCACCTAATTGTCTCTGCCCATGCCATGCCATTCAATTAAATTAGTCCATCTCTAGAGTTAGTCAATTTGTACATGTATCTTGCAGATAGGCAATGAGTTGGGTCCAGAATTGGATAAAAGTGACAACCAATTGCATATTGGAAATTATACAGCACTTTCAATGATTCAAATCTGTATCCTGATTCCAGAGGCCATTGTTTTAAAACTGATAATGTCCTGGTAATTTGATGTGCCTGAAAACTTGGAGACCCTATGATCTCAAGATAATAAAAATTTCAGGTAATGTGAAAGGCAACAGAAAGGTGCATGGTTGTGGGATGAAGCTATAGTACCTGATGGTCTGTGTACAAGAAGTGCAGTAAAAGACATCATTCAGGTGAAAGGAAGAGGGATGTATCTGTAGGAAATAGATAACCCATGAATTCTCCTTAAATCCACAAAATATTATAAGATTCATATGAAGACCCTTGGAATATTTGGTGGTTTAACTAAGGAGGTCTAATGGAAAGACATGGTTGAGAAATTCAAAGAACAAAGGAAATGAATGGAAAGTGATTAACTCCAATTGAAGGGTAACATAGCACAGTGGAAAGAGAAGCAGTGGATTTAGAATCAAAGCACTTGTGTTTGAAATCCTCCTGTATTGCTACCTGTGTGATTCTGGGAAAGTCACTTAACCTCATAGGCCTCAGTTTCCCTGTCTTTAAATCTGGAGATGAGATTGGACTAGATGGCCTCTGAGGTATCTTTTAGCTCTAACTCTATACCCTATGGTGACAGGCATATCCATTTTAATGAAATAATGGGTACAATGAAATAAACAGGGTCAATTTGATATTCTGCTGTTAAATAAAATTTAATTATAAGTAGGCGTTACTAAGTTTATAAAAAACATTTTTATTTAATGACAGAAAATATATTTTTTTAAATTTAAGCTTGTACTTGCCACATAAATGGCATTTTTTTTGGTCTTCAGCAGATGCTCTGGGGCAGTGTCCTTTTAATGTCAGGCTATGGTCCCCTTCTGTCTCTTAGAAGATTAAGTCTCTTAGAAACTAGAAACTAGGAATTAACAAATGCAAATGGAAAAGGTAATGACTAGAGAGTTGGACGGGCACATTTAAAGGTCGTTCCACCACAGATAGTAAACCCCCGAATCCTCCCTCCACCAAAAAAACCCTCATCAAACAACAGTGACTCTTAAAATTTTCCCCAGCCTCCCTGGGAGAATTTATAGATCCAGGTCATGGGCTTATAGACTGTGAGAGCTGAAAAGGACTAGATATCCATCTACTCCAACCCCCTCATTTGCCAAATGAGGAAACTGAGGCCCAGAAAAGAGACTTGACTTCTTCAAAGACACAGAGGAAGTCAAGGGAAGAATTAGAATTTTATCTCAGGTCTCCTGACCCTGATGCAGGGTTCTTTTCATCCTAACAAGCTCTACTGGGAGTTTATTTCAGACCCAAGTACCATATTCTCTTCAGCCATTTTCTGAAGGCAACCTTCACATCACCATTCCTCAGGCTATAAATGAAGGGGTTTAGCATGGGGGTCACCACAGTGTACATAACCGTAACAATGCGTCCCTTTGTCACTGAATAGCTGGCTAAGGGCCGAAAATAGACCCAAGTAAGCGTTCCATAGAATATAGCCACTACTGTTAGGTGTGATCCACAGATGGAGAAGGCTCTCCATTTACCAATGACTGAAGGAATATGGAGGATGGCTGATATGATGCAGGCATAAGAAATGATGATGAAGGTCAGAGCCCCATTGATGATGACAACCCCTTCTGTTTGAATTACCAGGGTATTGATGTAGGTGCTAGAGCAAGAGATCTTCAACAGGGGATAGAGGTCACAGAAGAAGTGATGAATCTGGTTGTTAGCACAGAAGGACAATCGGGTCATGAGAATGGTGTGTAGCAGGGCATGGAGGTGGGAGAGAGTGAAGCAAGAGGCTACCATCTGAACACACAGTCTTCTGGTCAGGATCACAGGGTAGTGGAAAGGGTGACAGATGGCAACATATCTATCATATGCCATTACTGCAAGAAGGAAATTTTTCATAGCTGCAAAACTTATGAAGAAGTATACCTGGGTCAGGCAGCCAATGTAGGAGACGGTCTTTGTGTCTGAGAAGATATTTAATAGCATGTTAGGGACAATAGTGGAGGTAAAACCAATGTCAGCCAAGGACAAGTTGCTGAGGAAGAAATACATTGGGGTGTGAAGGTAAGTGGTGGAAATGGTCAGCATGATAATGATCAAGTTCCCAGACACATTAATGATGTACATGGAGAGGAAGAGAACAAAGAGAGGGATTTGCTCTTTTGAGTGGGTGGAAATCCCCAGGAGAATGAAGTGGGAGACTCTGGTCCAATTGGTGTTCTCCATCACCTGCAAGGATGGCAATAAAGGAAACATGGCAGTTACTTGCATAGCCAATGCCAACTGAGGGCTTTCCCTTTCCTTGGGAAGTGGTTTAGAGAAACTATCAATCTGCCAACCCCAACTTTGAATGTCCATAAAAAAAAAAATCAATCGATTTATTCAGTCCTTACTATTTGATACGCCCTATTCAAGGTGCCATGAAAACAAAGACAAAGATGAAGTGATCTCTCTCCTCAAAGATTTTACATTCTATTTGAGATACAACAGGTACATATATAAACATATAGAAAATAAACATAAGGAAATTGTATATGAGAAGACACTAGCAGCTTGGGGTGGGGGAGTAATCAGGAATGGTCCCATGTAGGGAGTGGCACTTGAGCAGAAGCTTGAAAGAAAAAGAATGTGATGCATAAATAAAGATGTAGTGTATTCCAGGCTTCCATTTTTTCTGGACTAGTCATCCCTTATCACCACATTTTTCATACTTCTATCTTCTAGGTGAGCTATTTATTATAGCTGATCTAGCTTAGTCTTCTTATAATACAGTCTTAAGCACACAGTTCTAATGCTCAAAGAACAGCTAGGCGGCACAGTGGATAGAGTGCCAGAACCAGAGGGAGGAAGACTCATCTTCCTCAGTTCAAATGTGTTCTTAGACACTTACTAGCTGTGTGACCCTATGTAAGTCACTTAACCCTGTTTGCCTCAGTTTCCTCATCTGTAAAATGAATTGGAGAAGGAAATGGCAAACGCTCCAGTATCTCTACCAAGGAAACCCCAAATCGGGCCATGAAGAGTCATCAGACATGACTGAAACAACTGAAGAATAACCCCTACATGCTCAAGGAAGCAGTGTAGTGTAATGGAAAGGTGCAGTAGAGCAGCGGGAAAGAGCTCTGGGGATTTGGAGTCAGTGGCCTGGAGTCGAAGTCTAGCCTCTGTTCCTATCTGTCTGTATGACCTCTGATAAGTCACTTAATCTCATTGAACCTCAGATTCCTCATTTCTAAAATTAAGGGATTAGATTAGGTGTCTTCTGAGGTCCCTTATGGCTCAGAATTTCCAAAACCATGAGCACTGATGTAATACTCATTAGATCAAGCCACTTTTGCCCAGAAGTGTAGGAGGTGAGAGGGGAATTTCAAGGTATTTAGAGTAACTGGTGAGTTTGGGCAAAGACTCCAGTCCCTGCATTTAGCCTTATCTTACCTGCTAAAGATAAATGAACTAGCCTCTCTATCAGGTCCTGGGTTCAAGTCTCGCCTCTAACACACAGTGACTCTCTGACCCTGGGCAATTTACCTAACCTTTTAGTGCCTCTCAGGCACCTCTCTAAGACCACACATACGGCTGTAGAAATGTCATTGATCTGAATTGGTGGAGGGAGTTTCTTCACTAGGAGTCACTTATACCAATGAAATCACAAACACACATTCTGTACAGAAAGGAAAGAAGGAAGGAAGGGAGTAAAGAAGGAAGGAATGAAAGAAGGAAGAGAGGGAGGGAGGCAAGGGGGAGTAAAGCAAGGAAGGGAGGAAGGGAGAGAAGAAATGAAGGAAGCAAAGAATGAATAGAAGGAGGAAAAGAAGGAGGGAAGGGAAAAAGAAAAGAGAGAAAGAAGACAGCTTTTTCATAATTGTAGTGGTCAAAGGTAAATGGAGATTGTTTACTTGTATAAACATATTGGGATATCCAGCTGTCTTTTTCTACTCACTATAAAACTACCTGGCCTCTAACATTTTCAGCCCATCTAGTGGTCTGTAGCTATTGTCTGGATATGAAAATATTTTTCTGGGCCAAAAGAGAGGAAACAAAGAGCACACACATCTTCTTGTGTCCTTTCTATGCAAGTGAATATGTACCTATAGTATATTTCTATAATTATTCAATATTCCATATTATTCTATTCTGTAGTTAGCTTAAGGTGGGTGTTTTTATTTCTGCTTTGTGAAGGCTGAGACAACTATTTTGAAGTCTAAGAACCTGAGATCAATTTGAAGCTGTGACATTTATATATTGTGACTCTGGCCAAGTGTCTTCACTTCTCTGGGCTTCAGCTTCCTCATCCACAAAGTACAAGGTTTGGGCAAAATGACTTCCAAAGTCACTTCCAGTACCAAATCCTAAATTTCAAATCTCCATGGTTCCCTCTTTATAGATTCCTCCTAAAGCAGCTCGTTCTACTTTTGAACAGCTCTGATTGCTGGGAAGTTTTTCCATTTCATCAAATCTGTATTTGTCTCTGCTACTCCCACTCATTGTTTCTCTAGTTATGCTTTTTGGGGGACAAGTAGAACAAATCTAACCTCTATTCTACATAACAAACCTCCAAATACTTGAAGACAGCTATCATATTCCCAATTGTCTTCTCTCTTCTGGGCTTACCACCTGTCAGCTAATGCTTATATAGCATGAACTCAAGGAATTTTACTGCTCCGGTTGCCATTCTCTGTATGCTTTCAGGTTTATCAATGTGCTACCTAAAATGTATTGTCTAGACATAGGCTAAACACTCTATATGTGGTGTATAGTACAGTGTATAGTACAGCAGTACTATCATCTACTCATTTAGGGAGGCAATGGCTTTCTTAATGTGGCCTAAAATCCATTTCCTTTCTGGTTTGCCACATCACATGTCTGAGTCATGTTGAGCTTTTATACTCCACTAAAACACTCAGATCTTTTACAAAGGCTCTGCTCTCTAGGAATATCTACCCTATTTTGTACTAATGAAGGTGATTTCTTTGAATCATTATGATAAAGTTTGCCTTCATCACTATTAAATTTTGTCTTGCTCCATTTGACCCAGTAGTCGAGCCTGTAAGAATCTTTTTTTTTCTGACTACAGACTCTTCCAACTACTGTGTTAGCCATCCCTCCCAATTTTTTTGCCACCTGTAATTTTGATAAGCATGACAGCTATGCCTTTATCTAAATGATTGACAAAAAAGCTGTAAATAGCAAGTACCAAGTAAATATCACTGTGAGACCTGAAGAGCTCCCTCCTATCTGACCAACAGACATCAGTGGTTACTCTTTGGGTCTGATCATTCAAACATTTCCAATTCTACCAAGTTAAAGTATCATCCAGATTATGTATCTCCATCTTTTCCACAAGAATATAACAGAAAGCTTTATTTAATACCTCCTACTTTATCAAGTCGAAAATCTTTGACATAATTCATCCAACAATTATTTAATAAGTTAATAATTATGAGTTTGCCAGGAACTACATAATCTAGACCTGGCCTACTTCTTTAAGCTCATCTTTCAGTGCTTCACAATGTGAATCACCTATCCTGGATAAGCTAGTAAATTTATTGTCCCATAAACACTCTCCTGATTCTCCTTTCTGGGAGACTTCCTTCAGGTTTATCCCTTTTAGGGTGTGCTCTCATATTACCTTTCCATCTTCATACCCTGTTAGTCAGGGTATGAAGTCAAGCTTAGTCACTTGAACTGAAATCAATGATCCTGGTGGGCTGTGACCAGCAGAGGGGGCATAGACACATTGATTAAACTCTATGTGAGGTTCAGTTGGAAGACCACACTTGTTTCAAATGCAGACTGTTTACTTCTGGGGATTGTGTTATGTGTTATTACTTTGCCTAGTATGGCCCAAATTCACTGAGGTTTTATACTTACTGGAAGCACTTATTTTGCCCTTTCGGTTCAACTTAACTTTCATACCACAAACCACAATCTTGTTCCCCCAAGAATTGTCACCTTATTACTTTATTATTAAGTGAAGATTGATTTTTTTTTTTAAAGTTCAGCTATATTAGACTTGATTTCAACATGATGACTGCGATGACAATTATATTCCCTTTGAGAATATCTTGCTGGAACCCCCAAATCAAATGCCTGATGTTTGAAAACATAAATAGCAGAACTTCGGAACTTGGAGGGCCCTTAGAAATCATCTAGTCTCACCTCCCATTTTGGGCAGGAATTTCCACTCTAGAAAGCTGATCACGTAGTCTCCCAGTCTTATTGGACACTTCCAGTGATGAGGAGCTCACTATCTAACCAAGCCACCCATCCACTGACAACAGGAGTCTATGTTAGAAATTGTTTATGCTTTTTATGTCTTTTTAAATACTGAACTGAAACCTGACAACTGTAACTCTCACCCATTGGTCCTGTTTCTGCCCAGTTGGGGCTAAGCAAAACAAGTCTGCTACATTTTCCACACAACAACCCTTTAAAATCTCAACTTGAGTATGGTGCCTGTGGGGCTGTGGGTGAAAAGTTTAGCAAATTATGGGACGTTCTTCTTCCCTGACTTTTTCCTATCCTGATAATGGACCTATAGTGTTGACCAAGGTATGCTTTGTAGTTGCTGGATACTTTAGGGCGACTGCCATGGGTGTTGTCAATTTAATTACAGGGAGGGAGTCCCCAGGCAGTCCAGGATGAGTGAGATAAATGCAAAAAGCAGGATAGAGACTATCTTCTTTGTGATATTCTTTCCTTCTACCTTTAGGAGATAAAAGCAGTGGAAAAAGGAACTATAATTCCCCCTCAATAGCAAATGATATTAGCACCATGGGGATACAGGACAAAAAAAAGTTCCCAAAGGGAAGGACATAATGTTGGTTCCCACAAGGCCATCAGCAAGGGAATGGCACCCTGGTATAGCAAAAAGAGCAGCAGCCTAGGAGTCAGGGAACCTGAGTCCTAGTCCTTGCTCTGCCCCTTACTAGTTCCATCAGTCAATCAATAGTCATTTAATGTCAAATACTGTGATAAGTACTGAGGATAAAGAAGTTCCACGACCTTGAGCTAGACTTTTCATCTTATTTCCTCACCTACAAAATGAAGCAGGTGCATTAATAATTTATATGACCATTTTCTGGTATCATGTCCTCTGCTAGTGGGGTACTTTTCTTCTCTGAATCTCAGTTTCTCTATAAAATCAAGGGATTGGGTAAGAGGATTGCAAAGCACTTTTAAGCTCTCATGTTCTCTGAGTCTTAGTTACTTCCCTTTATTAGTTTTCAATTTCCTTATCTCTAAAATGAAGGGATTGGACCAGGTGATATGTTGGTCACTGACCCTTTGCTTGTATTTTTGCTTAGCCACAATAAACAAAACTTGACCTTATTTTAATTCTTGGTTCCTTTCTATTTACACAGTCATAATGTGTAGTTTATAACAAAATTTAAACAGATAAGTGAAATATGAAAGGAATTTCTTAGAAATTTCATCTTTGTCCCTTAGTTCTCACTTGTGTAAAATTGCAAGGGGTTGGAAATATAGGGAAGACAAGAAAGAAAAGCATTGATTACAAACCTAAATTTAGGGAGATGAATGATTCGAAATGATTCTTAAGGTTCTTCAAATTAGGCAGGTTGGTTATGCAATGGGTGGAGTGTTGGGCTTAGAGGTAGAAAGATATGAGTCCAAATCCTACCTCAGATACTTACTAGCCATATGCTCATCTGTAATTTTTCTAAATCTATGATCCTCTTGATATTTCCAATACTTCTCATTGTTGATGTTTTGTCCATTTTAGAGACTGACAACCTGGGTTCAAATCCTACCTATGCCATTTACTACCTTTGTGACCTTGGGGAAATCATTTAACTGCTCTGGGTGTCAGTTTTCTTACCTGTAAAATGAGTATGTTGGGCTAGATTGTCTATGAGGTCTCTTTCAGTTCTAGTTCTATGATTTGATGATCCTTCGATCATTAAGATCTCTTCACGATCTAGTATTCTTCCAATCCCATCCCCTCTCTGAGTTTCTATCTCATCATCTATAAGAGAGACAAGAATACTTGAACTACCTAACTTACCAAGACATCATGAGGAAAGTGTGGCATTTTTAAAAATAAGGACATAAAAGTTAGGTCCCCATTAATGCAAATAATGAATCTTAGTAAGTGGCCACATTATTTCAATTTGCATAGCACATTTCCATTGGGCTGGAACTAATGACAATATATTACACAATTATAACCTCAAAGAGTTTGAATTCAAATACATGCTGACACTTCATAGAATTCAGTTTTTGCCCTAATTGGGAACTAGCTTCCAAACTAAAAAGTGTGTTAGGAATAAGAACTAAAAATTCCTGTTCTATTCTGCCTGCTTCCCAGAATTTTGTGAGGGACAAAGATATTTATTGAGTCAAGTCAGTCAACTACTTATTAATTATATTATTATATACCAGCACTGTGATATGCACTGGAGAGACAAAGAAAAGCAAAAGACATTCCCTGATTTCAAGGAGATCTCAATCTAATAGAAGAGAACATCCAAGCAACTATTTACAAATAACATATATATACAGGATACATTGAAGATAATCACAAAGGGTAGGCACTATCATTAAGGGGGATCAGGAAAGGCTTCTTGAAAAAGGTGGAATTTAATCTGGGTTTTACAGAGTGCTCTAAACTTTGCAAAGCAATACATACATACATTTACATGCATGTATACACACAGATAGATATGGATATAGATATATCCTCATTTGGGGCTCATAGCAATCCTGTGAGGTGTTTCTTGAGGGTATCATTATTTCCAGTTTAGAGAAGGGAAATCTGAGGCACAGGTAAAGAAATAAAGATTCAAAGAAGTTTGTTTATGGTCACAATGTGCTAGAGTCAGGATTTGAATAAAACCTCCCCATCCTGACTCCAAATCCAGTATCCGTTCCACAATGATTGTAGCTTTTCAGCATAAGAATATTTCAAAAAGTATGAGACAAATGTGGTGATTGTGAAACCAGCATTGGAGTTTGAACTCTTCTGTCTGACACCAAGTCACTGTCAGGAGCTAAGTTTTTTCCTCTAGCCTTATTCCCACACTACTCCCAAAAAAGCAAAGGAAACTGAACTGTTGCTTCTTCCACAGACTCTCCACCTTCTCATACACACAGACACATACTCTGAGGGTTGCTGTAGTCTTGATTGAAGTGCCCTAAAATATTCTCTGAACCTGCTTTGTGATAGATCAAGAAGCAGAGGGTTAAAGAAATGCTGGGGCTGCCCTTATGAGTAGGCAAAAGTTTCTTATAAGGTATGATTTCTTGGACTCTGGAAAGTCTTTCCAACCCCTCAAGATAAGTCTGCACTTGATTTCTGCCCCCTGAAATACCACTGTTAGTTTTGCTTTCTTTTGGTTCAGTCTTGTTAAATGGTGACATTTTGTCCTTATAAGTAATTATAGAATCTCTGAGTTATATGGGACCACAAGGTCACTAGCCTTTCCTAAATCACAAATCTCCTCCACAATACCCCCTTCAAGGGTTCTGGGAACCAAATAACTAGTTCAGGACACACATCTTAGATGGGGCAATGATAAAAATGAAATCAGTGGCAGTGATGGTGATATTGGGAAGAATAAAGACAATGGGGATGAAAAATATGATAGTGATGACAATGATGCTGATGGTTACAATGTATTCCAGAGCTCCAACCCCTGCTTAAAGACTTCCAGTGATACGGAACTCATTATCAGACAAGACTCTCTGATTCAATTTTGGACAGTTCAAATAGTTCAGAAATTCTTCCCAATACTGAATTGAAATTAACCCTTTAGTTTAAATGAATGGACATTCCTGAAAACAGGATTATAAGGAGTATTAGATAGAGAATGAGATGAGGATTACCCTGGGAAAGGTTACCCTCCCAAGGCCATAGTGAGTCACGTTAGAGTTAAGGTTGGAGTCATGCATCAGATATACTGAAACAGCTGTGCACCAGATATTGAAAGGCTGCTTACTTACCATACTATGAAGTTCCTGCTAGGCTGAGTTAGACTTCGTTCTGTCCATATTTAGATGCCTGACATCATTCTGTGATGAGAAGTATACCCATAGAGGCCAGTGACCTGGCTCTGAAAAAGGAAAACATCTATCTGGGGGAAGAATTAAGTGGAAATGAATGTGGAATCAAAGAGATTCCAGAAGGAACTTGTCCCCTGTCTGGGCTAAATGAAGCTTACCTGAAGTGTATTGGAAGCTGAGGCTTTATCAGACACTCCCATTGTTCTCATCAGTAGAGTCTCTGTCCAAACTTTCAGTAACTCCAGAGACTCCCACAACAGCTGTTTTTGCTGACATCGTTCGTTACCTTGGCAGCTGCTGGTGGCACCCTAGGAGAGAGGGAGGGAGGGGAATGGCCATACAGTGGGCATCAGGAGTTCAGTCTAAACAATGAGTCTCTTGGGATAGCCACCTAGAATTTTGGCTTGGATGAAAAAGTAGAGATGGTCTTTATTTCATAGCTGGCTCTTTGATTCCTAAATACTACCAGGGGCTTAGGCAAACATTCTTGAACCCAAGACCTTAGAGACACAGACATAACCTCCTCCTCATTATCCCTCATGCCACTCCTTGGAGTGAGATATTAGCAACCACATTCCCAAGCCAATACTCTCAAGCTGAGGTGTCAAACACACAGGACACATGCAGACCACAACTCTCTGGCTGCTGAACTAGATTAAAATGTAATTGGAAAATTGTTAACAAAACAAATACGAATACATAGATAAGGTTAATGGGTGGTTTTCTAAGTCAGTATGTGTCCATCGGGATCCTTATATACAGTCTAGTTGCCTCCCTTTCTATTTGAGTTCGACATTCGACACCTACAGGCATGATGTAGAATAAGGCACAGACTGCCTTGGGTAGAATCCCAGTGATCGACAGAGACTGAGTCCAGCTCCATACAACTAAGGTCAGCACTCAAACTTAGAAGCCTCTATGTCCTGAAGATCTCTACTTATTTCCCGAAATCTGGCATGTTCTTAGACCAAGTCATTTTCTTTCTGAACTCCAGAGAAGCTGTCTTCACCTGAGAAGTGATTTTTAAAAGTAGATTTAGTATCTAGATGGTCCAGAGGATAGAGCATTAGGCTGGCAATCAGAAAGACCTGAGTTCAAATCCAGATTCAGAAACTTATTAGCTATGTGAAAGTGGGTAAATCACTTAACTGCTTTCTACCTCAGTTTCCTCATCCATAACATGGGAATTATAATAGCACCTACCTCCCACGGTAATTAAAATAAAATGAGATAATGTTTTAAAATTTCTTTGCAAACTTTAAAGCCCCATATAAATGAATTTGATGATTATTACATTGCCTATATCACTCTTGCATTATTCCCCTTCATCTCCCTAAAAGCATTCCTTCAAAACAAAGAATTTTTTAAAAAAAAAAATAGAAGACGACAAAGAAAAAATTCTGCAAAACTGATCAACACATCAAAAAGCAAAACATTATATGCACATACACATATGTGCATATACATACACAACTGTGGTCTTTAACTTTTTTAGTTAGTTAATTAATTTTTAGTTTTCAACATTCATTTCCACAGGATTTTGAATTCTAAATTTTGTCCCCCTCTATCCTCTCCACCCTCCTCCAGCATGCAATCTGATATAGGCTGTACATATACATTCATATTAAATATATTTTTGCATTAGTCATGTTGTAAAGAATTAGAATCAATGGGAAGAACCATGAGAAAGAAAAAAACAAAACAAAATAAAACAAAAAAAAAAGAGAGCCAGTAGTATACTTTGACCTGCATTCAGACTCCACCGTTCTTTCTCTGGATGTGGGTGGCATTTTCCACCATGAGTCTTTTGGAGTTGTCTCAGATCCTTGCACGAGAGCTAAGTCAATCAAAGTCAGTCATCACACAATGTTGCTGTTACTGTGTATAATGTCCTCCTGGTTCTGCTCACTTCACTCAGCATCAGTTCATGTAAGTCTTTCCAGGTTTTTCTAAAGTCTGTCTGCTCATCATTTCTTTTTTTTTCATTTTTAAAAATTAAATGATCTATTTTTAGCTCTCACATTCACTTCCATAAGTTTTAAACTTTCTCTCCCTTCCCCCACCGTTCCCATGACAGCTTGCAATCTGATACAGGCTCTACACATACACTCCTATTAAGCACATTTTAAGTCATGTTGCAGAGAGGAAAACCATGAGGAAGAAAAAAAGAACCAAAATAAAACAAAACAAAAAAGAAAATAGTCCGCATTGTTCTGCATTCCAGCTCCATGGTTCTTTCTCCGGATGTGGTTGACATTTTCCATTGTGTTTCCTTTGGAATTGTTTTAGGTCCTTGCATTGCTGAGAGGGGCTAAGTCTATCCAAATCAGTCCTTGCACACTGTGGCTGTTACTGTGTACAATGTTCTCCTGGTTCTGCTCCCCTTGCTCAGTATCAGTTCATATAAGTCTATCCAGATTCCTCTGAAGTCTGCCTGCTCATCCTTTCTTATAGTACAGCAGCATTCTATTACATTCGTATATGACAGTTTGTTCAGCCATTCCCCTACTGATGGCCATCTCCTCAATTTCCATTTCTTGGCCACCACGAAAAGAGCTGCTATAAATATTTTTATACATGTGGGTCCTTTTCCCTTTTTTATGATCTCTTTGGGATACCGACCTAGAAGTGGTCTTACTGGATATGCACAGTTTTATAGCCCTTTGGGCATAGTTTGTGGACCTTAATTTCTGCAAAACCAATGGAGTAGGGAAAGGAATCTCCTTAAATCTTCTTTGGGACAAACCTTGTTCTTTATAATTTCTCAACATTAAATTCTGAGTAGTTTGTGGTTGATGCTTATATTTACATCATTGTAGTCATTGTACATACTGTTTAATAGGGAAGAATTCATGGGAAGAGTGAAGGCTTAATGAGTTCTGTTTCAGAACTTGCGATACCTAGTCCGAAAACTCAGTAAGGAGTTGGTGATGTGGAAGTGAAGCTCCTGAAAGACTTGGGCTACGTAAATAGGTCTGGGAATACTGTGCTTCAAGGTGGTAGTTGAATCTTCCCACAGGAGTTAATGAAACCACCAACTCAGAAAGCATAGAGAAAAAAGAGAAGAGAGCCCAGGAGAGAGCCTTGGGGGACACCCACAGTTAAATGGGCATAACATAGATAAAGAGCTACCAAGAAAGACAGAGAAGTAGTCAGACAGGTACGAGGGGAACCAAGAGAGAGCAGTCCTGGAAACCCCGAGAAGTAAGAGTCTCAGAAAACTGATCAAAGCATGCATTCAAGTAATAGTTTTTACTGTTGAGTTATTTTGCAGTTGAGTCTGGCTATAATCCCATTTAGGGTTTTCTTGGCAAAGATACTGGAATGGTTTGCTATTTCCATCTCCAGATCATTTTACAGATAAGGAAACTGAGGCAAGTGACTTGTCCAGGGTCACATGGCTAGTAAGTGTCTGAGGCCAGATTGGAACTCAGGAAGAGGAGTTTTCCTGACTCCAGGCCTGGCACTCTATCCCTTACTCCATCTACCTGCCCTTCAAGTAATAATAGTGCTGGTAAGCATTGTGGAAAATGGGGCTGCAAAGGGAAATTGTATCTATGTTTCAGATACCTCAAATGTCAGGATAAGTAGTTTGGACTTTGACATGTGAATAACAGATGAGGCTTAATTTAGGATTATTTTCAGGGGAAAATTCTTTAAGCCAAAGTTATAGGTCTCTAATGAGAGTATATGAGACATAAGCTGAAGAAAGATATTTAGGGAAAACAGCTGGGTCTTCCAGGCAATCCTTAAATCCCATAATTTATAGAACAGGCAAAAGAAATTATAGGCACAGACATAAAATTTGGGGTCATGATGACAAGCCAAATCAAGACTTGATTTGGTGATGTGAGAGGAGATCCTCCCACAACATCTGGAGCTTATAAACAAGTCCCTGACTCAGGGGATGGTGGGTGGTGGTGTGGGGGTGGTGAACCTATTATGTATTTTTCATCTCTATTGCACCATCTCTGGATAACATGGCAAGACAGAGACAGAGAAACAGGGATAGAGACAGACAAAGACAGAGAAGCAGAGACAGAGAAAGACACAGAGAGAGGGCAAAAGATCAGCTGGAACAGTGGTCAGGAAACACTAACTTTCAAATTGGAAAAACAGACTTCTAGATTGGAAAAAGGTTGGGAATACACCAAGATTCAAAGACGAGTACTGTTGTTTTAAATGCCTGAAAAGGTAATTTGATTTCAGTGAGATTACATAGAAACAAAAATACTTTAATCATGTTAATGAGATTGTAAGTTTCTATGATGTTTTTAGAGAATAATCTTGCAATATGCAATAAGAGTCACAAAGCTGTTTATAACCCTTGTCCCAGTAATGTTACTGCCAGGGAGACAACTTAAGAATGATATTAATAGGGGAAAATACCAATCTCTACAAACATATTCATAGTGGTTTCATCTATAATACCAAAAAATTGGAAATAGTCCATATTTTTGATGATTGACAAATGGATATATAAAGTGTAGTATATTAATGCAGCAGAATATTTTTGTGCTATAACAAATAACAAACATGAAGAATACTAAAATACACAGACATTCACAATGAAACAGAGTGAAAAAATAGAATTAGAACAATATATACAGGATATTACTACACACAGATATATGTGTCTATGCGTGTATCTATGTTTCTACATGTAAATATACATAAATTCATATATACATATACATACACATACATACACACATATATCCTACCATGGCAACAATGCCTATATGAAGGCAGAAAAGAAATAAGGAAATGTGGTGAAAACATTATTCTTGGTTACTATTTTGCTGAAGTTATAATGCAGAGGTGGCTAGATGGTGTTGTGGATTGTGTACTGAACTTGAGTCAGTAAGATCTGAGTTCCAATCCAGATTCAGACACTTATCAGCTATGTGATCCTGCTTGAGTCATTTAACACCTCTCAATTGCTGCTGGCTTATCTATAAAATGGAGATATAGCACCTACCTTACAAGGTTGTAAGAATCAAATGAAATTATGTATGGAAAGCATTTTCAAACCTTAAAGCACGATAAATTTTTTAACTACTATAATTAATAGATTTTTCCTTTTATCTCTCTTTTTAGAATGAAAAAATAAAATAATTCAGATTTTGTAAGGTAAGGGTATAGGTAATTTTAAAAGATGGTCTGAACTGAATGTGAATATAGGAAGACTGGAAGAAAAAAGCCTTGATGGCAAATTTGTTTATTATTTTTCTCTGGATCTTTAGACAGGGCTGTAAGACCCAGGGCATTTTTTGCCCTTCAGAGGAAAGATTCTGCCCCCTGCCCAACTCCCTAGATACTTGTCAGTGTAAAAGGGTTACCTTTTCACACTAAATAAATGCATTTGAAAAACACCGAGGTTCAAAGAGCAGAGTTAGTGGCCGCCTAGATGAAACCTCAGTAGTAGGTATAGTAGAACTCAAATTGCCTTAAGAGAGAGCAATGGAAATGCTCTGAGGTGCTGAATCACCTAAACAAATTACATGAATACTGATTCACTGGGAAGTTTTGATGTAAGTCAAAAGTCTGGGTAAATGCTATACCAGCTCCCCATGGAAGGGACTGTATGTATGTATGTATGTATGTATGTATGTATGTATGTATGTATATGCCAACCCTCAGCCAGAGAATCAAACAATATTACTCACAAAGGACCAGAGTTAAAGGAAGAGAGACAGCCAGTTCTCTGAGATCCTAAGAGAGCTAGGATATTTTCTGATATTGACAGATGGGGGTTAGCATTTGATTAACAATATCTGATCATTATTACTGAATGTGTTAGGCAGGAATTATAGTACTCCCTGTTCTCAACATGTAGAATATTTCATTTTTAAGTGATCATTTAAAATTCAGTTGGAGTAGATTATTGATTAGTTTTTTTAAGTGTTTTTTTCTGTTTTAATTATTTTTGATGAAATTTCCCTTTTGAGAAAAATTGTTGTGTTCCATTGTGCCTCTAATTATTTGCTAAAGCTATAGTCTTGTCTGTTTCTTTGTATGATTGTGTGCTTAAGTACTGGTATCTGGAATATTTTTCTGTACCCTATAATTTTGATTTAAGCAAAATGAAACAGAATATTAAATCTTCAGCATTGTGGTGTGAGACTTTAGAACTGAATCTCCATTAATGACTTTTGGTGCTGGGTCTGCTTTCTGGCTCTGAGGAGAAAGGGATAATGGATGCCTGTTAACGAATAACGAATGACTGGAGGGAGAGGAATGTAAAAAACGTATAAATATTATACCAAGGTGAAGAGAGCCCTACCTATGTTTTGTTTCTCAGCTGAAAGTTTGGCACATTCCAGCATCACTAGAAAGATAAAAACTAGGATGAACATTTTGAAATTGATCACTAGATGTCCCACCTCTACCACAGCTGAAGAAGAGCTAGAAACAAAGCTTAAAATATGCCTATAAAAGCAAGATTGTTTGAAGACACCATGACATGCACATAGAGGAGAAAGATCACATCCAGAACTGGAGAGCACACTGGGTATAAACCCGTACAAGAACTCTGCTACAACTCTTCTCAGTGCAGCCACTGTGCCTGTCTGGAAAGGAAGAGTTTAAGCCCTTCAAAGAACATACTAATGTTGTGTTTGTCCTTCATTTTCCAAGAGGACCATGGCATCAGGGAGATGATGACATGACTTGCAATTGACTTTGATATGAGTGAGGGAGGGCTGTGCAAGGTCACCAGATCACTTTCTCCTCCAGAGCCACCTGGTTCCAGTGGCCAGGTATTCATCAGGACAGCTGAAGATGACCCAGGATGTAATGGGAGACCCTGGTCCTTTAAGGCCTTTGCAGGTACTCACTGAGAGTCAGGTAATGCCCATTCAGTGAAGAGGCCTCTTTAAGAAGTGAGTTGGAGCAGCTAGGTGGCACAGTGAATAGAGCACTGGCCCTGGAATCAGGAGGACCTGAGTCCAAATCTGGACTCAGACACTTGACACACTTACTAGCTATGTGACTTTGGGCAAATCATTTAACCCCAATTGCCCAGCCTTCCCACCTCAAAAAAAAATAAAGAAGTGAGATAAGGGAAGTCCCCTTGGCTGTCCTGAGCAACTTGGATGGTTGCTGTTCCACATGCTAATGAAAAATTACATAAATGGCAAGTGAATGGTATGAAGAAATGGTTGAGACTAATGGAAAGTCACAAAGGAACAACATCTGATCTGGTACATATTCTGAAATCAGAGGTTCCTAACGTCATAGTTCTGGACTGCTTGCAAAGTCTGGAGGAGAAATTTGGCAGTATAGAAAATCTGCATAGAGCTTATGATGAGTTCCTCAAGACTTTTCAGCATGCAGAGGAGAGAATCTTCAAATTCGTGTTGCGTGTGGATTGCTTTAGATGTAGTGGTTCTCAACCTTCCTAATGCTGCGACCCTTTAATACAGTTCCTCATGTTATGGTGACCCCCAGTCATAAAATTATTTTCATTGCTGCTTCATAACTGTAATTTTGCTACTATTATGAATCATAATGTAAATATCTGATATGCAGAATGTATTTTCAATGTTACAAATTGAACATAATCCACAGGTTGAGAACTGCTGGTTTAGAGGTTGTCAAGAGAAGCCAAAAGTAGGCACTATTAGGCTATTTTAAGTTAATACTGGTCTGACAGATCATGGGCAGCCACTGATATCAAGGAATCTGATTGAACTTGAGAGGATTAAATAGCAGGTAAGATATAATAAGCTGCAAGAGACACTATAATTATTAAAAGGGAAAAGTGGATTCTAAATAGAAGTGTGAGGGGAAAAAAAAACTTGCTTCTAAACCATCTTCTCACATATGGGCTCAGTCATACCTGAAAGTAGATGCTTAGTCTGCTGAGGCCTTTTAAGGGCTCAGAATTGGTATTCCTGGAAAGACATAGGACTGTGGAACCAGAGGTTGAAATAGCCTGTTGGGATCAGTGAGAAAGGGAAAGATTCTGTAGGACTAGAGAACACATACACCTTTTTTGAAAATAAAGAACGGGGCAGAGAATCCTTCAAATTTTGGCAGAGCACAGGTGAAGAAGAGCTACTATATCATCTTTTACTATAGATGTGGACTGTATAACTCTATTTATAGCTGTACTGTGTAAATTCAAGAGGAGAATCAGGACATAGTGTATTAGAAGATGTAAAAGACCAGACTGGCTTTGGGCAATAAAGCTTGTGTCAAGGTGGGAACAAAAGGCCAAGGAATCTTAACCTAATTCCATCAAAAATATTTTTCTATATCAAGAAGGAGAAGGAGGAGAAAGAGAAGTAGGAGGAAGAAGAGAAAGAGGAAAAAGAGGAGTAGAAGGAGGAAGAAGAGATAAATCTAAAGACATTCCCAAAACATGTAGGCCTCTTTCTGAAGAGTGCTAAAATCCAGGATTGAGTGAATATCACTCCCTCATTTTCAGGTGAGAAAGAAAATTGTTCTAGTTCAAAACTTTTCCATGGCTTACTCAGTAAATAGGGCAATCCAGCTGGGGTCCACACAAAATCTCTATGTTTCCCTTTGCACGTAAGGCATACCAAAATATCTCCAGGGGTTTCTGTACAAAATTATGTACAAAATCTCATGGGATTTCATTGGTCAGTCCCTTCATTTTACTTTCTTTTAAAAAATATATTGAGAGGATTCTGGGAGTGTGGTTGAGTAGGTTAGAAAACTTTAGGCTCTTTAAATTTCCTCCACAAAAAAAATGATAGATCATGGCCTTAAAGTGAATGTAGAGCAGCAAAAATAAACAAAAGTAGGGGTAAAACAATTGTCCTCCTAAAACAACTTGAGAAGACTCCAAGAAAGACTTGACCTCCAGGGGTGGAGGTTTGATGTGAGTGAAGGGCAAACACCTCCAAGCTGATTCCACAGAATCAACAAACAACAAAAGCCCTGGTGACAGCTGGTTGGGAGGCAGCTTCAGCCTCATAAACTTTCACCTCAGCAACAGTGTGGGTGTTGGATGGCTGAGTAGAAGATTGAAGGACCTTCCACTGCTGAGGGATGTCAACCTCAGTTGTACTGAACAGACATAGTCCCACGCTGTGGAGGAGCTACTACATGCCTGGTAAGTGTGGTGGTAGAAGGGCAGGGACCCAGCTAGTTGTGGGCTCTTGCAGGAGGGCAGAGTCCATTTTCACTTCCAGGGCAGAGAAGATAGTTGAAGTTTGCAGCCACCAAAGAGACTACAGGGAGCAAGAGTGTCTGTAGGATGGGAAGTCTGGAGTCCCTGGCCTTGCCTTAGAAGTATAGAGGAGTGTCCAATGTTGGGCCCTGAGAGAGAGACCTCAGAAAATAACAGTAAGAAGGACCTGAGTGGGGGATCGTTTCCCATAGCTCAGGATTAGAATCATTATAATAATAAACTGCTAAAAATAAAACAAAACAAAATGAAAATGAGCAAGCAAAGGAGAAAGATTCCAACCATAGATAGCTATGATGGGGATAGAGAAGATCTGGGTTCATATTCAAAGAAAGATAGTGGAACTAAAAAAAAGCCACTCTTTTTTCAATGAGAAATGTCAAATGGTCACAAGCTGAAAAAAAGGAGTTATTGGAAGAACTTAAAAAAGACTGTAAAAATAAAATGAAATATCAAGGAAAAATTAGGAAAAAAATTAAGAGCAATCCAAGAAAATTAAGAAAGTTATAAAAAAAAATCAACCAACTGGAAAAAAAGAGAACCAAAAACTTAAAGAAGAAAATAATTCCTTGAAAACTAGAATGGGCAAGTGGAAGCTAAGGACATTGTAAGACATCAAGAAATAAAACAAAATCAAAAGAATAAAAACATAGAAGAGAATGTTAAACATCTCATCAGAAAAAACAACTGATCTGGAGAACAGACTGAGGAGACATAATATAAGAATTGTTGGACTACCTGAAAGATATGATCAAAAAAGAATCTTGATGCAATGTTACAAGAAATTACTAAGGAAAATTGCCTCAAAGTTCTAGAATAAGAAGACAAGATAGAAATAGAAAAAAATCCACCAATCACCACCTAAAAGAGATTCCAGGAGGAAAACTTACAGGCGTACTATAGTCGAGTTTCAAAGGTCCTGGGTTAAGGAAAAAATATTGCAAGCAATAAGAAAAAAACCCCACAATTTAAATATCACAAGGCTACAGTCAGGATTTCACAAGACCTAACAACTTCCACACTAAAAGATGATAGGTTGTAGAACACTATATTTCATCATGCAAAAGAGCTGGGGTTATGACTAAGAGTAATTTACCCAGCAAAATTAAGTATAATCCTGAATGGGGGAAAAAAGACCAAATTGAAAGCATTTCAGGTATTTGTGACAAAAATAGCAGGACTTAATGGAAAATTTGACATACAAGAAAGATAAGGTAAACATTAAAGACCAATTATCAGGGATTCTATAAAGTCAAGCTTCTTATATGTGAAAGTGTTATTAGTACTCTTACAACTGTCATTATTAGGATAGTTTGAAAGAAAGGTTTGGGCTGACCTATGTGTGATGGGACAATTCTAAAAAGTAAAATTGAGTCTGGAGAAATAGAAAGGAGGAATTATCTCATACAAACGAGGCATGAAAGGAAGAATTCATACAGAAAGAGTAAGTGGGGTTGGAGGGCTGGTAGTGCTGGAAACTTGGGTTAGGGGATATGGTAAGGGAGGTATCCTTAGAAGGGTGTATAGATTAAGAATTTGGAGGGGTATGGGGATAAGGGAGAAACTCTTAACTAGGTAGACTAAGGTGGAGGGTGGGGAAGAGGACAAGGGAGGGACTCTTACATGAGTGGGTACATTAAAGAATAGAAAGGCACTGTAGTGGTAGAAGTAAATTAAATAAGTGAGAAGGGTAAAAAGGATGAGAAGGATAGTGAAGAAAAATAGGATGGTGGGGAAATATACAAGTAATTATAACTTAAAATGTGATTTGGATAAATTTACTCACAAAATGAAAATGGAAAGCAGAATGGATTATAAATCTGAATTCAACAATATGTTGCTTTCAGGAAACAATAAAAATGAGAGATACACAGATAAAATAAAGGGCTGGAGTAGAATTTGTTTTATTAAAAAAGCAGAGTCAGTAGTCATGATCCAGCAAAGTTAAAATTAAAATAGATTTGATTAGAAGAGAAAATAGGGAAACTATACTGAATGTCATCAATATTGCTTAATATTGTTTTAGATGATTTAAAATGACTAGAGTTATTTTTATCTATCTATAAAATAAAATAAATCATACTCCAATTGATGAATGATCAAAGGATATGAACATGAAGTTTCTCTATGAAAAAATCATATGCAAATATATATATATATAATCGTATGTGAAAATGCTGTAAATCATTATTGATTAGAGAAATGTAAACTAAAATTGCTTTGAGATATCATCTTACACTTATCAGATTAACTAAAAATGATAGATGAATCTTCACTTGTAAAATGGTTGAACAAGCTGTGGTATATGATTTTGATGGAATACTGCTGTGATATAAGAAATGATGAGCTGGTTGATTTAGAATAACATGGGAAGACTTGGATCTATGCAGGAAGATGCTATCCACCTCCAGAGAGAGAACTGACAAATAGAAATTGTATAGTATTGTCATGTATGTGTGTATGTCTATAGATATGTACGTATATGTGTATATATATATGTATATATGTATATATATATATATATATAGCTTAATTATAGCCTCCTCTAAAGTGGGAAGGGAGGGAGTAATAAAAATAGGATAAAAATGCAAAACAGAGAACAAAAGAAAACCTAGAGAAAGCACAGAAAAGTTGGGTTGCTTTGAAAGCAATGTCTAAGATTAATTACATAGATTTTTGTGAAATGGAAATTTATTATTTCTTATGGAATCCTCAAATGTTCTGCTGTGAACATGGAAATGTTCTATTTTGCTTTTCTCATTTTGTATTAGAATTTAAAATAAATTTAAAAATTTTTAAATGTATTGCTCTTTTGTTTTTATATCATTTAAAATTCTCCCTACCTCCCTACCTCTACTTTTTCCTACATAACAAATCCTACTTAACAAATAATTTTATTAATCAAAAAAGAGGAAAAAGAAAAAAAAATTGATAAAACTAACAGAAATAACAAAGACATCTGGAAATATGTGCAAAGTTCCGGATCTATGAGCCTCTGACCACTGTAAAGGTGGTAAAGAAGGTGTCTTCTCAAATCTCTTATTTGAGGCCATACTTATTCCCTGTAATTTTTTCTTATTCAGTTTAGATTGTTTGGCCATTATTGTTATCTCAAATTTACATGGTTGTAGTCATTTTGCATACTATTATCTTGGGTCTGCTTACTTCACATTCCGTCAATTAATTGAAGTCTTTCTGCTTTTCTGTACTTATCATATTCATCTATTCTTACAGCATAATAATATTCCATTTCCTTCAAGCACTACAATTTGTATAGCCACACCTTTATCTATGAGCATCTATTTTGTTTCTAATAATTAACTACCACCCTCCTGTAACGATACTGGGATTTGAAGATCTTCCACGCCCCTTGAGCTTGCTGATGTAGCAGGAAGGGGTGGAGCAAGAGAACGCCGGAACCAAGCTAGTCTCCGTACGGTGCTGACTGGAAGCGGCGTCAGAGGCAGTAGCTGCGGTTGCGAACTCCTTTTGCTTTGAGCAGGGCAGAATCTCTGCTAAGGACTCCTGCTGAGGACTGCCTGGGGCAGGAACTGCCAGGGGCCGGAGCTGCTGGGACCAAGCTGCCTGGACGCTGAGCAGTTGCGTGCATGAGGAGAGGAGGATCTTTGCCTGAGGTAGCCT
>CM053581.1:257871344-257896308 GCA_028627135.1 Pseudochirops cupreus
TGGGACTCAGTTTTCTGGTATTTAAATGAATGCACTATCTATATTTCTTATGTAGAGAGCCTGTTCCATTTTGTGATTAATAACTATATCAGCATATTTATAGTTACTGTAGGCATTGTGAATACTGCATTGCTGATACACCTCCCCCCTAATGCTACTGAGAATATTTTTCTATAATATGGGGACTTTCCTGTTGTCAATAATCTCTTTGTAGTACATATGCCTAGAAGTGGAATCTTTGGGTCCAAGGATATGAATATTTTAATCACTTAATTTGAATAATTTTTCATGGCTTTCCAAAATAATTGCATTAATTTACAGTTTCACCAACAATGCATTAGTGTGCCCATCTTTCCATAACCCCTCCAACACTGACCCTTCTCTTCTTTTGTTGTCTTTACCAATTCACTGGGTGTAAGATGAAATCTCAAGGTTGTTTAATTTTCATTTCTCTTTTGGTTTTTCTTTCACATGGTTTCTAATAGTCTTAAGTTTATTTGATATCTTTTATTAATCACTATTGTTTAACCACTAAACTTTGAGCTGTCATATTTTCATTCCCTAGTGGAGCATTTTTATCTCAAACATGTCATAGTTCAGTGAGAGGAAGTATGGTTCTTGTTTAAATCTGAAATAAAGAAGTTATAATTGATCATGGGTGTTCCGGAAGCCAGACTCTGGCTGTTGACAATGAGCAAGACTTACAAGTGTCCTTTAGAGTTTAGGGTTTAAGCTGTTTCTGACTTCGTAGGCTTTACATGAGCCCAGGGGAAAGAGGAAGAACACTAACAATCTTCCCCAAGGATCCCACAGTCTCACCTTCTCCAGCTCCTGAAAGAAACACTCCAATCTTGGATGAATCCATACCACAAAGGTCCATAGGGGAATTAGACAATTGCTCTAACAAGGAGCTGGGGACATTGTCCCTCCCCAACAATACCCCTGAATCTCTTCCTTGGCTAGTACAATAAGAGAGTATTGCTTGTGTGTTCTACATTGTGAATGGAAGCTAAGTAGAGTCTGCTCAGCCTAAAAGGCAGAAATGGCAACCTTTTTCCTCTTTTCCAGCAAAAAATTTGAAACTAACAATGCTTCAACCGATCTTATTCTTACCAAGTTCCAGGGTTTTCTAGAGAGAAACAGAGACAAGTCTATTCCCCAAAGCTCCAATCATCTGAATTCATCTCAGAGAGGCACAGATCAGAAGAAATTGGGAATACTCATTCAAGCAATCGGAGTATGTATGGGCACATATATGCATGCAAGGATGGGTGATTTTGTGAGTCTATGTATGTGACTTTCAGTAGAACTTTTCTCCTCTCTTGGACTCAGACTTGGATGTGCTGGTCCAAATAGAATGCTGGAATAGTCAATCAGTCAATAAACATTTCATAAGTACCTATTATGTCCCAGGCAACATGCTAAGTACAAAGTACATATGCCTTTCCCAGGAGATACGGCGTAGGACAGTTGATTTGAGAGTTGAACTCAGAATCAGGAAGAACTTGGTTCCAATCTCATCTCTACCACATACTGGTCATGTGACCATGGGCAAATCACTTAACCTCTCACTGCCCCAAACAACTCTCTAAAACTACAATTTGCAGAGCAATTTTTGATAGGCACAGGGAATATCTTCATCAGGAGCGCAATAAGCCAATTAAATCATAGGTTCAGACAAAGCAAACATTCAAACTAATGCAGACTGTTAGAACTGGAAATGATCTTGGAATATAAAAGGAGTACAGAAGAAAAAAATTATTTAGAGTCAGAGGGCTTGGATTCGTATTTGGGTTCTGCCACTTATTACTTGTCTGACTTTAGAGAAAATCACTCCAGCTCTCTGGGGGTCTTAGTTTTCTCATTTGTAAAATGAGTGGGTTGGGCTAGATTTCAAATACATCATCCTGTGATCCTAATGTTAAAGCTGGAAGCTGTCATAGTAAATTAAATATCAGACTATAGAATGGAGAGTGAGCAAAGGTATCAGAAAGAGCCTGAGATCTCGCAGTAGGAAACCTGAATTCTAGCTCTCCCTTGCCCCATTTAACTGTTGGCAAATCACTTCATCCATCTGTATTTCAATTTATTTATTCGAAAAATGGGGGTAATGATAGCTATACTGTTTACTACATTGGAATGTTGGGAAAAAAAACTCCTTGAGAATAGTAAATAACTATGGTAATAAGGGCTATAACTAGATGTATAAACCGGAATGGATATTTAGAACCTTAGAGGTAGAAGGGAAGATAACCATCACCAGGCCCCAACCTTCATTTTACGTATAACGAAACTAAAGTAAAAAGAGACAAAAGGATGTCTTACTAGAAGCAGGACTACAGCCCAGATTTTCTGATTCCTAATTCAATGTCCTTGGCCCAGCACCAGGTTGCCCTCTCGATATCTTCCTCGGAGACTGAATTACTAAGGGACGCAGAATCTCTGCATCCCCATGCAACTGTGTCTCTGGCAGGAGATCTCCAACATTCCCTGTCTGTCTCTCTGTCTCCATCTCTTTCTCTGTCTCTTCATGTCTTTCTCTCTCTCTTTTTTGGTATCTCTCTGTGTCTCTCTGTCTTTTCTTTCCACCTTGGTCTGGAAGATAAAGGAAATTTCATGAACTGAGTCACTGATCATCAGTTTATCCTGTATACCAGAACTCAAAGAAAGAAGCTTTCAGGATGAACCAATAATCGGTGACTCATTTCATGAAATCGTATATATTCTCCTGATGAGGGGTCCATCACAGGAGTACTTTTCCCTTCCTCTTAACAGTGACAAAAGCTTACCTATCCTGGGTTCCCTACCTCTGTCAGCTTTTTCTTTTGCTAAAATAAATCTGAGAAACTAACTCAAAATCAGAACTAACCTTTCATCCCTCTCTAATAGAATTTGTATTTTCCCAGGGCCCTTCGATATCTTAATCTAAAGAAGAGAATCATGTGAAGATTTCAAGCAATCTAGCTCAAGGGGAAGAAAGGTAATTTGAGTGTGTGTGAGGGGGAAGTGAGGGAGAGGTTTTCAAATCAAACCCTCTCTATGCATAGAGTTTGCCCTGTAGAGAGACCTTGTGGTGAATAGCCCAGTATTTACCTATTTTTTTTTGTATCCCATGTTGTAGATAAGGAAAATCTCCTGTATATTCAGTATAAATGAAGTGGTTTCTATGCTTAATGTCAAAGAAATTGTTTGGTTATCTTAGCCAATCAATTGGCAAGCACTTATTAAGAACCTTAATCCACCACGAATATTCACATAGACTATTTGTGCCTAACCTTTGGCAGAGCATTCTGAGCTTGTATTGGTCTGACCAGTCAGAGTTGGATGCATTGTAACTTGAGTCTAACATACTGGTGCATTTTTGGTCCTCTTTGAGAATGAAGGACAACAACCAACCAACCAACCAACCATGTGCAAGGTATTGTACTAGGAACAAGGCTTATAAGATATAAATGAAATACTCTTTGCCATCAGAGAACTCACATTCTGACGGAGGAAACTATGACTACGAAGATAGTTTAGTTTGGAGGTGAGATACCAGCATCTGGGAATGTGGATTAGAAAAGACCTCACCTGGGATGTACCACCTGAGCTAAGCTTTGAAGGAAGTTAGGGATCCTGAGGCAGATGTGAAGAGTGAATGAATTTGGAGTGTAGGGACCAACCTTTACAAATGCAAGGAAATGGGAGATGGAATTTTATGTGTGGGGTATCACAGGAAGGCCAGTTTGGCTGGACCATAGAGTGCATGAAAGGAAGTAGGATGTAACAACCCAGAAAAAGAGATTTGGAGCCAGGTTGTGATGCCAAACGGGGGAATTGATATTTGATTGTATAGGCAATAGTGAGCCATGGGAGCTTCTTGAGCAGGGGAGTGGGGGTAATAAGACATTAAAAAAAGACTATTAATTTAGCAATTGGATAGAGGGTGAATTGGAGAGGGGGTGGGTGGGTTGGAGATGGGGAGACCTGAGGCAGGGAGATCAATTAGGAGGGTATTTCAATAGTTCAAGTAAATAAATATGAGAGCGGGAATGGGTGGTGGTTTGGTGAGTGGAGAGAAGGGTAAAGATGTGAGAAATGTTTTAAAGGTAGAATCAGTAAGTTTTGCAACTGATTGGATATGGAAATATCGAGAGAGTCAAGATTGAGTCCGACTTTGCAAATGTGTTTAACAGGTAGCATGGTGGTATTTTTTGACAGAAACAGGTAAGTTATAAGGAGGGGTGGTTTTAATAGAGTGGGGAGTGTTTAGTTCTGTTTTGGACACATTAATTTTGAGATGGCTTTGGTACACACAGTTGGAAATTTCCAATATGCAATTGGTGACGTGCAACTGGAATTCACAAGATCTCCCTCACGTGTTTGGTGTAAATCAAAGGCTTTTATAAATGGTGACTTCTTTACAATTGATGAACAGAAAATACAATAGAAGAAAAACCATTTAACCTAGGTTAGAGGACGACTTGTAAGTAATAATAAAATACAGCTAATGATTCTCATAGCTTCAGTTCTATGAGTTTTGTATAAATGAGCTGGCACACATAAATGAGCCAGAAGGTGGCTGCTTTCAGCTTTGGTCATATCCCCTCTCTCCCATTTGGAGTTCAGGTGTCTTTTATATTTCTTCCTTGGTCCTCTAGTCTTTAGCCTCTCATTCTTTTCACTTCCTCTCTTGAATAAAAACATTCTCTCTATCAGTACTGTGATTGCTCCTTCCTCCAACACGTATCACCGTCCCATGTGTCAATAGAGGATTTTAATAAGTTGCTGTAGCCCAGAGATTCATCTCCCCAACAAGGGGAGATCAATAAGGTGATGATGCTCTCCATATCCAGTTAGACTTGTCTTTGTTTAATGTAGTCATGCTGGAAACCTTTCCAATGCAGTAAAGCTTTCCGAATCTTGTACTCCAGAGAACAGAGAATCCCCTTTACTTCATGCAGATGCATCAGAGCCTCAGAAAAGAAACAAATTTATATATATTGGACACAACCCAAGTCTGTCTACCACACAACAATTTATTAGCCCATTGGAGAATGGTTCAGAGACACGTGGACAGAAAATTCTTATCTCTCTCTATTCTGTTCAACCCAAGCTACTCAGAGTAGAGATGGTCATGGAAGAATGATTATTACTGGGAGTGAGGGGAATCAATCAATCAACAAGCATTTAGTAAGTGCTGATTATATACTTGGAAATAGACTATTCTTTGGGGATACAAAGTCAAAAGTGAAACAGTCCCTGCCCTCAAGGGACTTATATTCTAGCAGGAGCTAATGTGTACATCTACAGGGGTGTCTGAAAAGACTTAGAGTTATTTTATGCCGTTAAAGGTTTATAAGTATAAAGTGTGTAAGTGTATAGAGAAAATATAGGGATAGGATCTGGACCTGTGATTTTATTGGTGTAGAAACTTCCGGGGGAGGAACTTCCTCTCCTAGAGCAGGACAGCAGTGTCTCTGAAGCAAATAGTCTTAGATAGCCGGCCAGAGCACTGAGGTTAAGTGACTTGCTAAGGGTCACACAGCCAATAAGTGTCAGAGGTAAAACTTGCACCAAGATCTTTCTCGATTTGTATTTTAGCCACTACTACCTGCTTTCTCTCTCTCTCTCTCTCTCTCTCTCTCTCTCTCTCTCTCCACACTATATCTACACTAGCAATGTGGCCTTGTTCAACTCTTTATTCTCTTAGACCTCCTGAAACTATTTTATATTTCAAAATGATTTCAGGAGGTTAAGAGAATACAGAGTTGAATGAGGGTTACATTGCTAGTGTAGAGACAAACCATGGTGTGGAGGAATGAAAACTGGGCCTGGAGTTTGATTTCTAACATTCTGGTTCTCAAGTCCATTTAAGCTCTGACATCACAGGTTTTCATAAAACTGGACTCATAGAGACTCACATTCTATTTGTGCCTAAGTCTGACAGTTATTCTAACGTTTTTCCTGGGGGACCTTGGTGTTTCAAAGAAGTTGTGACTTGAACAAGGTCACATGGATGGTAACAAAGCTCAGATGTGAACACAGATCATCTGAGTATGAGGTGTTTGCTTTCCTCTGTACCAAACTTATTCCTTCTTCTTTAAGCAAATAGAAGAACAGAATGGAGAAGGAGAATAAGACAAGTATCTCTGAATTCCTCCTCTGGGGACTTCCTATCAAACCACAGCAACATGTTCTGTTCTACATTCTTTTCCTGAGCATGTATCTTACCACAGTCATGGGGAACCTGCTTATTATCTTTTTGATCAGACTGGACTCTCACCTTCATACCCCCATGTATTTCTTCCTTAGTCACTTGGCCTTCACTGATGTCTGTTTCTCATCAGTGACTACCCCAAAGATGTTGGTGAACATACAGATGGGGAGCCAGACCATTTCCTACAATGGCTGCATCTCACAGATGTATTTCTTTATATTCTTTACTGATCTGGACAGCTTCCTGCTCACAGCAATGGCTTATGATCGCTATGTTGCCATCTGCCATCCCCTCCACTATACTACTGTCATGAGCCAAGAACTGTGTTTCATGCTGGTAGTTGGATCATGGACCCTGTCCTGTGCCAGCTCTTTGACCCATACCCTTCTCCTGGCCCGACTGTCCTTCTGTGCAGAAAATGTTGTCTCCCATTTCTTCTGTGATCTAGCTGCCTTGCTCAAGCTGTCCTGCTCAGACACTTCCCTCAATGAGCTGGTCATGTTTACTGTGGGAACAATGGTCATTATGCTTCCATTAATATGTGTCCTTGTTTCTTACATACACATTGTTGCCACCATCCTGAAGATCCCTTCTACCAAGGGGACTTGCAAAGCATTGTCTACCTGTGGTTCACACTTGTCTGTAGTGTCTTTATATTATGGGACAATTGTTGGCCAGTACCTTTTTCCCTCCTCCAGGAATTCAAATATCAAAGACATCATCTCTGCCATGATGTATACGGTGGTGACTCCCATGCTGAACCCCTTCATTTATAGTCTGAGGAATAGAGACATGAAAGGTGCTTTCAGAAGGATCCTCAACAGAACAATATTCTCCTCTTAGTAACAGTAACTTGTGCTTCTAGACTAGCTCCATGACTCTAATTTCTTCTCCTCATTGGCTTTTTGGGCCTCTTTTGCCATTTGAGTTAGTCTATTTTTTAAGGTGTTATTTTCTTTAGTATTTTTGGGGGGTCTCCATTAGCAGGCTGTTGACTTGCTTTTCATGATTTTCTTATATCATTCTCCTTTCTCTTTCTGATTTTTCCTCCACTTCTCTTACTTGATTTTCAAAATCCTTCTTGAGCTCCTCCATGTCCTCTAATCAATTCATACTTTTCTTGGAAGCTTTTGATGTAGGAGTTTTGCCTTTGTTGACTTCTTCTGGTTCCATGTTTTGATCCTTTTTGTCCCCAAAAAAGGATTCTATGGCCTGATTGTGCTTCCTCTGCTTGCTCATCTTGCCAGTCAATTACTTGACTTTGGAGTTCTTTGTCATGGTAGAACTCTGCTTTCAGAGTGGAGAGAGCTATGTCCCAAATTGCTGGGGTTTTCACAAATGTTGTCAGAGGTCTGAGGAGGTCACCCTCTCTATAGACACCCCAAGCTCTGGCACACTGGCTACACACCCCAGGACTACCACCCAAGACCATGATCCAGATCCAAGCAGGTCAAACCGAGAGTGATTCCCCTCTGAATGGTTGCTTGGTCCCCCCATGATCTGCAGGCCAGGAGCTCCAGAGGCAGCCACATGGCAACAGCTGCAGCCACCATGCCTCTGCCACCTCTTGTCCCAAAGACAGGGGCCAGAACACACTCTTCCATCACCCAGTTCCAACAGAATTCCCCACTGACCTTTTACTTTCTCTTTAGTGTTTATTAGTGGAGAAGTCTGGAAAATACCACAGTTGCTGGTGATTCACTCTCCTGAAGTCTGCTTGGGCCAGTTTGTGTTGCTGGTCAGGGCTGCCCAGGGTCTGGGCTCAGGTGGCTCATGCAGGACTGTGCTCAGCTCACACGTTGGTGTGATAGACCCTTTCTGTCTGCCTTCTGGGCTGCCTTCAGTGGGAGATTTGTTTCTCTCCATCACTTTGTGGGTTCGGTAGCTCTAAAATTTGTTTAGACTCGTATTTTACAGGTATTGGAGGTGGTTGGGGTGGGATCTCAGACAAGTTCTTGCTTTTACTCCACCATCTTGGCTCTGCCTCTCCATGACCCTAATTTCACTCAATTCATGGGATTAAATATAGCCTCTATTTGCTCTACATTTGAAAATTGTAATAATAATCATGCCTTACATTTCGTTATTGGGCTTTCATATATGTTGTCTCATTTGATCTCTCACTGTAACAGTTTGAAGGTAGACTGACAGAAAATATTATTCCCATTTTCTAAATGTAGAAACTGAGTCCCAGAGACTGTTTTATGCAAGAATCAGATCCATGCTGCTTATTTCTACTCTGTATCCAACCTCATATTGATGTTCAGTGATTTCTATTGATGTTATTTCTACTACCTTTGGTACCAAAGACAATATATCAGCTTAAAATGTTAGGATCTTCATGTGCTGTTTCTTTATTTTGTTTGGAGGGAATTGGGAATCCTTGGACAGAATTGAATAGACTGTCAGAGAGATCTCTCAGTGTTCTTCCTTCCTTCCCTCTTTCCTTCCTTCCTTCCTTCCTTCCTTCCTTCTCTCCTTCCTTCCTCTTCTTTTTTTCCTTTCTGCTTTTTCTCAAACATTTTAAAACACAACTATATCATGACATTATGCAAATCATTGGGTTTAGTTTAGAATGTATTCTGTTTTTCCAAATGTAGTTCACCCTTCTGCTCCCAAATCTGCCTGCCTGAAACCTGAATGTATCTGACAATCCATGATATAAATGCAATTTTTTTGTGTCTATAGATATATGCTCACCTCTCAATAAAGTATACACACACATATACACAATACAAGACAAGTCATGTCACCTCTGCTCCCCTCCCCAGAAATCAATAAATTCCAGTAGCTCCCTATCACCTTCAGAATAAAAACCAAAACCTTCTGTTTAGCATTCAAAACCCTTCATAACCTAGCCCACCCCGCCTTTCCAGTCTTTTTGCACCTTACTCCCAGTCATCTGTTCTCCCACTCAGTGACATTGGCTTCCTTATTGTTACATGGACAGATGTTCCATCTCTCAGTTCTGGGTATTTTCCTTGGCTGTTTGCCATGCTTAGAATGTCCTCACTCCTTATCTTCCCTGGCCTCCTTTAGGTCCCAACTGAAATCCCATCTTCTGCAAGAAGCTTCTCCAAACTCCTCTTATTTCTAGTGCCTTCTGTTTCTTAACTGTCTCCTATTTGTCCTTTATATTGTTTGCTTGTACATATTTTTTAATTGTTGTCTCCCCGATTAGGCTGTGAGTTATTTGAACATAGGTACTATCTTTTGCCTTTTTTTAAAAAGCATCTCTAGCATGTATCATAGTGCCTGGCACATAGTAGATGCTTAATAAATGATAAACTTCCCATCCACAGGGTTAATGGAATATAAGATCTTCCCTGTCTATTAATAGGTCTATGTGACCACAGGTGTCCCTTTTCCCCCTTGGAACAGGAACTGTGTTCCCAAGTCCACAGGTACACAAGTATTTCAATTGTGGATGTCTTGCTACTTTGAACTTCAGCTTAGTTTACAGCTGTGATACATCCTGAGTCAAATAAAGCCCATCAGGTGGTACAGGGGGAGGGATTATATTGCCTTGGGGGAGGAACTGGTCTAAAGAGAAGCTTGCTTAGGGGGAAGCTTGCTTACAGGGAGGCTTTCACACCTTTTGGCACTCAGGCAAGTAGGCACTGAGTCACATGGGTTGTGATGCCTTCTGGCACTGAGCCTCTTAGTTGAAAGCTATGTATAGTGGAAAATTGGTATTTTACTTTTGGGTTCACTCATAGGAAGAATGTTTCTTCATGATTTGGCCAGACAAGACTCTGGGGAGCCATTGCTAAGGAGCCCCCTGGCTTTATGAAGTCAGATGTTGGTGCTCCCTGGTCTGGTGATTAAGTATCTATTACTTTGTTTAGACAGTTGGAGCCCTGTCTATTGGATTCTTTCTTGGATACTTACTTCTTTCTACTTATCTCTCTGTATAATTAAAGTAAGATTATTGGCCCCTTTAGAGTTGTCTTTCCTTTAGAAAAGCAGATCAAAGAACCTGTGCTACCAACCCACCCTGTGTGCTAGTGTGGTTGCTAATACACCATCTCTCTACCTAGTCTAGGGACAGTAATTACTCCTGAAAAGCCTTTTCCCACCTTAACTTGCCTGCTTCAAGTGATGGCCTAGACCTATTAGTCCTGAAAGTAGCAATTGTCATAGACAAAGACAAAAGTTAAGGAGGTTACATTCTAATGGGAGAGATGACAAAAATATGAATGTAGATATACATACATATATGTATATATGTGCACATACAAAATAAACTGAATACAAGGTAGTTTGAGGAAGGTATGCACTATCATCTTGGGGTATCATAAAAAAATTTTGTATAGAAAGTGATACGTGAGTCATTTTGAAAAAAAAAAACAACCCTAAGTATTCTGAGAGTAGAAGGTGAGTCCTGGAGGTCACAGACACTGGAAATGGGGATCCATGTGTGCATCAAAGCAAGAAGGGAAGTATGAGTATATTGCAAAGTAAGCAGAAGGGTATAATGTGTAAGAGAACTAGAAAAATTGGAAAGACACAGGTTGTGAAGATATCTAAATGTTGAATCAAAGAATTATTATTCAATTTTTGATATATTGCCCTTGAGGAATAACACTTTGTACAGTTAGTAATCATAACCATGAATGTAAATGGTATGAACTCACCCCAAAAACAAAAGTGGAAAGCAGAATGGCTTAGAAACCAGAATCCAACAATATATCGTTTACAAGAAACGTACTTGAAACACAGAGATACACACTCAAAGTTAAAATAAGGGGCTAGACCAGAAGGTATTATTCTTTGGCTAAAGTTTAAAAAAAATCAGAGCTAGTGATTATGATCTCAGACAAAGCAAAAACAAAAATAGACCTAATTGAAGGGGATAAGCAGTAAAACTACATCTTGCTAAAAGACACCATAGACAATAAAGTAATATCAATGCTAAACACATATGCACTAAATGGAATAGCATTCAAATTCTTAAGGGAAAAGTTAAATGAACGTAGAAGGAAATAGAAAGTAAATCTATACAAGTGGAGGACTTCAACTTTTCTCTCTCAGAGCCAGATAGATCTAAACATAAAATAAATAAGAAAGAAGTCAAGGATATGAATAGAATGTTAGAAAATTTGGATATGATAGACCTCTAGAGAAAAATGAATGGGAATAGAAAGGAGTATACCTTTTTTTCAGCTGTGCGTGGCACCTTCACAAAAATTGACCATATATTGGGGCATAATAATGTCACAACCAAATGCAAAAAGGGAGAAATATTAAATGCATTTTTTCAGACTATAATTCAATAAAATTACATTTAATAAAAGGCTGTGGAAACATAGATTAAAAGTTAATTTGGACCTCAGTAATCTAATGTTAAAGAATCAGTGGTCAAAGAACAAATCATAGAAAGTCAATTTCATTAAAGAGGACAATAATGAGACAATATTCCAAAACTTGTGGAATAAAGGCAAAGAAGTAAAGAAGTGCTTAGGGGAAAATTTATATCTCTAAATATGTACATCAAAGAGAGAGAGAAAGAGAGAGAAAGACAGAAAGAGAGAAGAAACAGAGACAGAGCAACACACACAAAGAGAGAGAGGAGACAGAGAAACAGAGACAGAGAGACACACACACAAAGAGAGAGACAGAGACAGAGAGACAGAAAGAGCAAATCAATGAGGTGGCATGCAACTAAAAAACTAGAAAGAAATGTAAAATACCCATTTAAGTACCAAAATGGAAATCCTGAAAAATCGAAGGAGAGATTACTGAAGTTGAAAGTAAGAAAAACACTTAACTAATAAACACCTAAGATCTGATTTTATGAAAAAAATAAAATAGATAAATTATTCATTAATTTTATTTTTAAAAGAAGGGAAACAAATTACTAGTATCAAAAATGAAAAGAATTAATGAACCAATGAAGATAAAATTAAAACAATTATTAAGTTATTTTGTCCAATTATATATCAGTAAAACTGACCATCAAATGAAATGGAGGAATATTTACAAAAATATAAATTACTCAGATTAATAGAAGAGGAAATAGAACACTGAAATAACCATATCTTAGAAAAAACTTGAACAATCAATGAACTCCTTAAGAAAAAATCCCCAAGACTAGTAGTATTCAAAAGTGAATTCTATCAAACACTTAAGGAACAATTAATCCTAATACTGTATAAACTATTTGAAAAAATAAAGTCAGCCTTACCAAATTCCTTTTATGACACAAATATTGTTTTGACACCTAAACAAGGGAAAACAAAAACAGAAAAAACTATAGACCAATTTCCTTAATGAATATCAATGTAAAGTTTTTAAATAAAATACTAACAAGGAGATTACAGCATTATATTGAAGATCATACAATATGACCAAATGGGATTTATACCAGGAATACAGGACTACTTCAGTATTAGGAAAACTACCAACTTAAATGACCATATCAATAATAAGACATCAAAAAATCATATGATTATATCCACATATGCTGAAAAGGCCTTTGACAAAATACAACACTCATTTTTATTAAAAATGCTAGAAAGTGTAGGAATCAATGGAACCTTTCCTAAAATGTTAAGTAGTATATGTTTAAAATTAAGACCAAACATTATATGTAATGGAACAAACATGAAGTTTTCCCAATAAAATCAAGAGTGAAACAAAGATATTTACTATCACTATTATTCCCTATTGTAATAGAAATGCTATCTATAGCAACTAGAAAAGAAAAACAAATAGAAGGAATTAGGATGAGGAAACAAAACTATCACTCTTTGCAGATGATGTGATGGTATACTTAGAGAAGCAACTAAAAATCTACTTGTAGCAACTAACAACTTCAGCAAAGTTGCAGGATATAAATAAACCCACATAACTTATCCACAATTTTCTATATATTACCAACAAAGCCTAACAGGAAAAGATAGAAAGAGAAATTCTATTCAGAATAACTGCAGACAATATAAAGTACATGGTAGTCTACCTGTTTAGACAATTCCCAGAGATTACAGAAACACAATTATGAAACACTTTTCATACAAATAGGGACAGATTTAAACAACTGGAAAATATTATTTAGTCATGGATAAGCTGAACCTATATAATACAAATGGCAATTCTGACTAAATTCATTTACTTATTCAGGGCCATATCAATCAAACTACCAAAGAATTCTTTTGCAGAACTAGAAAAATATAATAACAAATTTTACCTGGAATAACAAATGTTCAAAAATATGAAATAAGGTGGCCTAGCAGTTCCAGATTTTAAACTGTATTACAAACCAATAATCATCAAAACAGTCTACTACTGACTAAGAAACAGAGTGGTGAATCAGTGGAATGGATTAGGTACACGACACATAGCAGTTCATGACCATAGTAATCTAGTGTTTGATAAACCCAAAGATCCAAACTTTTGGGAGTAAGAACTCAACATTTGAAAAAAATTTTCTGGGAAAACTGGAAAGCAGTTTGGCAGAAATTAGTCATAAACCAACATTTCACACCATATACCAACATGAGGTCAAAATGATTTAGACATAAAAGGCAACATCATAAGTAAATTAGGTGAACATGTAAAGAAGCACCTGTCAGGTCTTTGAATAAGGGAAGAGGTTATAACTAAACAAGAGATAGAAAGTATTATGGGAAGGAAAATAGTTCATTTTGATTTGATAAAATTAAAAAAAAACTTTTGCACAAAAAAATGAATGTAGACAAAATTAGAAGGAAAATAGGAAACTGGGAAAAATTTTATAGCAAGTTTCTCTGACAAATGACTAATTTCATAAATATATAGCAAACTGAGCCATATTTATAAAATTAATAGCCATTCCCCAGTTGCTAAGTGGTCAAAGGATATGAAGAAGCAGTTTTCAGAAAAAGAAACCAAAGCCATCAATAGTCACTTGGAAAAATACCCTAAATCACTACTGATCATAAAAAAACAAATTAAAACAAATCTGAGATATTACCCCACACCTATCAGTTTGGTTCATGTTAAAGAAAGGAAAATGACAAAGGCTGGAGGGGATGTGGAAAAAATAATGCATTGCTGGTGGAGTTGTGAAATAATCCAACTAATCTGGGGCACAATTTAGAACTATGCCCAAATGGCTACAAACTGTACATACCCTTTGACCCAGCAATACCACTATTAGATCTGTGTCCCAAAGAGATCAAAGGGAAAAGAACCTACTAGTACAAAATTGTTTATAGCAGCTATGGAGGTGGGGAGGAAGGGAGAAAAGAATGAGAAAACAAAGAGATGTCCATCAATTGAGGAATGACTAAAAAAGTTGTGGTATATGATTGAATGGAACACAATTTTGCTATGAGAAATGATGAGCAAGATGGTCTCAGAAAAACATAAGAAGACTCATATGAAATCATGCAAAGTGAAGTGAACAGAACCAGGATAACACTGTACACAGTAACAGCAATATCGTAAGGATGATCAACTGTGAAAGATTTAACTACTCTAGTCATGACAACGATCCAAGACCATTCCAAAGAACGAATGAAGAAAAATGCTCTCCACCTACAGAGAAGGGACTAATGAATTCTGAATACAGACTGAAGCATACTTTTAAAAATTGCTTTATTTTTATTGTTTTATTTTGTTTGTGTTTTCTTTTACAACATGGCTAATATGGGAATATGTGTTGAATGACTTCACATGTATAATTGCCTTCTCAAAGAGGGAGAGGGGCAATGGAAGGGAGATAATTTAGAGCTCAAAATTTAAAAAAAAGATTGCTAAATATTTTTACATGTAATTGGGAAGTATTTAACAAACAAAAAAAATTTTTTTTTGGCTTTTTGGAGAGGGGAAAGGTAGGGCAATTGGAGTTAAGTGACTTGCCCAAGGTCACATGGCTAGTATTGTGTTAAGTGTCTCAGGCTGGATTTGAACTCAGGTCCTCCTGACTCCAGGGCCAGTGCTCTATTCACTGCACCACCTAACCACCCCTATAAAAGTAATTTTTAAAAAATAAAATGATTTATGAACACTACATTGAAGTAATGAAGACAACATGAAGATTATATTAAGCAGAGTTTTTAATATCTAGGAATAAGTATAATATTTATGTGCTACATGTTTTTATAAAATCATAGAATATTAGCATAGGAAGGTATCTAAGAAATCATTTTTTCTTACTGTCTCATTTCATGAATAAGGAAACAAGAATCAAAGAGGTTCAAGAAATGTCTCATGGCTAACCAGGCGGTAAGTGGCAAAGCTGAGAGCCCAACCCAGATGTGCTAATTCTATGTCCAATGACCTTTTTCATAAGTGAGGCTACATTTGTTTTTGTAGTCTTAATAAGTCTATGATTTCATAGGATATTGTAATCAGCACAGTCAAATGGACAGTAGTCTTGTAGTCTGAAGGCTTAGTTTCCCTTTTTGTAAACTGTAGAAGCATAACTCATGTGCAACCAGATCTTATACCTTACAGTCCAGTGCATTCTTATCCATAGTGCAGAATCTGAAAGTAATTTACATATGAATAGTCTTAGATCTTTATTTTTTCATTTTTTGTGAACTTACCATTGTCTGTTTCATATTGTTCTTATTTACAACATCACCCATCCAGACTGTGATCTCTACAAAGTCAGGAACTGTTCATAGGAGTTGAAAGAGATGACCTTTAAGGGTCCATCAAAACTGAGGAGTCTGGAATTCTAACATTAAAAAAAAAAATCTTGCCTTTTATTCACCCAGTGTCCTTGTACAGCTTTGAGTCATGGAACACTATAGTTTCTCAAAGATATAAAAATGAGTGTTACCCAGAAGTCACTTAAATGTTCATGATGGATGTGAGAATTCTGCAACATATGATAAATAAAGAACTTTGAAAAACTGGAACAAATATTAAAAGGGAAATTTATGAGCAAAAAAGAGAAAGGATTGACCATGGAGTAGGAGTGAGGGATGACAAAGGGGCAGATCAATTACATCAGAAGAAAAGAAGCATGTAACCTAACCTGGCTGAATCTAAAGACAAATTTACGGACATACATGGAAAAGAATCTCAAAGGATGGGTGGGCAGAGAAGAGTTGCTCTCTGGATCATCAAAGGGAAACACCCAGAAAGAACAAGAGGATCAGGGATGAATTTGAATATCCTCAAAGCATAGCCTAGAGCCTTGCACATAATAGCTGCTGAATACTGAATACATGTGTTCATTGAATGAATGAACAATATGATCCCGAGCAGGTCACTTTCACTTTCTGAGCTGCTGTTCGTAATGATACAGTGAACAGAGTGCTTCTTTATATTCTGCACTGCAATGGATTTCATCTGCAAAACAGGGATGGAAATTTGTTATCTAACACACAGAGCTGGTTTTTTATTTTTCAGGTTTACAGATTTAATATTTACGCACTGAGCTTTTGTTGGTGGGGCGGAGAGAGTATCTATATATGCGAGATTAAAGATCTCTTGCTCTAGGCTTTTCATTCTATGACTGACCAAATATGAATGAGATAAACATGAGGATTTGATAAGATGCAAAGATTATGAAATAAAATGTTTTCAGAACCATCCAGAAATACTCTAACCTGTGTTGACTGGCATTTGCTTGTACTGCATTTCTAACTGAGGCAAAGAGGATTGGAAGATGATTTATCACTCAAAAATGCGATCCCAGAAAGTGGGGATTATTCTTGGACATTTTCTTTCTTCAAGACTTCTATCCTGAAGTGAAGTCATAGGTAAGTATACTCTGACTCTACCGGAGTCAGCGTGAAGATTATCAGTAGTATAAACAGGATATGTCTTTCCTGAGGAGTCAGGTACAAAAGCGATAGTGCTCCTTTTTTCTTTAGAAAATTGTAGGAATTAGAGGTCTGTGGCAGTCCAGAAGCTTTCAAATATATCTCTCACGACCTATACAAGTTCCACATTCGATTTCTGGCTCTTTTCCTCCAGTTCTCTTATTTTGTATCCTAGAAATCTGCTTTGTCGGAACACCAGGGCCTCCTACTCCTTTTTTAACATTATCTTGTATTGCTGGACAGTTTCCAGCACCTTCAGGCTCTCAGAGAGATTGATGAACTCCCTGTTGCCTGTCCCCATTATGAGTTCCTCTACTTCTTCTCTCTCAGTATGTTCTTTCTTCTTCAGGTATTTCCATATTATGTGCAGTTTTGCCACAAAATTTTTTCTGGATATGTCTTTATGGTCAGCCACAGCTCCTGCAAAGGGTTGCTCCTTCTCTTTGAGTAGAAGTTCCTCAACTTTGCTCACAGTTTCATGCAACATTTCCAGATGAGCCTGGATCTTCTTCCTGTAAAACAGAGCAGCCACTGCAATGGGCCATGGAAGGTGGACTTTATGACCCTCTGATTTAGAGCAGATCACACACAGTAGGGTCTTGTCACTCTCACAGAACAGCCTCTGGTCTTCCCCGTGCAACTCACACATGCCTTCTCTTTCAGGGTACATGACAATGTCAGCCTGAAGAGTTCTCAGCTGAGAGAATTCCCAGCATGTAGGGCAACATAAAGGTGGAGAGGATTTTTTTCCCTGAGACAAGGCCTTCCAGTCCTGGCTGGAGAAGAGTTTGAGATTAGAAACGTTTCTGGTATCAGGGAACCATAAAAACAATGTGGTTAGGCTTAGGGTTGCTCTGGAGACCCCCAAATACCAATACACGGGGTCCTGTGGAAAGAATTTGACTCAAGTCTTCTCAGCCAAAGAAAAGAAAAGTTCACTGAAAGTTCATTAAAAGTTCGCCATATTGGGTAGACTCTTAAGGAGCCTAGGTATCTGTTACACTTGCATTGGGCAAGCAGGCCAGAGTGAGTCTGCTACAGAGTAAGTCTGTGCTAGGTCATTCTATGGTGTTCTGACCCACAGAGCTGTTTTGATGAAAAAGACTCTATAAACTCTAAAGTGCTAAAGCATTGCCAAGTATTTTTTAAAATTTGATTTTATAATTCAGTCATCGAGTATTTGTTAGCTGCCCATTCTGTGCCCACGCACTGTGCTGGGCACTGAGGATACAAATGTGAATGAAACAATCCCTGCTCTCACAGACTTGACTTTACACGTTTTCTTCATTCCTTAGTAAAGTGTTTTAACCCCCAACAATGTCAAAACTAAAATCAAGGTGAGGAAGATTCTTGTCTAAATCTGAGTAATCTAAGTTCTGCTTGATTACGGAAGTCCCAGAGTCTGCTCCACGGCTGGCGGCATTAGGTGAATGAGGCTTGCAGGAGCAGCAGCTTTGAGCTGCAGAATAAGAAGCTGATCATTTCTTTACGCAGGCCCAGAGGAGTGAGCATGGACACCCCAAAGGTATTTTTCCCAATGGCCCTGAGCATTGCCTTCTCCAGTCTCTGGCACAAACATCCCTCTTCCCCCAACCCCAGTGTATCCATTTCACAAGGAGCCTATGGGGGAATCAGGCAATTACTCAATGTTTATTTCTAACCAGAATCTTGGGAGCATTGCCTCCCACCTCCTGATACCTTCTTTGACTGATAAAGCATGAGCCCCAAACTCCTTTGTTAATAAGGAGGAATGAAGAGGCTCTGCCTCGCAAATACAGTGCTTTATCCATCTCCACATCCCCTGTGAGCAGCCCAGATTTCTGAAGATTTGGGTTATCCTCTTCCTTCCAGATTCCCATGTGTCCTGGTGAGAAGCTCTATGCTCTGGAGCTGAGAGCATCTGAATTTATCCCATTCAGGCACAGGTCAGAATGATTTGTACATCCCTATGTGTGTTTGTGTGTTTTTGTGGAGTGTGTGTGTGTGTATGTGTGTGTGTGTGTGTGAGTGTGAGAAAGAGAGATAGACTGATTCATAATACTGCTCTGCTTCCTCAGATTTAACAAAGAATGAGGCCTAGTGGGGCAGCTGGGTGGCGCAGTAAATAGAGCACTGGCCCTGGAGTCAGGAGGACCTGAGTTCAAATTTGACCTCAGATACTTAACACACTAGCCGTGTAACTTTGGGCAAGTCACTTAACTCCAGTTGCCCTCCAAAGAGCAAAAAAAAAAAAAGAAAAAAAAAGAAAAGAATAAGGCCTAGTAATAGCTGGCATTTTTTTGCACTTTTATGTTTATACAGTGTTTTACAAATATTTCATTTGATCTTTGGAAGAATGCCATGAGATAGGTGATATTATTCTTATTTTCCAGATGAGGAAACAGACTGAGAAATATAAAGTGGCTTGCACAATGTCACCCAGTTAGCAAGTGTCTGAATTTGAACTCATATCTTCTGAGTCCAGATCCAGTGCTCTATCCACTGAGTCATTTTGCTGCCTAAAACTTTCCAGTGCAGATTCCCAGTTTATTTGAATCACTATGTTAGACCATACACTGTTTGAACATGGCATATGGGATATTAAAGATGGAAAGATTTTTGAATCAACCCATAAACATTTATTAAGTGCCTGCTTTGTTCCAAGCACTGTGTTAAGTACCGCGGTTACAAAAAGCGGCAAAAGACAGTTCCTGCCCCCAACGAGCTGGCAATCTAGTGGGGAAGACAGAATACAAATGAACACATACAAGTTATTATACAGGATAAATAGAAAATAATTTAACTGAGGGAAAGCACTAGAATTAAGAGGAGTTAGGAAAGACTTCCTGTGAAAGAAGGGATTTTAATTGAGACTTAAAGAAAGTCAGAGAAGTCTGTAGGTAGAGATGAGGGAGGACTTTCCAAGCATGGGGGACAATTAAAGGAAAGTCTTAGAGCTGAGAGGTGGAGTATCTTCTTTCTGGAATAGCCAGGGGGTCAGTTTCATTGGATTGAAGATTATGTGTAACATGTGAGGAGATTAGAGATGTAGAACAGGGCTAGGTAATGAAAGGTTTTGAATGCCAAACAGAGCATTTTGTGTTTGATCCTGGAGATAAGAGAAAGTCACTGGAGTTTACTGAAATTAAAGGAACCTAAGAATACAGAATGTTAAAACCTTAAAAAATGGAATGGACAGGTAGCATCATCTAGTGGAAAAACTAGATTGTACTTGGCATCAGAAGACCTGAGTTTTAATTCTATTTTAGTAAATTATTTAGCCATTCAACCGTGGGGGAATCACCTCACCTTTTGAGTTTCCATTTCCTTCTCTGGAAAAAAGGGCTCAACAGCACCTTATTAGGATCTCAGATGATAGAACACAAAGCTCTATGAAAATATAAGCTATTTTCTGTCTTCCAACTGCAAGGGACCTTAAAATGTTAGAGAGGAAAGGGATCATAAAAAGTAATCTAGTCTAAATCCCCCATTAACCAGAGAAGAAAACCAAAGCCAAGAAAGGCGAGATTGAGGTCAGTGTCAGTAAGTGAATTAGTCACAGAGCCAGCCACAGAACTCAGTTCTTCTGACTCCCAAGACCATCTTTGCTGCACTGCATCCCCTGACCTCTTTGGTCCTTTCCTCAGGTGTTGAACAACTGATGGCCCCAGCTCTCTCACACTGCAACCTCTCCGATGGCACTCCCTAGGAGGCCCTGTCCTCCCTGCCCTCTCACCTTTGCTTAGAAAATTAACGAGATGAAATTGAAGATCCTCTGGACACATGAACAGATCTTTAAACGTAAGGAAATCTAGTGAGTGGGAGAAAGGTCAGAATTCAGGAAACATAGGAGCTTTCCCTAAATCAGAGTGGTTAAAAGGGGAGATGGGCTGTGTAAGGCAGTACTGAACATTCTCTCCATTTGGAGTGCTCAAGTAGAGACTGAGGACCACCTGCCAGGGATGCTAGGTAGTTAATTCCCACACTGAGTGTTAGTTTGGGCTTAATTAATTCAGAGGTTTCTTTAAACACTGAGGCCCTGTTAGGCTAACTCTGAGATTCTGCTAAGCTAAGACTATATGATTCCATGTTTCTTTGACTTTGATATAAGGATTCTAATCTGTTCCAGTATTTTATGAGTGAATTAGATTGTCATAAACAACATATTTTTGAAATTTGCAGAAGACAAATCTAGGAGGGAGAGCTAGAATGTTAAATGATAGAGTTAGGATTCAAAAAGATTAGTAGAAAGGTTAGAAAAATAGGCAAAAATCCAATACTTGGAAATTTAATAGGAATAAAGGTAAAATACTCCACTTGACCTCAAAAAATCAACTCTACCAGTTCAAGATGGAAAAAGTATGGCTAGGCAACAAGCTGTGTGAAAAAAAGATCTAGGAGACTTAGTGGTACTGCAAAGTTAAAGTGAGTCAAAGGTGTGTTATGGAATCCAATAAAGCTATGGTAAGATGGTTGGGTTACATAGAGAGAAGCAGCATCCAGAGCAAGGGAGGAAATAGGCCTTTGGGCTCTATCCTGGTCAGACCACATCTGTAAGATTCCCCTGTGTGTTTGATATCCCATTGAGAAGCTGGAGCATGCCAATAGTTAGGAAACCACAATGGGGACTAAGACTTGAGATCATTCCATCCAAGGATTCAGCCTAAAGTAGAGAAACCTTTGGGGAGCTTGACACCTGTCTTCATATACTTATAGGACTGTCATGTGGAAAAGGAATTGGTTTGTTTTGCTTGAATTCAAAGTTCAGAATTGGGAGTGAGGGTGAAAGTTATAGTGGCATGGCAGATGGGTTCAATGTAATGAAAAGTTTCTTAATAATTAGAAATATTCTAAAGTGGGATGGGACACATCTGAATGGAATGAGTTCTTCCTCTCCAGAGAATTTCAGGTGGAAATTGGTAAGTCACTTGTTTGGCAGGTATGTGAGTTCAACCAGAAGACCTGTGAGGTTCCTTTATACCCTTAAATTCTGTGATTCCCTGACTCTGTGACAGGGTGGCTTATTGTTCAAATAGCTATAATATTGAAATTTATCCTGGGAAAGAGAAGAGTAAGTGGAGCAAAATTGTTTCCTTCAAATATGTTTAGGACTATAATGTTAAAGAACTTTATTGCAATTAAAGGACCCAAAATTAAACTGATTGCATAAGTAGTGAGTTACTGGTCCCTGGAGATATTGAGTCTGAATGAAATCTGACTGAAAGTTATATGAAGAAACTTCCTAATTCAGTTTTGAGTTGGAGAACATGACTTTTGAGTTCCCTTTTAATACTTATTTTATAAACACAAACATATATTACATAGATGTATATATGTGTGTATGTATAGACATATTTCATATATTAAAATATATACATATAAATGTGTGCATTTACATACATACATATGTCTACATACTGAGAGAAAGATGGGCAAATGTGTGCACAAGTCATGTGTGTATGTTTGAAGGGAAAACTTCCAAAGAATAATCCAAATATACACTTGTTATTGATCCCTATTTTAAAAATAAGACAATCTTATGAGTGAATAACGCCACTAATGTGTTTGGTCATTTTATATATATTAGCACTATCACAAAGCAGAGAAGTAAAGAAGTTCAGCTAAGCTTTGGCCCAGAGATTCATATCAGAGTCATTTGGAGCTGTGCAGTATTGGTCATCAATCGGTATAACAAAAATAAGGAGCAAAGCACCCACATCCAGTCTGGCAAGAGGAAGAGTGCACTGCTTATGATGCATCTGAACCTTGGCCAGATTGGCCAATCCCATGAGTAATTGCAATAGAACTTATGAGGGAAGGGAAGTGACCTGTAGATAATGCTCCAAGAATTCAATGGTGGCTTGATTGTGGTAGTCTGTGATTTTATTTTCTTATCTTTTCTGATGTTTTGAGTATGGTCTTGCCTGCTATATTTCTGAGGATAGTGATACAGGAGTCTATGGACCATTTCGTCTTTCCTCTGGGTATAGTGTGGTCCACAGTAAGGTCTTGCACAGCCTGGGAGCTAGGACATAGAATATCCAAGAACATATTTAAGTGTGCTAAAGTATCCTGAAGATTCAGGATGGAATCTATCTGATCCTGTACAATGTAGCTCAATCTCCCACCCAAAGGAAAGATTGCTGTCAGGCCTGGACAGAGACTGTGGTGCAGTTGAAAATACTGGGCTAGTTTAGCATTAAAGGTGATAGAGAGCAGTGAAGTCATTCTGAGAGGCTGCATTGACCTGATTAATATTACCAAGTCTATACAAGAAGAAGAGGAAGACTGTTAATGGATTCAGTAAGTTTAATTAGACTGACTCACTCTTATGAGTTTAAGGCCCAGATAAGACTCTCTAGGCTACAGGAAAGGTGCTTTTCCTCTGTGACTTTTCCAAAGAAAATAATTCCTTGTTTTAGGATTATGTGCAGCCACTTTCCTTGGGGAATTAGGGAAGAAATTAGGGGGACATTATCTATGACTGGATGTTGCCTTCCCAAGAATGTGGGGTCTTGTGTACTGTCCCCTTGTGGCAAGGGGTAAATGTTGCAATAAAGACTGAGTTGCTTATCAGAAAGCCTTTCAAAGATGGCTTTGCATAAATCTTTAATGCAGCAGCAGTGATGAGACACCATAATCAATGATATCGAATATGTGTTTGGGATCTAAATATAATGACTGCCTAATAAGAAGCAACTTTCTGACCCCTGTGGGTTAGTACTACAGGCAGAATCTATGCATGAGCAAAACAGGGATAGAGAAAGCAAGCCAGGAATTCTCTGCTAGAAAGCTGAGTTCATTAAAGGTAAAGAGAGGGAACTTGGGGATCGAGAACTCCCTTGCCACATTAACGCTCACAATGGAAAATTCCCAAAGAGAGAGAATAGAAAGATGGTTCTGATTAACTGGAATACATTACCTAGAATATGGTGAAAAAAATAGGATTGCCTCTCTGCAGAAAGATATATACAAATTATGTGGAATGCAAGTCTTTGGATAAAAAGGCTGCTACAGTACAAAATCATTCACATCAAGCAGCAAACAGATAGCAGTAGAGAGAAAATAATTCTAGTAGCCATTGAGGTGAAGGTGGCCAGGATGATGTTTGGGCTGCCATGTTTAAACCAGCTCAGACTCCACATTGAATGGGTGCATGTCAGTGTAATTTCCCAAAGTAGAGATCTCACCTGGAATCAGAGAAAACCCAGAGGTGCTAGGGTGCTAACCACAATTAAAGACCAAAGGACTTCTGAGTACCAGGATTTGCTAGATGTGTTTATTAAAGGGAAAGCAGATCATTTATTCTCCCACCAAAAACATAATTGCATCATGGAACTTTTCAGAATATCACTACCCTATGGACAGAACTGTGACCCTCTTTAGCAGGAAAGGTGAGCTGTATTGACATATATATATATATATATGAATATATAAAGGAGTTTATTTCAACATAGGATTAATTATTTAGAATTAGAAGGGATCTTATCAGTCAACTATTTCTATATACCTTAGAGAGTCCAAGACTCTAATTTTTTTCTTTTTTTTAATTTTAGTTTACATCATTCATTTCCATGAGATTTTGAGTTACAAATTTTCTCCCCATCTTTTCCCTACCCTCCCAAAAACAGACATCCCCTTGTATGACCCCTCCCCAATCTAATCTCTCCTATGTCCTCCCCCATCACTCCTCTAACTTTCCGATAGGGCAGGATGAATCTCCCTTCCACAGTGCCTGTGAATCTTAAGTTCCAGTTGGATGTAGTTAATAATATTAGTAATAATAATTGTATATATATATCTATATATATATATGTACGTATGTATATGTATACATATGTATTTTTAACATTTGATTATAGAGCTTTAAATTTTAGATCTTTCTCGTCTTCCCTCATCAGCCACCCGCACTGGAAGAACAAGCCATCAAATACAGGCTGTACATGTGTAATTATGCAGAACCTCTCCACAGTGGGCACATTGTGAGAGACTGATTACATGTCCCTCCTTCCTATCCGTG
>CM053581.1:257896808-257921944 GCA_028627135.1 Pseudochirops cupreus
TCCACTTCTCTTATTTGGTTTTCAAAATCTTTCTTCAGCTGATCTCTAGCTTTTTGGCAATCTTCATGTTTCTTGGAAGCTTTTGGGGTGGGAGTTCTGACTGCATTGTCTTCCTCCCTTTCCCTGCTTTGTTCTTTTTTTTTCCCCAAAGAAGGAATCTAGGGTTTGGTTGCTGTTCTTACTTTGCTTCCTTAGCTTATTCATGGTTGCCATTCAATGGTTTTTTTTTAATTAGTTCTGTGGAACTCTGCTTCCAGAGGGAACAGCTTTGTTCCAAATTGCTGGGGTTTTCCCAGCTGCTGGGGCCTTTAGGAGGCTGTTGGGTCCCTCCTCAGCTTCGACTCACTGGAAAAAAAAACCTCAGGGCCACCACCCAAGACCACGATCCAGATCCAGACCACTCAATGCCAGAGCACTTGGCCTCTGAACGATCGCTTGGCCCCCCTGCTGTCTGCAGGCCGGGAACTCTGAAGCAGCAATGTGGAAGCAGGTGCAGAACCTCTGCTTTCCACTTCTTCCCCCTGGAGGCAGCTTGGCCAGACCGCTTTTCTTCCCTGGTTTTTAGCCAAGTTCCACTAATCTGAGTTCTTTTTCCTTACGGCTGGATAATTCTAGATCCTGCCACAGCTGTCGCAGATCCTCTGTCCTGAAGCTCCAGCCGCAGCTCAGCTCATCCAGCTGCCCCCGGGGCAAAAGCTTCCTTTTCAAGCTGGGCTGGTTTCTGCTCTCAGAGTTGAAATTGTCACTTTGAGCTGAGCTGCCTTCAGCAGGGAATATATCTGTGTGCGTTTTAGAGCCCTAGAATGTGTTTAGAGTCATATTTTTTGGGTATTTGATGTGGCTGTGTCAGAGCTGCAATCTCTTGCTACTCCTATGCTGCGATCTTGGCTCTGCTCCCCCCCCCCAAGACTCTAATTTTAAATATGAGGAAGCTGAATCCTAGAAACATTTAATGATTTGCTCAGTCCCATAGGTAGTTAACTGGCAGAGTCCAGCCTCTGACTCCAAACCCATGACTCTTTTAATTTCCATATCCAAGGACAGGGTGCTTTCTTCTTTGTCCTTGAGAAATGAAGTTTACTGTGACCAAGTATTGATTTTTACATGAGCAGTTTAGATCCATTGGGAGATGGACCAAGAGGGATCTTCCTGGCCTCAAGTGTGACATTTGTAATAACTCCCAAATTAGCATTCATTTTAGTAAGAGGGAAAGGCATAGTTCTTCACCGCCCCCCCCATAAGCCATTCTTATACAAAGGTTTATGAAGGTAGAAACTAAATCAGGAAACTGTGTAACTGTCTATTCTCTTCTGATCATACTAATTCATACCTACAGAAATAAGGTATAATAAAATGGGTAGAGAGGTATTGGCAATTATGAGCCCTATAGATATGGCAGCAACAGGAAGGGGATTGATACCTGGTGATGATAATAGAGTTATATGATGTCATGTGACCTTAGAGTGCAACTATTCCAATTCCTATGTTTTACAGATGAGGAAACCAAGACCAAGACAAGTTGAGCAACTTGCCTAAGGTCACATGGCATGTGATTGGACAAATGGACCTAGACCACAGGAGTTTTGATTTTCTTGTGGAATCTGGGCTTATTGTCCTTTGTCCTCCCACTTTAGTTATTCTTGTCTGAAGTCTTAGTATGTGTCATCATGGTGAAGGGTGGTGACCTTGAGTTCTCAAAATCTCTGTAAATAGAGAGCAAGCTCTGACACATTGTTCCACAATGGAAACACTTCAAATAAAGCCTAGCAACTGATTGTTTATCAGTTATCCAAGCACTGGATTGGACACAGGATGAAGAATTTTTCATCCAGACAACACCAAAAAACAGTCTACTAGGTCACAGATTGGTTACAATTTGCGTCAGTGGAAGGAATATACAACAGTAAAGAAATCTCAGATAATCTTGATCTTATACAAACAGAAACTTCGTTCAACAAACGGAATTCAACTTAACCTCATGCTGATACTTATCTGAAATTTGGAAACCAGAATATTTCATAAAAAGTGGCTAAGAAACAGGAAGAAGAGTACCTTAATTTATGGCAGCCATTTAAAAGGAATACTACTGTGATTCGGGTCATTGTTTTTTTCACAATTTCATCCCAACTTGTTACATCACTTGAATCACAGCCATGAAAAACCTGAAGTACATGCAGCTTTTCAGAACAACTTCCACTAGGGTTAATTTGTGAAACTGAAACACATCGGTGTGGAGGCAGTGTGGTATAAGGGATAGAATGCAGGGCTTAGAGTCTGGAAAAAGTGGGTTCAAAGTCACTACTGAAAAAGCATACTAGCTGTGCGACCTTGAGCAAATCACTTAACAATAAAATGCCTCAGGAAATACCCAAAGATTTATTTACTAAATCATGTACAGGTTGCAATTTGTGGCGATAGAGGGAATTTCCACAGTGGGTCCCTATGCTTAAAAAAAATCACAAATTCTTTGTGTCCCTTTTTGTAGAAGCATATACATTTTTGAGGATAAAGAGATTTTTGAAAGGATTTAAGAAATGAAAGGATTTAAAAATAAATAGGGAAGACTTAATTTACTCAGCAGCATTATTCATATCCTGTGATATGAGTGAATTTTCCAGAAATTGGAACCCTTACCCTTTTAGAAGTAAAATTTTTAATTTTAATAATTTTAATATAAACTTTCTGGAATCTATCTTTCTGGTCTAACTTTCTTTCTGGAACAAAATATACAGCAAAAAAATCCATGACTTCATCTGTGTAGATACTCCCTCCAATGATGGCCACCACTCTGTGTTTCCATAGTGGGTCTTCATGAGTTGATGAGGCAAGAATTCAATATCTCAAGAGCAACCTTCAGTCATGATCCTTTCTTTACTTACCTTGATGCCTCCTCAGAAATATTTTTGTCTCTGAGTCCAGTCAAAACTCAAAGCCAGAGAGTTAAGTAGTAAGGTTCAGTTTGTGTTTTACTGGCAAATTCTCTGCAAGCCCAAGGCTATCTCCATGCCACGATGCAACTTTGGACAGATTTTTTAATGTAGGAGACAGAATATACTGAACCCTTTTTGAGTTGTGAGTTCATTAGAATAGAAAATTCCCAGGGCAGAAACTCCATGAACTGATGTAGATTGATCTACACTTAGCAACTTTTGGTCTTAGAATATTACTTGGGGGCATTAAGATACCGAGTGACTCATCCACAGTCACACAGCAAGTATCATTTTGGTTATTCTTCAATCATGTCCAAATCTTCATGAGTATAAACTGTGAACCACAGCATTCCAGTACGGTCCATAGGATTTTTTTGGCAAAGATTCTTGAATGGTTTGTCATTTCCTTCTCCAGTGGATTAAGGCAAATGCAGGTTAAATGACTTGTCCAGGGTCACACTACTACGTGTAGACTGGATTTGAACTCAAATCTTCCTGACTCCAGAACCAGAGTTCAATACACTGAACCTCCTACCCATCCACAAAATTAGCTATCCTTTTTCTCAAACAAGAGACATTTAGTCATCACAGGGACCGTTTATGAAGACTTTCCAGCTTGGTCAGGCCTATGAGAGCTTTTGATACATCCACACAACAATGAGCCACTATGAGGGAACTCTAGTGAGGGATGATAAGCAATAAAACACACAGCAAAATCAGTATAAGACTGATTTATCACAGAGGCAATGTAGTGCCCAGGTATACAGTCATCTTTACTTACCACCTTGGACAAGTCACTGTCTTCGCATCAGTTTTCTAAGTGTGAAATGAAGGGGTTGCACAAGATGATCTCTGAGGCCTCCTCCATCTCTATATCTATTGTGAGGAAATGTAGGGCTCTCTGCTTTCTATAAGGATCAGTCCTTTGGAGAGGGGAATCACTGCATGAGAAAGCCTCTTCTCTCCCTGTTGTCTCTGAATGGAAACTCCATGTGATAACTACTCAGAGACAGTCACAGCAGAATGATTTTCGTTTCTGAATAAGAGGGAAACTTGTTGAGCAAAGACTGTAGTAGGAGATTGCAAAGGCGGTATGCTGTAGGAGGATGAACATAGTCCATGGAGTCTATGGTCTTATATTCTATGATCTAAAGTCTCTTCTAGTTCTACTGTCACATGTTCTATTTTATAGCATCGTAGGTTATGTGTTCATCCAAATATAATGTTTTTTCTGGCTATGCTCTAATGTACCATCCATCTTTAGCATTTTACACACCAGTACTACCGTACTTGGTTCTAAAGATCCTTTTTGTTCAAACACTTTATTTTCTAAGGTCCCTTGTAACTCTAACATTATAAAGTCTGTATTCTAAATCTTGTCTAAAAATTCATGACTTAAGACTCTGATATCTATGAAGCCTCATATATTTAATACTGATTTTTATTGACTCAGTGGTATTTATTTCTGATTCCCTTTTCTTCCAGCAATTTGTAAAGCAGCATGAAAAGAGACAACACAACAAGTGTCTCTGAATTCCTCCTCCTTGGACTTCCTATCAGACCACAGCAAAAGATCTTATTCTACATCTTATTCTTGAGTATGTATCTCACCACACTGTTTGGGAACCTGCTTATCATCTTGCTGATCAGATTAGACTCTCACCTTCGTACTCCCATGTATTTCTTCCTCAGTCACTTGGCTTTCACTGATGTCTGTTTCTCATTAGTCACTACCCCAAAGATGCTGGTGAACATGCAGACAGGAAGCCAGACCATTTCCTACAATGGCTGCATCTCACAGATGTATTTCTTCATATTCTTTACTGATCTGGACAGCTTCCTGCTCACTGCAATGGCCTATGATCGTTATGTGGCCATCTGCCACCCTCTCCACTATACCACTGTCATGAGCCAGGAATTGTGCATCCTGCTGGTGGTTGGGTCCTGGACCCTCTCTTGTGCCCACTCCTTCACTCACACCCTTCTCCTGGCCCGACTGTCCTTCTGTGCTGACAACACCATACCCCACTATTTCTGTGACTTGGCTGCTTTGCTCAAGCTATCCTGCTCAGATATCTCCCTCAATGAACTAATGATATTCACTGTAGGTGTAGCAGTCATTACACTGCCATTAATATGTGTGCTTGTCTCTTATATCCATATTCTTGCCACTATCCTGAAGATCCCTTCTACCAAGGGTGTCTGCAAAGCTTTATCAACCTGTGGTTCCCACCTCTCTGTGGTGTCATTATATTATGGGACAATCATTGGCCAGTACTTTTTCCCTTCCTCCAATAACTCCAATATCAAAGACATCACTTTTTCTATTATGTATACAGTGGTGACTCCCATGCTGAACCCCTTCATCTACAGTCTGAGGAACAGAGATATTAATGGGGCTCTGAAGAAAGTCCTTAGTCAGGGAATATTCTCTTGTCCTTCGTAACCAAAGCTGTCCTTTAATTTTCCTCAGTTCATGGAATTATATATTCTGTCTACTCATTCTACAATTCAGAACAATATAGAACAACTTAAACTTATTTTTCCACATTATAAATTTCCACACGCATAAATTCTCCATTGGAAATCCATCAGATATCATCAAGACTTTTCTAGGATGAGAATGGATAGAGTTTGTGGAGTTCTTGAGTGGTAGACAGATCATGCGCTTGAATGCAAAGAAAACTACATTGGTTTATTGTTCACAAGCCACCATTTGTGGGCTTTATGGTATTTCTGTGAGGGAAACAGATATGAATTCTTTAGAGAGGAGGAAACTTAATTGTTGAACAGTCCACATAATATGCCCAAAGTTAATTTAATCTAACAAACATTTTTAGCATCTCTAATGTCCAAGGCACTATTAGGTACCAGGAATACAATGACAAAAATATAAAACAGTCCTTTGCCTTCAAGGATGTTACATTCTTCAAATAAAAAGTGCCAGGTGTCAGGATTCGAAAGCCCTGCCCTAAGGGGCAGAAGATACTTACCTTTTCAAAGGAGATGACTCTGGATGTTTTTAAGAGGGTTTATTAAAGTTGAACTCTCAGCCGCTGGCCCCTCCAAGGCTTGGATCCTTTTATCTCCCCCAGATCCACACCCCACATGTGACACAGCTCAGCTGAGCGGGATTAAGAGAGGGGAGGTAAATTGTAATCACAATGGCATGAAGACCCCAAGGTGTGGAGATATCAATTGGGAACCTCAGGCATCCCCCGCAAGAAAGTTCTGAGCAATGCAACATCCCCTGGCCAGGGATGGGGCAATACGCTCTGACCTCCACGTGACCCAATCAATTCCCAGGCCTCAAACGCATCCCCGTGTCTCAACATTACCATTTGCAATCTGGCACTTATTTGTGACCCTTACAGTCAGGTCTCCTGAAACCAAATCAAAACCTCTTCTCAAAAGCTCACCCTGATTTTCAGGTCATACTATTTTAATTTAGAAATAATACTACAGCTTTTTATCAGAGGGAGACAATGTAATATAGCAGAAGGAGCAATACATCACATGCCAGTTCTCCCAACTGTCAACTGTGTGCTTTTTAAGAAATTACTTAATCACTCTGGGCCTCAATGTCCTCTTTTGTAAAATGAAGGAGTTGGACTGGTGTTGTAACGAGAATGACAGCAACAGAGACCATTAATCTTTTTAAGTGGAGTTTAATAAGCCAGAAATTGCAAGGGGTCAAGCTTCCCCAAATCAAGCAGCCCTGAGGTACATTTTCTTGGGGTTTATATAGACAAAAATCACAATATAACTGTAGCCAGGGGGAAAGCAGAACTTAGTCAGTTGCTATGCAAGCAGGAAAAATACAGAAGCTGAATTGACCTGTCAGTTCCTCAAATAGTAAAAATCCCTTTATTGGTTCCTAGGTAAGGGTGAGGGGCTGTGGTGTTCTGCTTGGCAGGGTTTTGTGGCGGGCTTGGGCAGACCTGACTTGGTGGGCCTTTCTGGAGGGTTAGGTCTGTTTTATTGGTGAGTCTCCTAGGGGACTGGGAGTACAGGTGTTAGGCTGGATTCTTAGGTGAGCTTGATAGGGAAGGGGGTTGGGAAGTGTTCCTAAAATGGAGGTTACCACCCTGGATGACCTCTAATGTACCTTTTTGCTCTATTTCCATGATCCTGTCTATAATTGGGTCTCCTTTACATCTTGATGTGGTGCAGCCCATGGAAGGTCTGGGTGCATATTGTGCCACACAAGGACAGTGAGAACCAGGCTACAGTAGCAAAAATAATTTTTATTGCTTGTGGATACATTCACATTTCCAGTAATAGGGGGAGGCCCTTCTAGAGATCCTATGCAGTGGTAGACTGTAGAGAAAATCTTCAACTTTATCCTGATAGAGGAGCCAAAGATCCTAATCAATGTAGGACCTTTTGGAAGCAACCTAGAGAGTCACATAGGTGTTTTTTCACAGACAAGGGAATTCACCTGGTCATTAGGGTTCAAACCAGAAACATGACCTGGTTCAAGAGGATGTTGATAATTCCATGCAGGTTGAGGTGTGGGATGATGGTTTAAACTGTTATTGTGATCATACCTGGAAACCAAGAGTGTGACTTTCTTCACTCTGCCTTTCTGTTAAAAACCTCTATAACTTTCTTGTCTCCTCAAATGAGGGAGTTAGTAACAAAGAACCTGGTTTTAGGAAATAGAAGTAGAGAACATGACATGGGAATTCTAAAAGACAACTCTCGAGACAAGCCTCAGTAAGCTTGAGAATAGAGTGAATTCTATCAGTGGTACCACCTACTTTCTCTCTCCCATGGTGGTGGCCCTTGAGGTATTTATGAAAACTGAATGAAGTACATATGTTTTGTGACTTGATTCAGGATCAGTCCCTTTTCTATCCATCTATAGACCCAGTCCAATTTCTGTCTTGTGAAAAAACTTTCTTCAGTTAGGGAAATAGTGAGAAAACTTTATTGCATTGTTTGAACCTAGCCCTGAGTGACCGGAAAGCTGGACCACCACTGCCAGAGGACATGGTCAGATCTGAAGATAGATGCAAGGAGTTTTCCCACAAGGAGTTTTCTCACAATTATACTTCTCAAGAAACCCATATATCTTATCTGGAAACTCATCCCATACTTGTCAACTGGCTATTGTTTCCATGTTCCTTTGATTATATACAGACAATTGGGGTAATGGGATACCTCTTCTTCTGATTTAAGGGAATTTCACCTGTTGACCCTTTACCTCTCAACTTGGAAAGCCTCTAATCTTTCTTCCAATCAGAAATCAGGTCCTCTAATTACATTTCATGTTTTATTTTGTTTATTGTAATATTTTAATACATAAAAATCTCTCTCCCCCAGCCTCAGGAGGCCTGTCCCTATTTGTTATGCAATTGGCTTCATTGATTAATAAATGTATGTACTTTACTTGAACTTTTGATTCCTCTTTTATTTCAGATTTCACACATGACACTCTGGCTTTCCCACCTTTTCCAGTCCTCACATAATTTTAGCCATCCTGGCTTTGTTATTGAATCTACTGCCACAGCCTTTGGTCTTAATATTCTCCATACACCTCTCAGTTTTTCAGGCTAACCAGTGATTTTAAATTAACTGCTTGGACTCTATTCAAGCTTTTTCATGGAAAGTGTAGGTAGGAATCAGGCACAACTCCCTAATTGATGTATAACATGATATATTTTATATGATAACTGATATATAAGATGACAAAGGCAGACAGAGAAATGGTGTGTAGCTATGTCCAGTTCAGAAAACAAGTCTGACTCAGAAATTTCTCAATTCTGAATGTTAGATTAATAGAATAGATTAGGCACACGAGACACAGCAGTAAATGATCATAGCAATCTAGTGTTTGATAAAATCAAAGACCCCAACTTCTGGAGTAAGAACTTATTATTTGATGAAAACTTCTGGGAAAACCAGACAACAGTAGGGCAAAATCTAGGTATAGACTAACTTTTTACACCATCTACTAAGATAAAATCAAAATGGGTACGTGATTTAGACTTAAAGGGTGATTCCATAAGCAAATTAAGAGAGCAGGTAATAGTTTCCCTCTCAAATCTATGGAGAAAGGAAGAATTTTTGACAAAACAAGACATAGAGAGCATTACAAGATGTAAAGTGGATAATTTGGATTGTATTAAAAAGTTTTCGTACAAACAAAACCAATGCAACCAAGATTAGAAGGAAACAGAAGCCTGGGAAATGAATTTTACAGCGTGTCTCTGATAAAGGCTTCATTTCTCAAATATATAGGCAACCAAGCTATATTTATGAGAGTAAGAGCCATTCCTTAATTGACAAGAGATCAAATGATACACACAAACAACTTTCAGGAGAAGAAATCAAAACTATCAATAGTCACAGAAAAAACATGCTATAAATCACTACTGAGGAGAGAAATGTAAATAAGAACAAATCTGTGACACACCTATAAGACTGACTAACATGGAAGAAAATGAAAATGACAAACGCTGGAGAGCATGTGGAAAAATTGGACACTAAGGCATTGTCGGTAGAGTTGTAAACTCATCTGACCATTCTGGAGAGCAATTTAGAATGACACCCAAAGAGTTAACCCTAATCTTAAAAATTTAGAATGACACCCAAAGAGCCAACCCTAATCCTAAACCCTAACCCCTCGCCCTAACTCTAACCCTGACCTTTGACCCAGCAGCATCACTATTTGGTCTGTATCCCAAAGAGATCAAAGGAAAGGGCCAAGGATCTAGTAACACCCTTTTTGTGTATGTGGTGGCAAAGAATGGGAAATCAAAGGATGTCCTTCAGTTGAGGATTGACTGAAAAAATTGTGGTATATGATTTTGATGGAATAGTATTGTGCCATAATAAATGATTCGCAGCATGGTTTCATAAAAATCTAGGAAGACTCACATGAACTCATGCAAAGTAAACTGAGCAGAACCAAGAAAACATCGTACATAGTAACAGCAATATTATAAGGGATGATCAACTGTGAAAGACTTAGCTACTCTAATCAAGACATTGATCCAAGACAATTGCAAAGAACCCATGATGAAAAATGCTATCTACCTCTAGAGAGAAAATTGATGAACTCTGAATACATATTTTAAAATATTCTTCCTTTCTTTATTTTTATTGTTTTATTTTGTTTGTGCTTTCATTTACAACACAGCAAATATGTAAATATGTTTTATATGATTTCATGTGTATAATTTATATCAAATTGCTTGCCTTCTCAAAGGGGACAGAGACAATGGGAGGGAAAGGAAGTAGAACTTGAAAATTTATTTTATTTTTTTAAAGTTAATTTAATTTTAGTTTTCAACATTCATCTCCATAAGTTTTAAATTTTCTCTACCTCCCTTCACTCCCCCTTTCCCAAGATAGCATGCATTCTGATGTTGACTCTACACATACATTCCCCTTAAACATATCTTCAAATTAGTCACATTAGTTACATTGCATAAGAAGAAACAAGAACTCAAAAAATTTTTTAAATGGTTGTTAAAATTTTCTTACATAAAATTGGGAAGTAGTTAATAAAACAACCAAAAACAATTTAAGAAATAAAATGATTTAAGAACACCATACTGAAGCAATGAAGACAAAACTAAGATGATATTAAACAGGGGTTTTAATGTCTAGGAGTAAGTATCATATTTTATGTGGTATATGTTTTCATAAAGTCATAAAATATTAGAGTAGGAAGGTATCTAAGACATGATTTTTTCTTATAGCCTCATATCATAGCTAAGAATGCTAGAACCCAAGAGGTTCAAGGAATTTTCTATGGATATCCAGGTGGTAAGTGACAAAGCTGAGAGCTCAATGTAGATGGGCTGATGCTATGTCCAAAACACTTTCTGCTTCATGAGACTGAATATGAATTTGTAGTCTTAATAAGTCTATGTTTTAGTAGAATGTTCTTATTAGAACAGTCAAATTAACACTAGCCTTGTAGCCTGAAGACTTGGGTTCCATTGTTGTAAACTGTACAAACATGACTCACAGGCAAACAAATCTTATACCTTACAGTCCAGTATATTCTTCCCTATAATATAGATCACGCAAGGAATTTACATATGATCTGTCTTAGATCTTTGATTTTTTTATGGACTCACCATGTTCTGTTTTATATTGTAATTATTAACAATGTCATTCATATACTAGACTATCATCTTTACAATGTCAGGAACTGTTTGGGGAAGCAGTGGAAGAGATAACCTTTAAGGTTTCATCAAAATTCAGGAGTGTAGATTTCTAAGATTTTTGTTTCTTTTTGTTTTGTTTTGTTTTTTGGAGGGGGGAAGGCAAGGTGATTGAGGCTAAATGACTTGCCCAAGGTCACACAACTAGTAAGTGTGTCAAGTGTCTGAGTTCGGATTTGAACTCAGGTCCTTCTGACTCCAGGACCAGTGTTCTACTCACTGTGCCACCTAGCTACCCCTAGAATTCTAAGATTTTTTTTTAAAATGTTGCCTTTTATCCCCCCAGTGTTGTATGGTTTGGAGTCATAGAACACTATAGTGCCCCAAAGAATTAAAAATGAGCATTACCCAGAAGTCACTTGAGATATTCATGATGGATGTGAGAATGCTGCAACATATGACAAATAAAGAATTTTAAAGAACTGGAGCAAATATTAGCAGGGAAATTTATGAGCAAAAAAAAAGAGAGAAAGGATCGACTATGGAGTAGGAATGAGAAATGACAAATGGGCATATTGAGTGTTCCATGGTTATGTCAGAGGAAAAGAAGGATGGAATCTAGCATGTTGGGTGGAATCTAAAGACAAACTTACGGACATACATGGAAAAGAATCTCAAAGGATGGGTGGGCATTGAAAAGTTGCTCTCTGGATCATCAAAGGGAAACATCCAGAAAGGACAAGGGGATCAGGGATGCATTTGAATATCCTCAAAGCATAGCCTAGAGCCTTACACATGATAATTGCTGAATACTGAATACATGTGTTCATTGAATAAATGGACAATATGACCCTGAGCAGGTCACTTCCACTTTCTGAACTGCTGTTGGTGATGATACAACAAACAGAATACTTCTCTGTATTCTGTACTGCATTGGATTCTATCTGCAAAACAGGGATGAAAATTTGATACCTAACACACAGAGCTGTTTTGATGAGAAAGAGTATATAAATTCTAAAGTGCTAAAGAATTGCCAGCTTTTAAAAAAAATTGGTTTGTCATTCAGTGATCAAGTATTTATTAGCTGCCTATTCTGTGCCTAGGCACTATGCTAGGCACTGGGGATACAAATGTAAATGAAACTATGCCTACTATCAAATAATTTGTTTTATGTGTTTCCTCCATTCCTTAGTTTTAACCCCCAACCATATCAAAAACTAAAATCAAGGTGAGGAGGATTCTTGTCTAAATCTGAGTAATCTAAGTTCTGCTTGATTATGGATGTCCCAGAGTCTGTTCCACGGCTGGAGGCATTAGGTGAATGAGGCTTGCAGGAGGAGCAGCTTTGAGCTGCAGAATAAGAAGCTGATCATTTCTTTACGCAGGCCCAGAGGAGTGAGCATGGACACCCCAAAGGTGTTTTTCCCAATGGCCCTGAGCATTGCCTCCTTCAGTCTCTGGCACAAACATTCCCCTTCCCCAACCCCAGTGTATCCACTTCACAAGGAGTCTATGGGGGAATCAGGAAATTACTCCATATTCATTTCTAACCAGAATCTTGGGAGCATTGCCTCCCACCTCCTGGTTCCTTCTTTGACTGATAAAGGAAGAGCCAGAAGCTCCTTTGTTAGGGGAGAGGAATAAAGAAGCTCTTCCCAACAAACATCATGCTTCATCTATCTCACCATCCCCTGTGAGCAGCCCAGAATCTTGAAGATTTGGGTTATTCTGTTCTTCCCAGATTCCCATGTATCCTGGTGAGAAGCTCTATGCTCTGGAGCTGAGAGCATCTGAATTTATTCCATTCAGGCACAGGTCAGAATGATTTGGACATCCTTACTGGAGTAATACATTTGTGTGTTTATGTGTTTTGTATGTCTCTAGGTATGAGAGATACAGAGACAGAGAGAAACTGAAAAAGAGAAAGAGAAAGACAAAGAGAAACCCAATCTCCCACTGCTGAGCCTTTGCTTAGATATTGCTGCACACCTGAAATTCTCTCCTTCCTCATTTCTGCTTCTCGGCTCCCTCACTCCTTTCCACTCCCATCTGTAATACAGTAACCTGTAAAATACCTTTCTTAATTCATCCCCTTGTTTTTGGAACCCCCTCACCCAATTACTTTGCATTTTTAGGGTATTTTTTTTTGTACTGACAGCTATGATATTTGTAAAGGCTTTTCTATCTTCAGCATGCAGCAGTGCCTGGCAAATAGTATGTGCCTTAATAAATGTGTGCTGAATCTAATTAAATTTAATTAGAACTGGTAGAGACCTTAAGACCACATAGGATAGAATCTAGCGGGGGAAAGGATCTTAGAGGATTTATTAAAACATCACAAATTCAAGGAACCTAGGAAAATAAAATGTTAAAATTTTTAAAAAATGAAACGGAAAGATAACATTATCTAGTGTAAAGACAATCATACTTGGCATCAGAAGTCTTGAGTTTTAGTTCCATCTTGGTCAATTACTTATCCATTTAACTGTGGGGCAATCACCTCACATTTTGAGCTTCAATTTCCTTATCTGAAAAAAGGGGTCAATAATACCTTGTTAGAATATCAGACAATGGAACAATAAAGCTCTATGAAAATGAAGGCTATTTTCTGTCTTCCAACTAGAAAGGACCTTAAAATGTTAGAGAGAGAAGGGATCATAAAAAGTAATCTAGTCTGAACCACCCATTAAACAGAGAAGAAGACTGAAGCCAAGAAAAGTGAGATTGAGGTCACTAAAAGTGAGTGATTTTATCACAGAGCCAGGTCACAGAACTCATTTCTTCTGACTCCTAATACCATCTTTGCTACACTGCATCCCCTGACCTCCTTGATCCTTTTCTTGGAGGTTGAACAACTGATGGCCCCAGCTCTCTCACACTGCAACCTCTCTGTTAGAAAACCCTAGGATTCCCTGTCCTCCCTGCCCTCTCACCTTAGCTCAGAAAGTTAATGAAATGAAATTGAAGATCGTTTAGACACATGGACAGTTCTTTAAATGTAAGGAAATCTAGTGAGTGGGAGAAAGGTCAGAATTCAGGAAACATAAGAGCTTTACCCCAATCACATTGATTAAAAGGGGAGATGGGCTGTATAAGGCAGTAGTGAGCACTCTCCTTTTGGAGTGTTCAAGTAGAAACTGAAGAACCACCTGCCAGGGTTGCTATGTAATTGATTTCCACACTGAGTGTTAGTTTGGGCTAAATTAATTTGGATTTTTCTTTAAACACTGAAGTCCTGTTAGGCTAACTCTGAGGTTCTGCTAAGCTGAGACCATATGATTTTATGTTTCTTAGATTATATGAGTGTAAGATTCTTTGATGCAAGGATTCCAGTTTGTTCTAGTATTTTCTGAGTGAATTGGATTATCATAAATAACATACTTTTGAACTCTGCAGATGACAAATATAGGAGGGAGAGCTAGAATGTTAAATGACAGAGTTAGGATTCAAAAAGATTAGAAGAAAGGTTGAAAAAAATGGGCAAAATCCAATACCTTGCAATTTAATAGAAATAAAGGTAAAATACTCCACTTGACCTGAAAAAATCAACTCTGCTTCTTCAAGATGGAGAAGGCATGGCTAGTCAGTAAGTTGTATGAAAAAAAGATCTAGGAGACTTAGTGGTACTGCAAAGTCAAAGTGAGTCAAAGGTGTGTTATGGAATCCAATAAAGCTATGGTAAGATGGTTGGGCTACTTTGAGAGAAGCAGCATCCAGAGCAAGGGAAGAAACAGGTCTTTGTGCTCCATCATGGTCAGACCACATCTGTAGGATTCCCCTGCGTGTTTGATACCCTATTGAGAAGCTGGAGTATGCCCATAGTTAGGAAACCACAGTGGGCCTAAGACTTGAGACCATTCCATCCAAGGATTAACTGAAGGAGCTAAAAATGTTTAGCCTAAAGAAGAGAAATCTTTGGGGGACCTTGACAGCTCTCTTCATATAGTTGTAGGACTATCATGTGGAAAAGGAATTGGTTTGTTTTTCTTGAATTAAAAGTGCAAAATTGGGAACGATGGATGAAAGTTATAATGGCATGGTAGATGGGTTCAATGTAAGGAAACATTTCTTAACAATTAGAACTGTCCCAAAGTGGGATGGGATGTCTCTGAATAGAATGAGTTCTTCCTCCCCAGAGAATTTCAGATGAAAGTTGATAAGTCACTTGTTTGGCAGGTTGTAGAGGACATGCTTTTTAGGTATAAGTTCAACCAGAAGACATGTAAGGTTGCTTTATACCCTTAAATTCTGCAATTTCCTGATTATGTGACATTTCCTTATCCCCATAAGCTTGTTGTTCAAGTAGTCATAATGTTGAGGAAATTTATTCTTGAGAAGAGAAGATGTAGGTGGAGCAAATTGTTTCCTTCATATAGGTTTAAGGCTATAATGTTAAAGAAGAAATTTATAACAATTAAAGGGCCCAAAATTAAAGAGGCTGATCACATAAGTAGTGAGTTGCTAGTCGCAGGAGATATTCAGAATCTTAATGAACTCTAAATGAAAGTTATATTGAAAAGGTACATATTTTAGTTCTGGGTAAGATAGCATGACTTTTGAGTTCCTTTGTGAAACTCATTTAATATGCACACACATATATTATATATATGTATACATGTACATAATAAAATCATGTACTTTATATTAAAATATATATAGTTATGTGTATACATATATACATACATACACATGGGTATATATAGAGAAAGCTGTGTGTATTTCTATGCATGTCATGGGTGTATGTTTGAAGAAGACCTTTCAATAAATAGTCCAAATATCCATGTGTTATTGATCCCTATTTTGACAATAAGACAATCTTATGTGTGAATAATGCCAACACCAAGTTTTGGTCATTTTATCTATATTAGTGCTATTACAAAACAGAGAAGTAAAGAAGTTCAGCTAGCTTTGGCCCAGAGATTCACATCACAGTCATTTGGAGCTGTGCGTTATTGGTGATCAATCAGTATAGCAGAAGTAAGGAGCAGAGCACCCATATCCAGTCTGGAAAGAGGAAGAGTGCACTGCCTATGATCCATCTGAACCTTGGTCAGACTGGCCAATCCCATCAGTAATTGCAGTAGAACTTATGAGGGAAGGAAAGTGACCTCTTGTGGTGGCTTGATAGTGGCTTGATCACACACACCTGTGTGATTTTATTTTCTTATCTTTTCTGATATTTTGAGTGTGGTCCTGCCTGCTATATCTCTGAGGATAGTGACACAGGAGTCTATGTGCCATTTCGTCTTTCCTCTGGGTATACTGTGGTCCACAGTAAGGTCTTGTAAAGGCTGGAAGTTAGGACATAGTAAATCCAAGAAGATATTTAAGGGTGCTAAAGTATCCTGCAGATTCAGCTACAGTGGAATCTATCTGATCCTGTACAATGTAGCTCAATCCCCCACCCATAGGAAAGATGACTGTCAGGACTGGACAGAGACTGTGGTGCAGTTGAGACAACAAGGTCAGTTGAGCATTAAAGGTGATGGAGAGCAGTGAAGTCATTCTGAGAGGCTGCATTGCCCTGATTAACATTACCAAGTCTATACAAGAAGAAGAGGAAGACTATTAATGGATTCAATAAGTTTAATTAGGCTGACTCACTCTTGTGAGTTTAAGGCCCAGGTGAGACTCTCTAGGCTACAGGAAAGGTGCTTTTCCACTGTGACTTTTCCAAAGAAAATAATTCCTTGTTTTAGGATTATGTGGAGCCACTTTCCTAGGGGAATTAGGGAAGAAATTAGGGGACATTAGCTATGACTGGATGTTGCCTTCCCAAGAATCTGGGGTCTTGTGTACTGTCCCCTTGTGGCAAGGGGTAAATGTTGCAGTAAAGACTGAGTTGCTTATCAGAAAGCCTTTCAAAGATGGCTTTGCATAAATCTTTAATGCAGCAGCAGTGATGAGACATCATAACCAATGATACTGAATATGTGTTTGGGATCTAAATACAATGACTGCCTAATGGGAAGCAACTTTCTGACCCCTGTGGGTTAGTACTACAGGCAGAATCTATGCATGAGCAAAACAGGGATAGAGAAAGCAAGCCAGGAATTCTCTGCTAGAAAGCTGAGTTCATTAAAGGTAAAGAGAGGGAACTTGGGGACCAGGAACTCGCTTGACACATTAACTCTCACAATAGGAAATTCCCAGGGACAGACAAAATAGAAAGATGGTTCTGATTAACTGGAATATATTACCTAGAATATGGTGAGAAAATAGGATTGCCTCTCTGCAGAAAGACATGAGCAGATTATGTGTAATGCATGTCTTTGGATAAAAAGGCTGCTAGAGTACAAAATCATTTGCATCATGCAACAAGCAGATAGCAGGAGAGAGAAAATAATTCTAGTAGCCATTGAGGTGAAGGTGGCCAGGATGATGTTTGGGCTGCCATGTTTAAACCAGCTCAGTCTCCACATTGAATGGGGTACATGTCAATGTAATTTCCCAAGGTAGAGATCTCACCTGGAATCAGAGACAGCCCAGGGGTGCTAGCCACAATTAAAGACCAAAGTTCTTCTGAGTACCAGGATTTGCTAGATGTGTTTATTAAAGGGAAAGGACATCCTTTACTCTCCCACCAAGAACATAATTGGCTCATGCACCTGCTCCGAATATCATTACCTCATGGGCAAAGTTATGACCTTCTTTAGCAAGGCAGGCGAGTTTTATTGGCATTTATAAATGAACATTTAGAGAGATTAATTTTAACATGGGACTGTCAATTTAGAATTAGAAGAGAACTTAGAAGCCATCAATCTCCATTTACCTTAGAGAGTCCAAGACCCTCATTTTCAATATGAGGAAGCTGAATCCTAGAAATACCAAATGATTTGCTCATTCAGATGAGTAGTTAACTGACAGAGTCTAACATCTGACTCCAAACCTATGTCTCATTTAACTTTCATCTGCAATGCTGGATTGCTTTCTTTGCTGTCCTTAAGACAATAAGTTTACCTGATCATGTACTGACTTTTAAATCAGGAGTTTTGATGCAGTGAGAGATGGACAAAGAGAGGCCTTCCTCGTCTCAAGTATGAAGTTTGTAATAACTTTCAAATTTGTGTGCCTGGTAACAGGGAGAGGCAATTTTTTCACACCCCCCCCCCATTAAAACATCCTTATACAAAGGTTTATGAAGGAAGAAAATAAATCAGAAAACTATGTAACTGTCTATCCTCTTCATATCACACTAATTCATACCTACAGAAATAAGGTATAGTAGAATGGGTAGAGAGGTATTGGCAATTATTAGGCCCTACAGATATGGCAGCAACTGGAAGGGGATTGATACCTGGTGATGGTAATAGAGTCATGTGATGTTAAGGACACACGTAACCTTAGAGTACAACTATTCCAACTCCTACATTTTATGGATGAGGAAACCAAGACCAATATAGGTTCAGCAACTTGCCCAAGGCCACATGACACAGTGTGGACAAGTGGACCTAGACCACAGAGGTTTTGATTTTCTTGTGGAATCTGGGCTTATTGTCCTTTATCCTCCCACTTTTGTCATTCTTGTCTAAATTCTTAGTCTGTGTCACTATGGTAAGGGGTGACCTTCTCAAAGGCTCTGTAAATGGAGGGCAAGCTCTGACACATCCTACCACAGTGGAAACACTTCAAATAAAGTCCAGCAACTGATTGTTTATCAGTCATCCAAACACCAGTTTACTTCAGTTTAGGAAGGCTTGTCACTGGATTGGACACAGGATGAAGAATTTTTTAGTAAGATAATGCAAAAGGAGAATCTATTAAGGTGCAGAATGGTTACAACTCACATCAGGGGGGGAATATCCACAGTGAAGAAAACTCAGATAATCCTGATATCAAATAATCAGAAACCACACATCAAACAGAATCTGATTTCAAATTCACAGTGATACCTATCTGAACATTTGGAAACCATAGTATTTTATTCAAAAATGGCTAAGAAATAGAAAAGCAGCCATTAAATTATGGCAGCCATTTAAAAGAAATACTACTGTGATTCAGGTTATGGTTCTTTTCCCTAATTTCATCCCAACTTGTTACATCACTTGAATTACAGCCATGAAAAACCTGAAGTACATGCAGCATTTCTGAACAACTTCCATTAGGGTTAATTTTTGAAACTGAAACACATCGATGTGAATGCAGCATGGTGTAAGGGATAAAATGCAGGCTGAGTCTGAAAAAAACAGATTCAAATCTATCACTGAAAATACATATTACCTATGTGACTTTGAGCAAGTCACTTAACATTTAAATGCCCCAAGAAATTCTGAAGGATTTATTTAATAAATCATGTATAGGATGCAATTTGTGATGATAGAAGTAATTTCCATGTTAAAAAACTCCCCACAAATTCTTCATGTCCCTTTTTGTAGAAGCGTATAAACTTTTGGGTGTAAAGAGATTTTTTTTAAAGGATTTTAAAATAAATAGGAAAGACTTAATTTATTCAGCAGCATAATATGTATCCTATGATATGAGTGAATTTTCCAGATATTGAATCCCTTACCCTTTTAGAAGTAAAAAATTTTATTTTAATAATTTTAATGTAAACTTTCTGCAAACTATCATTCTGGTCTAACTTTTTTTTTTCTGGAACAAAATATACTGCAAAAAATCCATGATTTCATCTGTGTAGGTACTCCCTCCATCGATGGCCACCACTCTGTGCTTTCATAGATGTTCTTCATGAGTTACTGAGGTAATAATTCAATTCCTTGAGAGCAACCTTCAGTCATGATCCTTTCTTCACTTACCTTGATGCCTCCTCAGAAACATTTTTGTCTCTGAGTCCAGCCAAAACTCAAAGCCAGAGAGTTAAGCAGCAAGGTCTGGTTTGTGTTTTACTGGCAAAGTCTTTGCAAGCCAAGGCTATCTCCATGCCATGATGAGCCATTGGACAGATTTTCTAATGTAGAAGAGAATTTACTGAACCTTTTGTGAGTTGTGATTTCATTAGAACAGAAAATTCCCAGGGAAAAAACTCCATAAACTGATGTAGATTGATCCACACTTGGCAACTTTTGGTCTTAGAATATTGCTTGGGGGCATTACGATACTGAGTGACTCGTCCATAGTTACACAGCAATTATCTTTTTTGTTCTTCAATCGTGTCCAAATTATCATGAGTGTGACCTGCAGATCATAGCATGCCATTACTATCCATGAGGGTTCTTGGCAAAGATTCTGAAGTGGTTTGTAATTTCTTTTTCTGGTGGATTAAGGAAAATGGAGGTTAAATGACTTATCCAGGGTCACAGAGATAGTAAATGTGTGAGGCTATGTTAGAACTCGGGTCTTCCTGACTCCAGCCCAGGAGTTCTATACACTGAGCCTCCTATCTATCCTTTGAATCAGCATGCTCCCCCCACTAAAAAAATTCCCTACTGTAAATCAACACTTTTGAAGTCGGGTCAAGCAGACACCTCATTTTTGCTCTAAAGCATCTCGTGGCTTTTTGCTTTTTTCAATCTGAGGATATTAGATAGTATTACTATCCAATGTTATTTAGTTGTTAAAATTTTGTTTTAAAAAGTTGTTTAAATCCATAAAATTGACTGTGCTGCTTCTCAAACAAGAGACTCATCACAGGGCCAATATATGAAGTCTTTCCAGCTTGGTCGGGCCTATGAGAGCTTCTGATACACTGGATAGTATAGACAATCCAGGCCCATGTCCACACAACAATGAGCCCCTGCGAAGGAACTTTAGATGAACAAGAAAACACAAAGCAAAATAAATATAAGACTGATTTATCACAGAGGCAATGTGGTGCTTAGGCTCAAATACATCTCTACTTACCAACTTGGGCAAGTCATTGTCTCTGCATCAGTTTTTCACCCATGAAATGAAGCGGTTGCACATGCTCTCTGAGGCCTCTTCCATTTCTATATCTATTATGAGGAAATGTAGGACTATATCTATATGGAACAGTCCTCTGGAGAGGGGAATCAGGGCATGAGAAAGCCTCTTCTCTCCCTGTGTCTCTGAATGGAGACTCTATGAGATAACTACTCAGAGACAGTCACAGCAGAATGATTTGCATTTCTGAATAAGAGGGAAACTTGTTGAGCAAAGACTGTACTGGAAGGTTACAAAGGCAGTATTCTGTAGTAGGATGAACATAGTCCATGGAGCTCATGTTCTTATAGTCTATGATCTAAAGTCTCTTCTAGTTCTACTGTCACATGTTCTATTTTGTAGCATTGTAGGTTATGTGTTCATCCAAATATAACATTTTTCTGGCTAAGCTCTAATGTACCATCCATCTTTAGCATTTTACATACTGGTACTACCATTCTTGGTTCTAAACAGCCTTCCTGTTCAAACACTCTTTTAGCCCCAACATTTTAAAGTCTGTATTCTACATTTTGTCCAAACATTTGTGACTTAAGACACTTATGTCTATGAAGCCTAGTATATTCAATACTCCGGTTTTTGTGATTCAGTGATATTTATTTCTGATTCCCTTTTCTTCTAGCAGTTCATAAAACAGCATGGGAAGAGACAACAAGACAAGTGTCTCTGAATTTCTCCTCCTTGGACTTCCCATCAGACCACAGCGACAGGTCTTATTCTACATCCTATTCTTGAGTATGTATCTCACTACCTTGTTTGGGAACCTGCTTATCATCTTGCTGATCAGATTAGATTCTCGCCTTCGTACCCCCATGTATTTCTTCCTCAGTCACTTGGCCTTCACTGATGTCTGTATCTCATCAATCACTACCCCAAAGATGCTGGTGAACATGCAGACAGGAAGCCAGACCATTTCCTACAATGGCTGCATCTCACAGATGTATTTCTTCATATTCTCTACTGATCTGGACAGCTTCCTGCTCACAGCAATGGCTTATGATCGCTATGTTGCCATCTGCCACCCTCTCCACTATACCACTGTAATGAGTCAGGAACTGTGTATCCTGCTGGTGGTTGGGTCCTGGACCTTCTCCTGTGCCAACTCTTTGACCCACACCCTTCTCCTGGCCCGACTGTCCTTCTGTGCTGACAACACCATACCCCACTATTTCTGTGACTTGGCTACTTTGCTCAAAATATCCTGCTCAGATATCTCCCTCAATGAACTAATGATATTCACTGTAGGTGTAGTAGTAATTATACTGCCATTAATATGTGTTCTTGTCTCTTACATCCGTATTCTTGCCACTATCCTGAAGATCCCTTCTACCAAAGGGATCTGCAAAGCTTTATCAACCTGTGGCTCCCACCTTTCTGTGGTATCATTATATTATGGAACAATCATTGGCCAGTACTTTTTCCCTTCCTCTAGTAACTCTAATATCAAAGACATCATTTTTGCTATAATGTATACAGTGGTGACTCCCATGATGAACCCTTTCATTTACAGTTTGAGAAACAGAGATATTAATGGGGCTCTGAAGAAACTCCTTAGTAGGGGAGTGTTCTCTTGTCCTTCATAGTCACAGCCATAAATTAATTTTGAATTATACCTTGTGTCTACTCATTCGATGATTCATAAAAATATAGATAACTTAAACTTATTTTCCCCCATTTCTTCATAAAGTCTCTATAGAGAATCCATCATACATCAACAAGAATTTCCTAGGATAAAAAGAGACAGAGTGTGGAGCTCTTGAGTGGTAGACAGACAACTCACATGAATGGAAAGGAAGCTAAAAAAATTTGATGTTCACAAGGCACCATATTTGGACTTTATGGTATTTCCATGAGGGAAACAGGTAGGAATTCTTTAGAGATGAGGAAACTTAATTTTTGAATGGCTCACATAATTTGATCAAGGTTAATTTAATGTAACAAACATTTTTAGCATCTGTAATGTCCAAGGCACTATTAGGTACCAGGAATACAAGACAAAAATATAAAACAGCCATTTGCCCTGAAAGATGTTACATTCTTAAAATAGGAAGGGTCAGGTCTTCTGAAACCAAATCAAAGTGTCTTTTCAAAAGCCCACACTGATGTTCAGGTCATACTACTTTAAACTAGAAAGAATACTACAGCTTTTTACCAAAAAGAGACAGTGTAATATGGGGAAAGGAGCAATACATGTGGAGGTAGTAGAAATGGGTTCACACGCCAGTTTTCCCAACTATCAACCGTCTGTGTACTCTTGAACAAATTACTTAATCACTCTGGGTCTCAATTTGCTCTTTTGTAAAATTAAGAAGTTGTACTGGATGACCTCCAAGGTCTTTTTTTCTCTATTTCCGTGATCCTGTCTGTAGTTGGGTCTCTTGTACATTTTGGTTAGATACAACCCATAGAAGGTCTGGATTCATTCTGTGCAACACAAGGACACTGAGAACCAAGATACAGTAGCAAAAATAATTTTTATTGCTTGTAGATACATTGACATTTCCAGTAGTAGGGGGAGGCCCTTCTAGAGACCCTACAGTAAGTAGACTGTAGAGAAAATCTTCAACTTTATCCTGATAGAGGAGCCAAAGATCCTAACCAGCGTTTTGAATGCAACCTAGAGTCACATAGGTCTTATCACAGACAAGAGAATTTACCTGGCCATTGGGGTTCAAGCCAGAAACACGACTTGGTTCAAGAGGATGTTGATAATTCCATGTGGGTTGAAGTATGGGAGAAGTGATAGAGATGATGGTTCAAACAGTTATTATGATCATAACTGGAAACCAACAGAGTGACTCTGCCTTTCTTTTTATTTTATTTTATTAATTTATTTATTTTCCTGTTTACATCATTCATTTCCACGAGATTTTGATTTACGAATTTTCTCCCCATCTTTCCCTCACCCACCACCCCAAAACAGCCATCCCACTGTATAACCCCTCCCCCAATCTGCTCTCTCCTATGTCCTCCCCCTCACTCCTCTGACTTACCGGTAGGGCAAGATGGATCTCTCTACCCCAGTGCCTGTATATCTTAATTCCCAGTTGCGTGTAGTTAATAATTTTTAACATTTGATTATAGAACTTTAAATTCTATATTCTTTCCCTTCCTCCCTTGCCACCCATCCCCACTGGAAAGACAAGCAATTCAACACAGGCTGTACATGGGTAGTTACACAGAACATCTCCACAATGTACATATTGTGAGAGACTGATTATATGTCTCTCCTTTCTGTCCTGCCCTCCCCTTGTTCTATTCTCTACCCTGTCCCTGTCCTTGTCCCTTTACAGAAGTGTGTGCTTCCAGCAACCTTCCCCCCCACCTTGCCCTCCCCTCCATCATCACCCCTCTCATCCCCATCCCCCCTACTCTCCTGTGTGGCAAGATATCCAGTTTAGAGTTTATGTCATTCCTTCCCTAAGTCACATTCAATGAGAGTAAGGTTGACCCTTTCCCTTTTCCCTTCCTGTTCTTCCCCTCCATTGTAACAGTTATCCCTAGCCTCTTCTATATGAGATGATTAACCCCATTCTGTCTCTCTCTGTCTTCTCCCATTTTATTCCTCTCCCACCTCAGAATTTCACCTTTTAGAGTATCGTCCCTTCCTATTCAATTGACCCTGTGTCCTCTATGTACACATATACACACATACTCAGATATGTATTCATACGCATATATATACCCTACTATATAGACATATGTGTATGTATACGTATATATACATTTGTATTCCCTTCACCTATCCTCATACTGAGAAAAGTTTCATAAGTTACAATTATTGTTTTTCCATGTTGGCATGTAAATAGTTCAACTTTGATAAGTTCCTTATGATTTCTTTTCCATGTTTACCTTCTTGTGCTTCTTATATCTGAGTGTCATATTTTCTTTTCAGTTCTGGTTTTTTCAGCAAGAATGTTTGAAAGTCCTCCACCTCACTGAACGACCATATTTTCCCCTGGTATGTTATACTCAATTTTGCTAGGTAGGTGATTCTTGGTTTCAATCCTAGCTCCCTTGATCTCTGGAATATCGTATTCCAGGCCCTTTGATCCCTTAATGTAGAAGCTGCAAGATCCTGGGTTATCCTAATTGTGTTTCCACAGTATTCAAATTGTTTCTTCTTGGCAGCTTGTAATATTTTCTCCTTGATCTGGGAACTCAGAAACCTGGCTATAATATTCCTAGGAGTTTTCTTTTGGGGATCTTTTTCAAGAGGTGATTG
>CM053581.1:257922444-257975431 GCA_028627135.1 Pseudochirops cupreus
CTTGGTCCTTCTTTTCTTCAAAGAAGGAATCTAGGGTTTGGTTGCTGTTCTTACCCTGCTTCTTATGCTTATTCTTACTCATGGTTGTTCAGTCTGTGATTTTATTTTAAATCTCTGTGGGGCTCTGCTTCCAGAAGGGAAAGCTCTGTCCTAAATCGCTGGGGTCCTCCTGGCTGCCATAGCTCTCAGGAAGGTGCTGGGTCCCTTTCCTACTTCCAGCTCACTGGATAAAGAAGACTCACAGGACCAAAGCCCAAGACTGCAATCTGGATCCAGGCTGCTCAATGTGAGAGCACTTGGCCTCTGAACGATCACTTAGTCCCCCTGCAGTCTACAGGCCGAGGACGCAGAAGCTGCAATGTGGAGGCAGGTGCCAAACCTCTGCCTTTTGCTTTCCTGCCCTGGAGACCTTTTGGCCAGACTGCTTTTCTCCCAAGACCTTGTAAGTCCCACTGACCTAGTTCTGAACACTGCTGCAGCTGCCGCCAATCCGCTCACCTGAGGCTCCTTGGCTCCTCTCGTTCAGCCACCCCCAGGGCTCAGCCAGGGCTTCAGGTCAGGCTGGTTTCAGTTCGCAGTGCTGATATGGTTCCTCATAGCCGAGCTGACTTTAGTGGAAAGTATATTTGTGTGCATTTTGGAGTTCTAGGATTAGTTTAGAGTCATATTTTATGGGTATCTTGGGGTGGCTATGTGAGAGCTGCAATATGTTGCTGCTCCTACACCACCATCTTGGCTCCATCCCCCATTCAAGGAATTTTTCATGGATACCCAGGTGGTAAGTGGTAAAGCTGAGAGCCCAAGCCAGATATGCTGATGTCATGTCCAATGCACTTTCTGCTACATGAGACTGCCTATGAATTTATAGTCTCAATAAGTCTATGGTTCTATAGGCTATTCTTATGAGAACACTGAAATGAACACTAGCCTTGTAGTCTGAAGACTTGGGTTCCATTGTTGTAAACTCTACAAGCATGACTCACATGCAGACAAATCTTATACCTTATAGTCCAGTGCATTCTTCCCTATAGTGCAGATCCTGCAAGCAATTTACATATGATCAGTCTTAGATCTTTGTTTATTTTTTATGGACTTACCATGTTCTGTTTCATGTTGTAATTATTAACAACATCATCCATATATTAGACTATGATCTCTACAAGGTCAGGGACTATTTGGGTAGGCAGTGGAAGAGACAGCCTTCAAGGTTCCATCAAAAACTCAGGAGTGTAGAATTGTAAGATTTTTTTTTAAATATTGCCTTTTATCCACCCAATATTGCCTGACTTTGAATCATGTAACACTACAGTGCCTCAAAAATTAAAAATTAGCATTTCCCAGAAGTCACTTGAAATGTTCATGGTGGATGTGAGAAGGCTGCAACATCTGACAAATATAGAACTTCCAAGAACTGTAGCAAATAACAGTAGGGAAAATTATGAGCAAAAAATAAAAGAGAGAGAGAGAGAAAGAACTGGCCATAGAGTAGGAAGGTGAGGGTGACAAATGGGCAGTGTTCCAGGGTTATGTCAGAAGAAAAGAAAGATGGAACCTAGCATGTTGGCTGGAATCTAGAGACAAACTTATGGGTATATATGGAAAAGAATCTCAAAGCATGGGTAGGTATTGAAGAATTGCTGTCTGGATTATCAAAGGGAAACATCCAGAAAGGACAAGGGGATCAGGGATGCATTTGAATATCCTCAAAACATAGCCCAGAGCCTTACACATGATAACTGCTGAATACTGAATACATGTGTTCATTGAATGAAGGGACAATGTGATGGTCACTTCCACTTTCTGGGCTGCTGTTGGCAATGATACAGTGAACAGAATACTTCTCTATATTCTATATTGCAAGGGAACTCCATCTCTAAAAGAGAGATGGAAATTTGCTACTGATAATAATCTAATATCAATTTAATAACCTCAATAAGGGCCAGAGCTTGAACTAATCAATCAGACTGCTTTGCTTTACTTTAAAAATGTCCTTTTCCGTGTCAGCAACTCCAGAGACCAGATAAGGCTGAGTAGTGGTATCTCTCTTATCTTGGGGGCATACTCCATACAGGAGGAAAGAACAGACATCCTGAGACCATAAATATCAACTGACCCTACTTTGTCTATTGTCTTGTCAATCTGTATTTACAACTAAGAAACTTTTCTCCGTGGTATGGATTGTAAACATATGTAAATCATAAATTTGAATGACACAGCCACTCTGAATTGGGATGGTTCTAAAAAAGTATTTAAGCTTTTTCTTTCTTTTGTTCAGGCAGTCAGAACTTAGGTTCTGGCCCTGAATACATGTGTCTGCTAGCTTTAAGGGAATGAATGATATAACTATCACTTAGCCTGTTTGTCTCCTTTAATTGAACTTTCAGGTTAACACTACCTAAGAGGAAGAGATGTTTTGATGAAAGAGAGTCTATAAATTCTAAAGTGTTAAGCATTGACAACTTTTAAAAAATTTAGTTGTCATTCAGTGATCAAGTATTTATTAGCTGCCCATTCTGTGCCCAGGCACTGGTGTAGGCACGGGGGAGACAAATACAAACGAAACAATTCTTACTCTCACAGAGTATACTTTATGTATTTCTTTTATTCCTCAGTTTTAACCCCCAACCATATCAAAACTAAAATGAAGGTGAGGAGGATTCTTGTCTAAATATGAATAATCTAAATTCTGCTTGATTATGGAAGTCCCAGAGTCTGCTCCACAGCTGGCAGCATTAGGTGAATGAGGCTTGCAGGAGGAGTAGCTTTGAGCTGGAGAATAAGAAGCTGATCATTTCTTTATGCAGGCCCAGAGGAGTGAGCATGGACACCCCAAAGGTATTTTTCCCAATGGCTCTGAGCATTGCCTTCTCCAGTCTCTGGCACAAACATCCCTCTTCCCCCAACCCCAGTGTATCCATTTCACAAGGAGCCTATGGGGGAATCAGGCAATTACTCAATGTTTATTTCTAACCAGAATCTTGGGAGCATTGCCTCCCACCTCCTGATACCTTCTTTGACTGATAAAGCATGAGCCCCAAACTCCTTTGTTAATAAGGAGGAATGAAGAGGCTCTGCCCCACAAATACAGTGCTTTATCCATCTCCACAAACCCTGTGAGCAGCCCAGATTTCTGAAGATTTGGGTTATCCTGTTCTTTCTAGATTTCCATGTATCCTGGTGAGAAGCTCTATGCTCTGGACCTAAGAGCATCTGAATTTATCCCATTCAGGCACAGGTCAGAATGATTTAGACATCCTTAATCAAATAATATGTTAGTGTGTTTATGTGTTTTACGTGTCTTTGTGTGTGGGAGGGACAGACAGAGACAGAAAGAGACCCAAAGAGAGAGACAGTGAGACAGAGACAGAGTCAGAGACAGAGAGGCAGATTCATAATACTGTTCTGCTTCCTCAAATTTAATAAAGAATAATGCCTAATTATAATGAGCATATTCTTACATTTTTATGTTTGCATGGTGCTTTCAAATTTTATCTCATATAATCCTTACAACCATGCAGTGAGGTAGGTGATATTGATCTTATTTTCCAGATGATGAAAGTGAGACTGAGAAATGTAAAGTGGCTTGCACAATGTCACCCAGCTAGCAAGTGTCTGAATTTGAACTTGTGTCTCCTGAGTCCAGATCCAACACTCTATCCACTGAGCAATTTTGCTGCCTAAATCTTTCCAATGCAGATTCCCAGTTTATTTGAAGCACCATGTTGGACCATACACTGTTAGAACATGGAATATGGGATATTAAAGATGACAAAGATTTTTGAATCAATAAATAAACATTCATTAAGTGCCTACTTTGTGCCAAGCACTCTGCTAAGCTCTGGGGTTACAAAAAGAGGCAAAAGATGGTTCCTGCCCTCAAGAAGCTAGCAATCTAGTGGAGAAGACAATATGCAAACATATACAAACATATATACAGGACAAATAGATAATAATTTAACAAAAGGAAAGCACTAGAATTAAGAGGAGTTGGGACAACCTTTTTATGAAAGATGGGATTTTAGTTGGGACTTAAAGGAAACCAGAGAAGTCAATAGGCAGAGATGAGGGACTGCATTCCAAATGTGAGAGACAGCCAAAGAAAGGTCCCAGAGCTGAGAGATGCAGTGTCTTGTCTGTGGAACAGGCAGGAGGTCAGCTTCACCGGGATTGAAGAGCATAGGTAACATGTAAGAAGACTGGAGATGTAGAAAGGGAGTAAGTTGTGAAAGTCTTTGATGGTCAAATAGAGCACTTTGTATTTGATCCTGGAGATAATAGAAAGCCACTGGAGTTTATTGAGGGTGTGTGTGTGTGTGTGTGTGTGTGTGTGTGTGTGTGTGTGTGTAGGAGTTGAGGCTGAGGGGTGACATGAGTGACCTTGAGCTTTAGTAAAATCCTTTTGGTGAACAAAGGACAAAGGATATAGAATTTTAACACAGGTCTGACCATGTATCTCAAACTGTTCACAAAATGTATAAGGCTCCTAATTGCCCCTAAAATAAAAAACAAAACAAAACAAAACAAAATGGTTTATGTTTAGCAAGAAAGCTACCCACAGTTTTACACCAGTCTCTCTGTCCAGACTAGTTAAATATGAGCTCCTCTCAGACACTCCATTCTTCTACATAATTGCCTTACTTGGCTGTTCTCTACACACATGCAAAACCCAACCTCTCACTGCTGAGTCTTTACCTGGGCTTTCCCTCATGGCTGCAATTCTCCCCTTCCTCATTTCTGCTTCTTGTTTCCCTCACATCTTCCAGTTTTCATCTGTAATACAGTCACCTGCAAAATACCTTTCTTAATGCATCCACTTGTTTTTGGAACCCCTTCAGTCAAATGGTTTGTTTTGTTTGATTTCAAAGGGTAGAATTCAGAGCGATGGGTCACAGGTGTAGTGGCATGGCAGATGGGTTCAATGCAATGAAACTTTTCTTAACAATTAGAATTGTCCTAAAGTGGGATGGGATATATCTGAATAGAATGGGTTCTTCCTCCCCTAGAGAATTTCAGGTGAAAGCTGATAAGCCACTTATTTGGCATATTGTAGACCACATGGTTTTAGGTATGAGTTCAACCAGAAGACCCGTGAGTTTCCTTTACGCCCTTAAATTCTGTGATTCCTTGTCTCTGTCACAACGCCTTATCTGCATAAGCCTCTTGTTCAAGTAGTCAAGATACTGAGGAAATTTATGTATGAGAAGAGAAGTTGTAGGTGGAGAATACTTGTTTCCATCAAATATGCTTAAGGATATAATGTTAAAGAAAAAATTTATTACAATTAAAGGACACAAAATTAAAGAGACTGCACAAGTAATAAGTTGCTAGTCCCTGGAGATACTGAATGAACTCTGAATGAAAGTTATATTAAGAAGTTTCATATTTCAGTTTTGGGTTAGATAGCATGACTTTTGAGTTACCTTCTAATACTCATTTTGTACATACACACACATACATACACACAGACATATTTTAGGTACTAAAACATATAAATGTGCATGTGTGTATATATATATATATTTTTCAAAGAATAGTCTCTATGTGTGTTATTGATCCCTATTTTGACAATAAGACAATCTTATGTGTGAATAATGCCAATATCATGCTTTGGTCATTTTATGTATATTAGTGCTATTACAAAACAGAGAAGTAAAGAAGTTCAGCTAGCTTTGGCCCAGAGATTCACATCAGAGTCATGTGGAGCTGTGCTTTACTGGTGATCAATCAGTATAGCAGAAGTAAGGGACAGAGCACCCACATCCAGTCTGGAAAGAGGAAGAATACACTGACCATGAATCATCTGAACCTTGGTCAGACTGGCCAATCCCATCAGTAATTGCAATAGAACTTATGAGGGAAAGGAAGTGATCTTTAGATAAGGCTCCAAGAATTCTGTGGTGGCTTGATAGTGGTGGTCTGTGATTTTATTTTCTCATCTTTTCTGATATTTTGAGTATGGTCCTACCTGCTATATCTCTGAGGATAGTGATACAGGAGTCTATGGGCCATTTTGTCTTTCCTCTGGGTATACTGTGGTACACAGTAAGGTCTTGTAAAGGTTGGAAGTTAGGACACAGTAAATCCAAGAAGATATTTAAGTGTGCTAAAGTATCCTGCAGATTCAGCTACAATGGAATCTATCTGATCCTGTACAATGTAGCTCAATCCCCCACCCATAGGAAAGATGACTGTCAGGACTAGACAGAGACTGTGGTGCAGTTGAGACAACAAGGTCAGTTGAGCATTAAAGGTGATGGAGAGCAGTGAAGTCATTCTGAGAGGCTGTATTGCCCTGATTAATATTACCAAGTCTATACAAGAAGAAGAGGAAGACTGTTAATGGATTCAATAAGTTTAATTAGGCTGACTCACTCTTGTGAGTTTAAGGCCCAGGTGAGACTCTCTAGGCTACAGGAAAGGTGCTTTTCCACTGTGACTTTTCCAAAGAAAATAATTCCTTGTTTTAGGATTATGTGGAACCACTTTCCTAGGGGAATTAGGGAAGAAATTAGGGGACATTAGCTATGACTGGATGTTGCCTTCCCAAGAATCTGGGGTCTTGTGTACTGTCCCCTTGTGGCAAGGGGTAAATGTTGCAATAAAGACTGAGTTGCTTATCAGAAAGCCTTTCAAAGATGGCTTTGCATAAATCTTTAATGCAGCAGCAGTGATGAGACATCATAACCAATGATATTGAATATGTGTTTGGGATCTAAATATAATGACTGCCTAATGGGAAGCAACTTTCTGATCCCTGTGGGTTAGTACTACAGGCAGAATCTATGCATGAGCAAAACAGGGATAGAGAAAGCAAGCCAGGAATTCTCTGCTAGAAAGCTGAGCTCATCAAAGGTAAAGAGAGGGAACTTGGGGATCAGGAACTCCCTTGACACATTAACTCTCACAATAGAAAATTCCCAGGGACAGACAAAATAGAAAGATGGTTCTGATTAACTGGAATATATTACGAAGAATATGGTGAGAAAATAGGATTGCTTCTCTGCAGAAAGATATATGCAGATTATGTGTAATGCATGTCTTTGGATAAAAAGGCTGCTAGAGTACAAAATCATACACATCAAGCAGCAAACAGATAGCAGGAGAGAGAAAATAATTCTAGTAGCCATTGAGGTGAAGGTGGCCAGGATGATGTTTGGGCTGCCATGTTTAAACCAGCTCAGTCTCCACATTGAATGGGGTGCATGTCAGTGTAATTTCCCAAAGTAGTGTATTTCATAAAAGATGGCTAAGTAATGAAATGAATAGTACCTTAAATTATGGCATCCATTTAAAAGAAATACACTTTGATTCAGGTTATGGTTCTTTCCTCTAATTTCATTCTAATTTGTTATACCATTTGAATCACAACCATAAAAAACCCAGAGTACATGCAGCTTTTCTGAATAACTTCATTTAAGATTAATTTGTGAAATTCATATACATCACTGCAGAGGCAGTGTGGCGTATGTAGTCAATAGAGTGCAGGGCTCAGAGTCTAGAAAAAGTGGGTTAGAGGATTCTGGGAAGATGGCACAGTAGGTCAGGAAATTATAAATTTTTCAGATTTCCCCAGTAACACAATAAAGAAGGAAGTCAAGAAGAACCTAAAGTGGTAAAAATAAACAAGAATTCAGGCAGAAAGGTGGTCTTCCTGGAACAATAGCAGAAGATCTGAAGAAAAACCCCAGGGCTGAAGTTTGGTCTCTGTGAAGCATAAACATCTCCAGGTTAGTTCCCCTGAAACAATAAGTGTGAGCTGTGGGGCTAGCTGGGTCAAAACTAGGCTCCAGTCACAAGAACTTCTACCACTGGACAGGGTGCAGTATCAGATTTCTGACTGGGGGAAGATTGAGGGAACCTCTGTTTATAAGGAATACAGGACCCAGCTGTGCTGCCAACATGTGGCCCTGGGCTAGAAGGAACCAGCATACCCCTGTGAGTGCAGAAGCTGTGGGGTATGCATGCTGCTGACTGTGGGTACTTATATGAGCGCAAAGTTCTTAGTTTCAGTTCCAGACTAGAGGGGAGTACCGAACAAGAATCTGAGGCTAAAGGCACCATCCATGATACCCGGGACAAGAGGTATTTACAAAAAATAAAATGCTACAAAAAACAAAAGAACCGGAAAAGAAGAAAGAATTCAATCATACAAAATTACTATGGGAATAGAGAATAGCAGGGTATCTTCAAAACTGAAGCAAAAAACACAACAAAAAAATCCCAAAAAAGTAAAACTTCTCCTACCCTAAAGGGTAATATCAAATGGTCACCTACCTAAAAAGAACTCATAAAAGAACTTTTAAAAGACTTTAAAAATCAAAGGAGAGAGATTGAGGAAATTTTTTTTTAATGAGAACAATCAAAAAAGAAACCAGGAAGATTATGAAAAGAAAGTCAATCAATTAAAAAAGGAGATCCAGAATCTTAGGGAAGAAAATGACTCCTTGAAAATTAGAATTGGGCAAGTTATAAGAAACCAAGAAATAATAAAACGTAAAAAATGCAAAAATAGAACAGAATATGAAACATCTCGTAAGAAAAATCAACTGATCTGGAGAACAGATCAAGAAAAGAAAACATAAGAGTAATTGGACTACCTGAGATCTGTGATTACTAAAACAGTCTTGATAAAATAATAAAAGAAATAATTAAATAAAATTGTCCTGCAGCATTAGAATAAGAATGGAAAGTAGAAATTTTAAAAGTCCTTTGACCACCACCTGAAAGAGTTCCTATGATAAAAACCTATTCAAATTCCAAAAGCCCAACTCAAGGATAAAACATTATGAATAACAAGAAAAAAACAATTAAATATGATAGTGCAACAATTAGAATCACATAAGATCTAGCAGTAGCAAGATTAAAGGACCACAAGACTTGGAATTCTATATATTTCAGATCAAAAGAACTGGGGTTATGGCCAAAAAATACCATACCCAGCAAAGTTAAGCATAATTATAGTGAAAAATGAATATTTAATAAATTGCCAGACTTTCAGGATTTTGTTTTAAAAAGAAACATGAATTTAACAGAAGATTTGACATATAACATCCGAGACAAATATGAGGTATGTATTAAAGACTAATTACAAAGGACTCAATAAGGACAGACCATTTACCTTTTATTTGAGGAAATGTAAACAGTATGTCTAAGATTATTGTTAGTAATTAGGTAGTTCATAAGGGAGATTTGAGTAGACCTGGGTATGATATGATTTTTAAAATAAAATCTTTTAGGAACAGGTAAAAACCATAGTTATTTATACAAATGAGGTGCAAGAGGAAGAACTGACACAGAGGAACTAGACAGGGGAGGAAGGCTGGTAGTTCTGGAACCCTATTTTCATCAGGAATGGGTTTAAGAGGGAACAATACATACTTACATACATACATACATATACATATATATGTATAGATATAAAAAAGGGTATAAAAGTCTTCTAAATTCAGAAATAAATAAAAGGCTAAAGGAATAGGGAGAGGGGAGAGGATATGGGAAAGATTTTTAGAGGGGAAAGTGAAGGAATAGAATAATGGGTGCAGGTAATAGAAGAGTATTAGATTAACAGGAATGGGAGGATGAGGGAGGGATTTTTTGGGGGGGAAGGTAGATTAAATGATAGAAGGGCAAGAGCAGGCAGAAGTAAAGCAGAGGAGTCAGGAGGAATAGGAAATAAGAGATACACACAAACATAAAATGAAGTCCAGGAGCAGAACTTATATGGGAAATAAAAGCAGGGGTAGTAATCATGATCTCACACAAAGTTAAAGCTAAAATAGATCTAATGAAAAGTGAAAAATAGGGAAACAATACTATATGCCAGTCATATGATCAATATTTGTTTTAGATTATTTAAAATAACTAAACAGTATAAGGTTGGAATATTGCTGTAGTGTAGTAAATGACAAATTGGTGGACTTAGAACAAAATGCGTAGTATTTATTAGATGGGCTTTCTTGAAACAGAAACTTGTTGCTTTGTATTTTGAATCCTCTCACATTCTGCTGTTCACATGGCAATGTTTTTTCTTTTCTTATTTTGTCTTTATTTTAATATTTAAGTTTATAATGTTTCTTTTTATTTTCTTATTGTGTATTTAACATTAAAATAAATTAAATAAAATTAATTTTAAAATAAATAATATAATAAATGATAATGAATAAAATTTAATAATAAAATTAAAATTAAATAAATTAAAATAAATATTTTTAAAAGACTTAAAAAGAGAAAAAGTGGGGTCAACTCCACCTCTGATATATACTTGAAATATGACCTTGAGCAACTGACTTAACTTTTAAATGTCTCAGACAGTCCCCTAGATTTATTTACTAAATCATGTACAAATTGCAATTTGTGGTGACAGAGGGAATTTCCACAGTGGATCCCCACACTTCAAAAAGAATCACATATACTTTGGTTCCTTTTTCTAGAAGTATATAAACTTTTTAGGTTAAAGATATTTCTTGAAAGGATTTAAGAAATGAAAGGATTTAAAAATAAACAGAAAAGACATAATTTACTTAGCAGCATAATGGATATCATGTAATATAAGAGAATTTTCCAGAAATTGAAACCGTTACCCTTTTAGAAGTAAAATTTTAAATTTTAATCAGTTCTGCAAACTGTCTTCCTGGTTTAACTTTATCCCACACCACCCCAACTTCAAAATCACCAATGTGAGTTTTCAGCAAATCATTTCACCTCCCATATATTCAGATTCATAAGTTTATATAATTAGAATTTGTATGAGATGAACTCAAGATTTCCTTCTGGCTTGAATTCTATGATCTTAAGAACTCTCAAAACATAAAATAACTTTTATGTATTTGAGCTATCTTTTGAAGATAAGAGCAAATTAGATTATAGGAAAAACTTTAAGAGCTTTATGAGAAAAGCTTACACATTTGAGTATCACACATTTTGGAGCTGTTTGCAGAGCTTGGAGTGCCCAAAATTGTCTGCTATTTGAAGTGTTCCGTGAGCAGGGCTAAACTCAGCCTTGAAGAAAAGATATGGGAATGCACTTGACTTCCTCCCTTCTTTGCAGAGACTGAGGACTGTGGTTGTGGAACTATGTTGGTTGATACTTTGGTTAATTTTATCGAACTCTTTTTCTTTTGAATTTATTTTGAATTTTAAAGGGTAGCTTTCTCAGTTGGGGGAGGGAAGAGGGATTACCATATTAAGAAATAAAAGTGATATGTAAACAAAAGACATCAAGAAAAAAAATTAAACACTTGAAATTTAGCTTCATAGACCAAAACATTCTGTTTACTCTCCTACCACTGAACTCAATCTTGTACAAAACCCACACCAACGTGTGTCTCAGCTAGAACGTTTATAGCTAACAGTGATGAAAATTCATTTACTGAAAACATCTGGGAACCAAGATGCTAGAATCCAGATGTAGTCATTCCACTGTCATTGATGAGAAAAAATAGTTTGTCATAGAAATGTTGACAGATTATTCTTCCCCATTTTTCTTTTCTCCTTTGCCCCATCAGTTTCATCTTTAAATACTTTAGTCATGATTGACTCACTTGCCTCTCATTGTTTCTAGATGTTTTATGCAGTGATACTGCTTCTAATTTTCCATCATCTACTTTTTGGTAATTACTGCTAGCTAAAAGATTCATTAGCTGTGATCAACCTAGAGATTAGATTTTTGCAAAATTAGCTATGTTGTTATATCTTTTTTCAGTCATGTCTGACACTTTATGACCTCTTTTGGGGGTTTTCTTAGCAAAGATACTGGAGTGGTTTGCTATTTCCTTCTCCAGCTCATTTTAAAGATGAGGAAACTTAGGCATACAGGATTAAATGACTTGACTATGGTCGCAAAACTATGAAGTGTCTGAAGTCAGATTTGAACTCAGGTCTTCCTGACTCCAGGCCCAGTGGTCTTATCCAATGAATCACCTAGCTGTCCATAATATTAGTCTTGCTGTTCCTCAAATGAGAGACCTGCAGTCATTATTAGGTCTTTTCAGCTTGGTAGGACCTATGTGAGCTTTTGATCCACTGGATAGCATAGAAAATCCAAGTCCACCTCCATAGTATAATGGAACATTGTGGTGAAATTTTAAGGAAGGGTGATGAGAAATAATAAGAGAGAAATAAAATTATAAAAGATTGATTTATCATAGAGTCAATGTAGTTCAGTGGGAAAAAACAAAGGACTTAAAGTCACAAAATAAGTTCAAATAAAGGCTCTGCCATTAACCAACTTGTGCAAATCAATCTCGGCATCAGTGTCTTCGAGTATAAAATGAAGGGGTTGGACAAGATGATCTCCAAGACCTCTTCCATCACTATATCTATTATAAGGAAATGTATGGCTCTCTGTTATCTATAAGGAACAGTCCTTTGGAGGTGAATGAGGAGTGTGAGAAATCCTCCTCTCTCTATTGTCTCTGAATAGAGGCTCCATATGATAAGCACTCAGAGACAGTCACGTCAGTATGATTTTTATCTCTGAATAAGAGAGAAACTTGTTGAACAAGAAAAATACAAAGTCAGTATTTTATAATATGATGAACATAGTCCGTGGACTTCATGTTCTGATATTATATGATCTTAAGTCCCTTCTAGTTCTAATGCATGCCCTGTTTCATAACATTCTAGGTAATATGTTCTTCCAAATATAACATTATATTGTCCAAGCTTTAATGTACTTTCCTTTTTTAGCATTTTATGTACTGGTGCTATTAATCTAGGTTCTAAAGCTCCTTCCTCTTCTAACACTTCATGTTCTAAGGTCCCTTTTAACTCTAACATTATAAAGTCTGTACTCTAAATCTTGTCAAGACATTTGTGACTTTATGACTCATGTCTCTAAAGCCTAGTATATTCAATATTCTATGATTTTTGTGACTCAGTGGTATTTATTTCTAATTCCCTTTTCTTCCAGCAGTTTGTAAAGCAGCATGGGAAGAGACAACAAGACGAGTATCTCTGAATTCCTCCTCCTAGGACTTCCCATCAGATCACAGCAACAGGTCTTATTCTATGTCCTCTTCTTGAGCATGTATCTCACCACACTGTTCGGGAACCTGCTTATCATCTTGTTGATCAGATTAGACTCTCACCTTCGTACTCCCATGTATTTCTTCCTCAGTCACTTGGCCTTCACTGATGTCTGTTTCTCATCAGTCACTACCCCAAAGATGCTGGTGAACATGCAGACAGGAAGCCAGACCATTTCCTACAATGGCTGCATCTCACAGATGTATTTCTTCATATTCTTCACTGATTTGGACAGCTTCCTGCTCACAGCAATGGCTTATGATCGCTATGTTGCCATCTGCCACCCTCTCCACTATACCACTGTCATGAGCCAGGACCGGTGTTTTTTGCTGGTGGTTGGGTCCTGGACCCTCTCCTGTGCCAGCTCTTTGACCCACACCCTTCTCCTGGCCCGACTGTCCTTCTGTGCTGACAACACCATAGCTCACTACTTCTGTGACTTGGCTGCTTTGCTCAAGCTATCCTGCTCAGATATCTCCCTCAATGAACTAGTGATATTTACTGTAGGGGTAGCAGTCATTACACTGCCATTAATATGTGTCATTGTCTCTTATATCCATATTCTTGCCGCCATCCTGAAGATCCCCTCTACTAAGGGGATCTGTAAAGCTTTATCAACCTGTGGTTCCCACCTCTCTGTGGTGTCATTATATTATGGGACAATCATTGGCCAGTATTTTTTCCCCTCCTCTAGTAACTCTAATATCAAAGATATCATTTTTGGTATGATGTATACAGTGGTGACTCCCATGCTGAACCCCTTCATCTATAGTCTGAGGAACAGAGATATTAATGGGGCTCTGAAGAAAGTCCTTGATAGGGGAATGTTCTCTTGTCCTTCATAGAGCTATGATCTAATTTTACTCAGTTCATGGAATTATACCTTGTATCTACTCATTCTACAATTCACAACAATATAGAGAACTTAAACTTATTTTTCCCTATTTCTGCATAAATTCTTTGTAGAGAATCCATCAGATATCAATAAGAATTTACCAGGATGAAAATGGATAGATTTGGTGGAGGTCTTGAGTGATAGACAGACCACTCCCATGAATGCAAAGAAAACTACGATGGATTATTGTTCAGAAGCTACCTTTGTAGACTTTATGGTATTTCTGTGAAGAAAACAGATAGGGATTCTTTAGAAGTAAGAAAACTTAATTGTTGAACAGTTTGCATGATTTGCCCAAGGTCAATTTAATTTAACACACATTTTTAGTATTCCTTATATAGGCACTTTTAGGTACTAGGAATACAAAGACAAAAATATAAAACAGCCCTTTGTCCTGAAGGATGTTACACTCTTCATATAGGAAGTGCCAGGTCTCCTGAAACCAAATCAAAACCTCTTCTCAAAAGCTTACACTGATTTTCAGCTCACATTATTTTTATCCAGAAATAATACTATAGTTTGTTACAAGAGAGAGAGATAGTATAATATAGGGGAAGGAGCAATACATCTGGAGGTGGTAGACTGGGGTTCACATGCCAGTTCTCCCAACTATCATCCATCTGTGTGCTCTTTAACAAATTACTTACTCACTCTGGGCCTCAGTTTCCTCTTTTGTAAAATGAAAGAGTTAGACTGGATGACCTCCAATGTGCCTTTTTGCTCTAATTCTGTGATCCTGTTAATAGTTGGGTCTCTTTTACATTTTAGTTGGGTATAGCCCATAGAAGGTCTAGCTTCATACTGTGCAACACAAGAACAGTGAGAACCAGGATAAATTAGCAAAAATAATTTTTATTGCTTGTGGATACATTCACATTTACAGTAGCAGGGGGAGGCCCTTCTAGAAGCCCCTATGCAATGGTAGACTATAGGGGCAATCTTCTAGTATCAATAACTTTATCCCGATAGAGAAGTCAAAGTACCTAACCAGGGTAGTTATCTTTTGGATGCAACCTAGAGAGTCACATAAGTGTCTTATTGCAGATAAGGGAATTTACTTGGCCATCAGGATTCAAGCTAGAAGCACTACCAGATTCAAGAGGATGTTGATAATTCCATGTGGGTTGAGGTGTGGGGGAGGTGATAGAGATGTTGGTTTACAATTATTATGATCATAGCTGGAAACCATTAGAATAATTTTTTTTCACTTTGTCTTTCTGTTAAAAAATCTCCATAATTCTCTTACTCCTGGAATGAGAGAGTGAGTAACAAAGAGCCTGGTATTAGGAAATAGAAGTGGAGAATGTGACATGGAAATTCTAAAGCCAAGTCTCAGTAAGACTGGGAGCTGAGTGAATGAAGTCTATCGCTGGTGCCACCTATTTGTTCTCTCCCTTGGTGGTGGCCCTTGAGGTAATTGTGAAAATTAAGTGAAGCACACTGACTCCATCTTGTGACTTGATTCTGGATCAGTCCCTTTTCTATTGAATTATGGATCTAGTCCAATTTCTGTCTTGTGAGAAAACTTTCTTCAATTAGGAGAATTGAGAAAAACTTTATTGCATTGTTTGAACCTAGCCATGAGTGGCTGGGAAGCTGGGCCAACTCTACCAAAGGAACTAGGTTATGCTTATCAGAAATCCATTTAGATTTGAAGACTGATGCAAAGAGTTTTCTCACAACTATACTTCTCAAGCAATCCATATATATTATCTGGAAACTGGTCCCATACTAGTCAATCAGTTATTATTTCCATGTTCCTTTGATTGAATACAGACACTTGGGTTGATGGGACACCTCTTTTTCTGATTTCAGGGAATTTCACCTGTTGACCCTTCATCTTTCAACTTGGAAGGCCCCCAATCTTTCTTCTAGAAATCAGGCCCTCTAATTATATTTCATGTTTTATTTTGTTTATTGTAATATTTTAATACATAAAAATCTCTCTCTCCCCCTGTATTCATCGTCCAATGTCAAGCTCAGGAGGTTTGGTCCCTATTTGTTATGCAATTGGTTGCATTGCATAATAAATTTATATGCTCACTTGAATCTTTGGTTCCTCATTTATTTCAGATTTCACACATGACATTTTGACCTTCCCACCTTTTCCAGTCCTTGCATAATTTCAGCCATCCTGCCTTTGTTATTGAATCTACTGCCACAGCCTGAGGTTTCTATATTCTGCACAAACCTCATAGCATTTCAGGGTAACTTTTGAGTTTAAATCAATTGCCTAGACTCCATTCAAGCTCCTTTATGGAAAGTGTAAGTAGGAATCAGGCACAATTCCATAATTGAAATAAGATACAATATTGATATATTTAGTATGATAATTGATTTTTAGTAATATGATAATTGATATGTAACATAACAAAAGCAGACAGAGAAATGGTGTTTAGCTGTGCCTAGTTCAAGAAACAAGTCTAACTTAGAAATTTCTCAATTCTGAGTGTTGGATTAGTGGAATAGATTAGGTACACAAGACACAGTAATCTAGTGTTTGATAAAATCAAAGACTCCAGCTTCTGGAATAAAAATTTACCAATTGAAGAAAACTGCTAAGAAAACTGGAAAATGGTACGGCAGAATCTCCATATAAACCATCACCTTACACCATCTACAAATATCAGGTGAAAATGTGTACATGATTCAGACATGAAGAGTGATTTCATAACCAAATTAGGAGAGCAAAGAATAGTTTCCCTGTCTTCTCTATGGAGAAAAAAGAATTTTTGACCAAATGAGACAAAGAGAGTATCACAAGATTTAAAATGGATTATTTTGATTGTATTAAAAAGTTTTTGCACAAACAAAACCAATGCAACTAAGATTAGAAGAAAACAGAAAGCTGGGAAACAAATTTTACAGCGTGTTTCTGACAAGGACTGCATTTCCCAAATATATAGAAAACCAAGCCATATTTGTAAGTGTAAGAGCCACTCTTTAATTCACAAGTGGTCAAGGATTTGAGCAAGCAGCTTTCAGAAGAAGAATTCAAAACTATCCATAGCCCCAGGAAAAAATGCTCTAAGTCACTACAGAGTGGAGAAATGCGAATAAAAACAAATCTGAGATACCACCACACACTCAGAAGATTGATTAACATGGAAGGAAAAAAATGACAAATGTTAGAGGGCATGTTGAAAAATTGGACAATGATGTACTGTTGGTAGAGTAGTAAACTAGTCCAACCATTTTGATGAACAATTTAGAATGACACCCAAAAAGCTAACCCTGACCCTAATCATGTAGAATGACACTCAAAAAACTAACCCTAATGCTAAACCCTAACCCCTGACCCTACCTCTAACCCTAACACTTTGACCCAGCAGCATCACTCTTAGGTCTGTATCCCAAAGAGATTAAAGAAAAGAGTGAAGGACTTACTCCTCCAAAAATGCTAATAGCACCTTTTTTGTATGTGTGGTGGCAAAGAATGGGAAATCAAAGGGATGTCCATCTACTGAGGACTGAAAGAAAAAGTTGTGGTTTATGATTGTGATGGATTACTATTGTGCTATAATAAATGATTAGGAGCATGGTTTCAGAAAAGCCTAGGATGACTCTCATGAACTCATGCAAAGTAAAGTGAGAACTACTAAAAGAACATTGTATATAGTAACAGCAATATTATAAGGATGATCAATTATGAAAAACTTAGCTACTGTAATCAAGACAACAATCTAAGACAATTGCAAAGGACCCATGTTTTAAAATGCTATCCACCTCTGGAGAGAAACCTCATGAACTCTAATACATATTGAAGTATGTTTTTTCCTTTTTTCTTTTTATTGTTTTGTTTGTGTTTTCATTTACGACATGGCAAATATGGAAATGTTTTGTATGATCTGATGTGTATAATCTGTATCAAATTGCTTGCCTTTTCAAAGGGGGAGAGGGGCAATGGGAGAGAAAGAATTTAGAATTCAAAATTTTAAAAATGATAGCTAAAATTTTCTTACATAAAAATTGAAAATGTTTACTAAAACAACCACAAATAATTTTAAAAATAAAATGATTTAGGAATGCTGTACTGAATTAATGAAGACAAAACCAAGATGACATTAAACAGGAATTTTAAAATCATATTTTATGTGGTACATATTTTCATAAAATCATAAAATATTAGAGTAGGAAGGTATCTAAGAAATCATTTTGTCTTACTGCCTCATTTCATAGATAAGGAAATGAGAACCCTAGAGGTTCAAGGAATTTTTCATGGATACCCAGGTGGTAAGTGGCAAAACTGAGAACCCCACTCAGATGAGCTGACTCCACGTCTAATGCACTTTCTGCTACATAAGGCTGCATATGAATTTATTGTGTTAATAAGACTACAGTTTGTAGGATCTTCTTATTAGAACAATCAAATGAACACTCATCTTAGAGTCTGAATACTTGGGTTCCATTGTTGTAAACTGTACATGCATGACTCACATGCAACCAAATCTTATACCTTATAGACCAGTGCATTCTTCCCTATAGTACAGCTCCTAAAAGCAATTTGCATATGATCAGTCTTAGATATTGTTTATTTTTCATGGACTTACCATGTTCTGTTCCATATTGTAATTATATATAACCTTACCCATATACTAGAGTATGATCTCTAAAAGGTCGGGAACCATTTGGGTAGGCAGTGGAAGACATGACCTTTAAGGTTCCATAAAAAATTCGGGAGTCTAGAATTCTAAAATTTTTTAAAATGTTGCCTTTTATCCGCACAGTGTTGTATGGCTTTGAGTCATGGAACACTACAGTGCCCCAAGAATTAAAATTAGTATTACCTAGAAGTCACTTGAAATGTTCATGGTGGATGTGAGAATGGTGCAACACATGACAAATAAAGAACTTTAAAGAGCTGAAGCAAATATTAGCAGAGAAATTTTTGAGCAAAAAAAGAGAAAAGTTTGGACATAGAGTAGGAAGGAGGGATGACAAATGGGCAGGGTGAGTGTTCCATGGTCATGTCAGAAGAAAAGAAGGATGGAACCTAACATGTTGGGTTGAATCTAGAAACAACTTTATGGACATACATGGAAAAGAATCTCAAAGGATGGGTGGGCATAGAAGAGTTGCTCTCTGGATCATCAGAGGGAAACATTCAGAAAGAACAAAGGGATCAGGGATGCATTTGAATGTTCTCAAAGCATAGCCTAGAGCCTTATACATAATAACTGCTGAATACTGAATGTATGTGTTTGTTGAATGAATAGATAGTATGACCCCGAGCAAGTCATTTCCACTTTCTGAGCTGCTCTTGGTAATGATACAGTGAGCAGAATACTTCTCTGCATTCTGTACTACAAATAAACTCTATCTCTAAAACAGAGATGGAACTTTACTACCTAAGTTGCAGAGTTGTTTGGATGAAAGAGAGTCTATAAATTCTAAAGTGCTAAAGCGTTGCCTGCTATTTTTTTAAATTTCAGTTTGTCATTCAGTCATTGAGTATTTATTAGCTGCCTATTCTGTGCCCAGGCACTGTGCTAGGCACTGAGGATACAAATCTAACTGAAACAATCCCTACTCTCCCAAGAGTTTACTTTCTGTGTTTTCTTCATTTTTTTAGTTTTAAATCCCAACCATCTCAAGACTAGAATTAAAGTGAGGAGGATTCTTGTCTAAATCTGAAAAATCTAAGTTCTGCTTGATTATGGATGTCTCAGAGTCTGGACCAGGGCTGGTGGCATTAGATGAATGAGGCTTGCAGGAAGAGCAGCTTTGAGTTGGAGAATAAGAAGCTAATGATTTCTTTACACAGGCCCAGAGGAGTAAGGATGGACACCCCAAAGGTATTTTTCCCAATGGTGCTGAGCATTGCCTTCTCCAATCTCTCACACAAACATTGCCCTTCCCCCAACCCCAGTATATCCCTTTCACCAGGAGGCTATGGGGGAATCAGGCAATTACTCAAATGTTTATTTCTAACCAGAATCTTGGGAGCATTATCTCCCACCTTGGGGTAACTTCTTTGGCTGATAAAGCAAGAATCCCAAGCTCCTTTGTTAGTGGAGAGGAATGAAGGAGTTCTTCCTAACAAACATTGTGCTTCATCCGCTTTCCCATGCCCTGTGAGCAGCTCAGGTTTCTGAAGATTTGGATTATCCTATTCCTTCCAGATTCCCATGTATCCTGGTGAGAAGCTCTATGCTCTGGAGCTGAGAGCATCTGAATTTATCCCATGTAGGCACAGGTCAGAATGATTAGGACGTCTTTACTTAAGTAAAATGTTTGTGTGTTTACATGGTGTGTGTGTGTGTGAGAGAGAGAGAGACAGACAGACAGACAGAGACACAGAGACAGAGACCGAGAGACAGAGAAAGAGTCAGAGAGAGACAGAGACAGAGAGACAAAAAGAGCCAGAGAGCCAGAGAGCCAGAGACAGAGAGATAGACAGACAGAGACAGAGAGACAGAGAGATAGAGAGACAGAGGTAAACAAAAAGAGAGACACAGATTCACAGTACTGTTCTACTACCTTAGATTTAATAAAGAATAATGCCTAATAATAGCAAGCATTTTATTGTACTTTTTAGGTTTGCATGGTGTTTTGCACACATTATCTCATTTGATCCTCAGAAAAACACTGTGAGGTAGGTGATATTATTCTTGTTTTCCAGATGAGGAAACTGAGACTGAGTAATATAAAGTGACTTGCACAATGTCATCCGTCAAGGAGGGATAGACTGAGAAATAGAAGGGCAAGGTAGCAGGCAGAAGTAAAGCAGAGCAGTCAGGAGGAATAGGAAATAAGAGATACATACAAACATAAAAAAAGATCAGGAGCAGAATTTACATAGGAAATAAAAGCAGGAATAGTAATCATGATCTCAGACAAAGTTAAAGCTAAAATAGATCTAATGAAAAGAGAAAAATAGGGAAACAACACTATATGTCAGCCATGTTGATCAATAGTGTTTTAGACTATTTAAAATAACTAGAGTATAAGGTTGGAATATTGCTGTAGTGTAGTAAATGTTGAGTTGATGGACTTAGAAAAATATGAGAAGACTTGGACTTATGAAGGAAGAAGTTATCCACCCTCAGAGAAACAGAGGACAAAGAAGTATAGGACAGTTTTGCATAGACGCATATGAATGTGTGTCTATATATGAGTGTGATTATAGATATCTAAGTATATGTATGTATGTATGAGTATATGCATGTATATATCTTTGTATCTATGTGTGTATGTATGTATCTCTAGGTATGTATATGTGTATATGTATGTGTAGCTATGTATTTATTGGTTTGTGTGTATGTGTGTGTGTATATATACATACACACATATACATACATATATATGTTTAATTGTAGCCTTCTTGTGAAGGGGTGGGGGAGAGAAAGGCGAATAAAAAAACAAAGTAAAAAGTGCACAGCAGAGAACAAAAGGAAACTTACAAGCAAGCAAAGAAAAATGGAGAGCTCTGAACACAAAGTGTAGTATTTATTATATAGGCTTTCCTGAAATAGAAAATTTATTGCTGCATATTTTGATTCCTCTCTTACACTCTGCTGTGAACATGGCCAACCTTTTTTCTGTTTTCTTATTTTGTATTTATGAAGTTACAAAGTTTCTTTTTCTTTTCTTATTGTGTCTTTAAGTTTAAAATAAATGTTTTAAAAAAGACTTAAAAAAAAGGGAAAAAGTGGGTTCAACCCCACCTCTGGGCGGCTATCTAACTGCCTCATACGTACTTGATATATGACCTTGAGCAACTCATTTAGCTTTTAAATGTGTCAGACAATTCCCTAGGATTTATTTACTAAATCATGTACAGATTGCAATTTGTGGTGATACAGGGAATTGCTACGGTGGATTCCCATACTTCAAAAAGAACCACAAATTCTTTGAGTCCCTTTTTGTAGTTGTATATAAACTTTTTAGGTTAAAGATATTTCTTGAAAGGATTTAAGAAGGGAAAGGATTTAAAAATAAACAGAAAAAGCTTAATTTACTTAGCAGCATAATGGATAATCTTGTAACATAAGTGAATTTTCCAGAAATTGAAACCCTTACTTATAGAAGTAAAATTTGAATCATTTTAATATGAATTTTCTGCAGACTATCTTCTTGGTCTAACGTTCTTTCTTTCTAGAACAGAATATACTGCAAAAAATCCATGATTTCATCTGTGTTGATTCTCCCCCCATTGATAGCCACCACTCTGTGTTTTCATAGAGAGTCTTCATGAGTTACTGAGGCAACAATTCATTACCTTTAGAGTGACCTTCCTGTCATGATACTTTCTTCCCTTAACTTGATGCCTCCTCAGAAACATTTTTATCTCTGGGTCTGTCCAGACAGTTCAGCAGCAAGGTCCAGTTTGTGTTTTACTGGCATAGACTTTGAAAGTCCAGGGTCACCTCTATTCCATGATGAGACATTAGACAGAAATTCTAATGCAGGAAAAGGAATATACTGGTCATTCTGTGACTTGTAATTTCATTAGAATAGAAAATTCCAAGGTAAGAAACTCCATAAACCAATGCAGATTGGTGCATACTTAGCAACTTATGGTCTTAGAATATTGTTTGGGGAAATTAGCATGCCAAGTGATTCATCCGCAGTCACACAGCTGGTATTTTCCTGTTGTTCTATCGTGTCTGATTCTTTGTGGTCTGTGGACCATAGCACACCAACATTACCTATGGAATTTGCTTGGCAAAGATACTGGAGTGTTGTGCTATTTCTTTCTTCTATGGACTAAGGCAAACAGAGGTTAAGTGACATGTTCAGGATCCCACAGCTAATAAATGTCTAAGGTTGGATTTTAACTCAGGTCTTCCTGACTCCCAGTCCAGTGCTCTATGCACTGAGCTCTGGAACTGCCTCTGATTTTAGAGGAAGGATTTAAACCCAGACCTTCCTGACTCCATAGCCAGGCTTATTCACTACCCTATACCATCTATTGTGCTGAAAATAATTGAATGCTTTATTTTTGCTTAGGATCATCATAAGGAAGATAAATTAATATTCTATACTCCAATAGAATACCTTCCTGAGGAGCTACTGTGGTGCAGTGGACTCTTTTGCTCCTATCCTAAATAATACTGGGCTTCATGTTTTGTGAATTTTAATGCTTATTTTTTCACCCTGTCTTCTCTTTCTCATGGATTAGGCCATAATTGCATACTACTTTTCCTAGTTCTAATTTGCTGCTTCCCATGTCCTGCTGGAGATTGTACTTGAAATATGTACTTGAAAATCATGGAATGCAATGATCACAAAACAATTCAAGTATAAACAATGATAATAATAGCATATATCTGTATTGCTCTAAGGTTTGCAAAGTACTTTACATATCTCATCTAGCCTCACCTACTTTGTGAGATAGGTGCTTTTGGATTTGCCCAATAGAGCCCAGTCGGGAATTCTTTGAGGCAGGATTTAAACTCAGTCCTTACCTGAATTACAGTCCAACATTCTATCTGTTTTACTGCTAAGCTGCTAAATAACCCGCATGAAAAAGGAATGAATCAAAGTGAATCAAAATGAATCAAATCAAGCAAGCCGTTCAATGTTACCCATAGTAATTTGGGTGCAAGTGGTATATATGATTAGAAAAATAGGTGGATGAGTCATGAATCAAGAATGAGATGATGAATGGACAATCTCATTAATAAGTTAGAAAAAGGTCTCTATTTGACTGGATGGTTTGTTCTTTCATTTGCTCTATGGGATTTGTGAGAAAACATGGACAAGAACAATTCAGAAAGAGAAGACATGGAGAGGTTGTAATTGAACTTGGATAAGGATATAGAGCACTGGATTTGAAATCACAGACCTGGGTTTAAATCCTACCCCACTGCCAACTTCAAAATCAGCAATGTGATTTTTGAGTAAATCCGTTTAGATTCATAATCTATAAAATTCGAATTTAAATGAGATGAACTCAAGAATTCCTTCTGGCTTGAAATACATGATCTTAAGAACTCTCAGAACAGAAAATAATGTTTATGCATTTGAGCTGTTTTTTGAAGATAAGAGCAAATCAGACTATAGGAAATACTCAAAGAGCTTTATGAGAAAAGTTTACACATTTCATATCACATATCTTCAAACTCTATTGCAGAGCTGGGGGTGACAAAAATTGTTTGCTATTTGAAGTGCTCTGTGCATAAGGCTAAACTCAGCCTTGAAGAAGAGAAATGAGAACACACTTGTCTCCCTACCTTCTTTGCAGAGGCTGAGGACTATGGCTGTGGAACACTATGTATATTTGTTGGTTGATATTTTGGTTAATTTTACAAAACTTTTTTTCTTTTGACATTATGTTGTATTTTAAACCGTAGCTTTATACTTGATTGTGTTGGGGGAGGGAAGAGGGATATATTAAGAAATGAAAGTAATGTGTAAACAAAAGACATCAAGATAAAAATTAAATGCTTGGAATTTAGTTTCATAGACCAAAACATTCTGTTTGTTTTACTCTCCTACCACCAAAATCAGCCTTGTACAAAACTCACATCAATGTGTGTCTCAGCGACCATTTACAGCTAACAGTGTTCAAGATCCATTTACTGAAAACATCTGGAACCAAGATGCTAGAATCCAGATGTAGTCATTCCACTGTCATGGATGAAAAAAATAGTTTGTCATAGAAATGTTGACAGATTGTTCTTCCCCATTTTTCTTTTCTCCTTTGCCCCATCAGTTTCATCTTTAAATGCTTTTGTAATGACTGACTCATTTTCATCTCATTGCTTCTTGTTATTTTATGAAGTGATACTCCTCCTAATTTTCCACCATCTTGTTTTTGTAGTTACTGCAGGCCAAAAGATTCATTAACATAGAGATGAGTATTTTTGCAAAATTAGCTATGTTATTGTGGCATTTTTCAGTCATTTCTGACTCTTTGTGACCCCTTTTTGGGATTTTCTTCTCAAAGATACTGGAATGGTTTGCCATTTCCTTCTCCAGTTCATTTTTACAGAGGGGGAAACTTAGGCACACAGGGTAAATGACTTGGCTATGGTCACGCAGCTGTAAAGTGTCTGAGGTCAGATTTGAACTCAGGTCTTCCTAACTCCAGACCCAGCATTCTATTGAGCCTTCTACTTATCTATAATGTTAACTTTGCTGCTCCTCAAACAAGAGACATGCAGTCATTACCAGGTCCATATACAAAGTCTATCCATATTGGCAGGACCTATGAGAGCTTTTGATCCACTGGACAGCACAGAAAATTTAAGGCCACCTCCATAGTACAATGAACCATTGTGGAAAGAGGCAATGTACTTCAGTGGGTAAAAGAAAGGACTTAAAATAAAAAAAACTTAAGTTCAAATAAAGGTCGTGCCATTGACCAATTTGTGCAAATCAATTTTGGCATCAGTGTCATCAACTATAAACAGAAGGGGTTGCACAAGATGATCACCAATGCCTCTTTCATTTTTATATCTATTATGAGGAAATGTAGGGCTCTATGCTATTTAAAAGGTTCCCCTTTGGAGAGAGGAATCAGGCATGCGAGAAATCCTCTTCAACTATTGTCTCTGAATGGAGACTCTATGTGATAACTACTCCAGAGATAACCATTCACAGCAGGATGATTCTTGTCTCTGAATAAGAGGGAAATTTGTTGAATGAAGAGAGAAGGCAGTATTTTGTAAAAGGATAAACATAGTCCATGGAGTCAATGGTCTAATATTCTATGATTGAAAGTCTCTTCTAGTTCTAATGCCACATGCTCTATTTCGTAACATTCTAGGTTGTATGCTTATCCAAATATAACATTGTATTGGCTGTGCTCAAATGTACTTTTCATCTTTAGCATTTTACATACTAGTGATACCATTCTAGGTTCTAAAGTTCTTTCCTGTTCTATCACTTTATGTTCTAAGATCCTTTTAAACTCTAATATACTATAGTCTGTATTCTAAATCTTGTCAAGACATTTGTGACTTTATGACTGTTTATGAAGTCTAGTATATTCAATACTCTATGATTTTTGTGATTCAGTGGTATTTATATCTAATTCCCTTTTCTTCCAGCAGTTCATAAAACAGCATGGGAAGAGACAACAAGACGAGTATCTCTGAATTCCTCCTCCCAGGACTTCCCATCAGATCACAGCAACAGGTCTTATTCTATGTCCTGTTCTTGAGTATGTATCTCACCACACTGTTTGGGAACCTGCTTATCATCTTGCTGATCAGATTACACTCTCACCTTCGTACTCCCATGTATTTCTTCCTCAGTCACTTGGCCTTCACTGATGTCTGTTTCTCATCAGTCACTACCCCAAAGATGCTGGTGAACATGCAAACAGGAAGCCAGACCATTTCCTATAGTGGCTGCATCTCACAAATGTATTTCTTCATATTCTTTACTGATCTGGACAGCTTCCTGCTCACAGCAATGGCTTATGATCGCTATGTTGCCATCTGCCACCCTCTCCACTATACCACTGTCATGAGCCAGGACCAGTGTTTTTTGCTGGTGGTTGGGTCCTGGACCCTCTCCTGTGCCAGCTCTTTGACCCACACCCTTCTCCTGGCCCGACTGTCCTTCTGTGCTGACAACACCATAGCCCATTATTTTTGTGACTTGGCTGCTTTGCTCAAGTTATCCTGCTCAGATATTTCCCTCGACAAACTAGTGATATTCACTGTAGGGGTAGCAGTCATTACACTACCTTTAATATGTGTAATTGTCTCTTACATCCGTATTCTTGCCACCATCCTGAAGATCCCTTCTACCAAGGGGATCTGCAAAGCTTTATCAACCTGTGGCTCCCACATCTCTGTGGTGTCGTTATATTATGGGACAATCATTGGCCAGTACTTTTTCCCCTCCTCCAGTAACTCCAATATCAAAGACATAATTTTTGGTATGATGTATACAGGGGTGACTCCCATGCTGAATCCCTTCATCTATAGTCTGAGGAACAGAGATATTAATGGGGCTCTGAAGAAAGTCCTTAGTAGGGGAATGTTCTCTTGTCCATCATAGTCAGAGCTGTGAATTAATTTTACTGAGTTCAAAGAATTATACATTGTGCCTACCCATTCTACAATTCGTAAAAATAAAGACAACAAACTTATTTTTCCACATTTCTGAATAAATTCTCCATAGAGAATCCAAAATTAGAAGGAAAACAGAAAGCTGGGAAACAATTTTTACAGCAAATGTCACTGATAAAGACCTCATTTCTCAAATATATAGAGAATCTATATATTTGGAAGTCAAATTTGTAAGAATACAAGGCATGCCCCAATTAATAAATGGTAAAAACATAGTAACAGGTAGTTTTCAAATGAAGAAATCAGAGCTATCTCTATGATATGAAAAAAATAATTTAAACCATTATCGATTAAAGAAATGCAAATTAAAACAAATCTGAGACTCCACCTCACACCTATCAGATTGACTAATATGAAAAAAAGACAGGAAATGATAAATGTTGGAGAGGATGTGGGAAAATTGGGATACTAATGAACTCTTAGTGGAGTTGTGAACTGATCCAACTATTCTGAAGAGCAATTAAAAAGTATGCCCAAGGTGTTATAAAACCACATATATCCTCTGACAAAGCAATACTACTACTTGGTCTGCAGCCCAAAGAGATCATAAAACAGGGAAAAGGACCCACATGTACAAAAATACTTGTAGCAGCTCTTTTTGTAGTGGCCAAGAATTGGAAATTGAGGGCATGTCCATCAATTGGGCAATGACCAAACAAGTTATGGTATAGAATATAATGGAATGCTACTGTGCTATAAGAAATGATGACCAGGCAGATTTCAGAAAAACCTGGAAAGGCATACATGAACTGATGCTGAGTGAAGTGAGCAGAACCAGGAGAACATTGTACACTGTTATAGCAACACTGTGTGATGAGCGACTATGATTGACTTAGCGCTTCTCCTCAATACAATGATTCAAGACAATTTCAAAAGACTCATGTTGGAAAATGTTATTCACATCCAGAGAAAGAGTTGATGGAGTCTTAATGTAGATTGAAGCATATTATTTTCACTTTCTTTATTTTTTCATTTTTTTTTCTTTTGGTCTTGGTTTTTTTTTTTTTACAATATGACTAGTATGGAAATGTTTGCATGACTGCATGTGTATAACCTCTATTATATTCTTTACCATTTTAGAGAGAAGGGAGACAAGAGAGGGACAGAGAAAATTTGGAACTCAAAAATTTTTTAAATGAATGTTAAAAATGTATTTACATGTAATTAAAAATGAAATACTATTTTTAAAAATTAATTCTACAATTTCTGTTGTTTCATGTATACTAGAAGTCTATGTTTTCTATTTCCCCTCATTTCTGATCCTGGAGATTTTGGTGCACTGAAAATTCAGTGCAAGTTGACAGTGTGATATGGAAGGAAAAAAAAGCTAATGTGATCTCATGATCTTAAGCTATACTCTCAAAGACAGCGTTCAAAAAGTAGGAGGCAATAACCCTGTCAACTTCAGCCCTATTCAACCACATCTGGAATACTGTATACTGGTTAAATGTGATAATGAATACAAAGTACTTTGCAAGTCTTAACACAGCATATGTTAGCCATGATTGTTAATGTAGAAGGGGTTTAAAGTTGACCACCTTCACAGACAACATTGATGAGGTGATCAACCCTCTCTACCTGCTACTGCTCCATATTTCTTACATATTCTAAAAAAGCATCTAGTATAAAAAAAGGAAAATGTTGGATGTGGACAAATTGGGACACTAATGCACTGTTGGTGGAGTTGTGAACTGATCCAACCACTTTGGAGAGCAATTTGGAACTATGCCCAAAAGGCTATAAAACTGGGTATACCCTTTGATCCATCAATATCACTGCTAGATATATATCCCAAAGACATTCCAAAAAAGGGAAAAGGACTTATTTGTACAAAAATATTTATAGCAGCTCTTTTCATGGTGGCAAAGAATTGGAAAGCAAAGGAATGCTCATCAATTGGGGAATGGCTAAACAAGCTGTGTTATATGACTGTTATGGACTATTACTGTGCTGTAAGAAATGTCAAGCAGGATGATTTAAAAGAGATCTTAGAAGTAGGAGGGAGCTAAGAGAACATCTGATCTGACTTCCTTTTTCTCCTGAAGACACCAGTGCCACTTTTTGTCTCCTCCTATCAGAGAACCTTGCCTCACACATCAACACATCACTGAAAAACAATTAAGGCCACCTATCCTGTGTTCTTACTTTCCTAATTCTGTATTTCCAACTATTTCAATATCAATTTCCACTTTTTCCTCCTTTGCTCCAATTTCTGAGGGTATGATGGCCCTTCTTCTTAGTATCAATCTCTTCCACTTACACATACTTCCTGTACCTGGCTGTCTCTTCTTGGAGTGTGCCCATTCATCACTCCTTTTCCTCCCCTAATTTTCAACCTCTCCTTAAATAATGACTTTTTTTCTTGTGAAGAGACCACAATCTCCCTATTCTAAAACAAACAAAAACTTTATTCAAGCTCTTTTAGCTACCGTCTTTTCTTCATTTCATAAATGCCCAGGAAATGTTATCCATACTGTGTATACGCTTTGCTTCTACTTGCTTTGTTCACCCTTTAGCAAGCTGATTTTTGATCTCATTACTCAAGTGGAATTATTCTCTCCAAAGTGCTCATTGATCTCTTAGTTGACAAAACCATGGCCTTTACTCAATCTACCCTTTTTTCTTCTGAGCGGCATTTAACTCTGTTCAAGAGTAGAGACACCATCTCCTCTTACATACTATCTCCTCCCTGAGTTTTCATAAATTAACTTTCTTCTAGTTCTCCTTCTTTCTGATTGTTCCTTCTTAGTCTCCTTTGATTAATAATTAATTACTTATGGCATACCCCACACATGTGGCTGTACTGTATGACTACAATCAACCAAGAAAACACAGGTTCTCTACCAGGCATCACCATACCATCCATACATGGAACTGTTGGCTACAGCAAATGGAGATATTTTGAATGCTGTGGATAAAAACTTTGGCATTATACTTTCCAGGGATGTATACACAGATTATGAGGCTGATGTACACATTGCCAGAACTAGCTCAGTGTTTGGGGGGCTCCAAAGGAAAGAGTGGGAGGTATTAGACTGCTTATCAAAGTGAAAGACTACAGTACTATTGTACTGACCTCATTGTTGTATGCCTCTGAAACTGTGGTGATTAAAACCCACAGTTTCTGGATAATTCAATCATTTTATTAATAAGGTCATCTCATTATTAATAAATGGTTAGTCATTTGGGTATCTCTCTCACAACAAGGACCATAATGATAGCAGGCTCACAGTTTATATACACTTCAGAGAGTAGGTTTTCGTGAGGGGTGGCCATCATCTCTGACTGGATAACCGAATATGAGATGAGCTATACTAAAATGAGGATCTTGAAGTATGTGACCTATGTCACCCAAATCTTGGTCAAAGAGACATCAATTTCCATATCACTTATTAAGACAAAAGAGAAGATCCACATTTTCCCAGACCTATCTGAGAAAACATAGTGAGCAGGAATGTACCCATTAGCCCAAATTTAGAATTTCTTTTACTGTCTTTTTAGATCTTGACCTGGGTAAATCTTTAATAGAGATTTTACACACTGGTTGGTTTCTGGACCAGAAAGTAGAAGGGGGGGGGGAAACCTTGGTCCTCATACAAGAATTAGTTATTAAATATAAAAGAAATACTCATTTCTCACAAAACCTGGACAGTATAGAAGCACCATGCCAGGAAACTGACTTGCTTCCATTTGAATTGCCTTAGGAAAATTCTGAAGATCACTTGGCAAGATGAAGTACCCTACACTTATGTCCTTTCTTGAGCTAAACTGTCAAGCAGTCATACTCTGCTGCCCAGAGCACAACTCAGATGGGCTGACCACATTGTTCAAATGTCAGACGTACTTTTGCTTAAAATACTGTTTTATGGAAAACTCACACAAGGCAGGTGCTAACATGGAGTTCAGAAGAGGTGATAAAAGAAAAGTCTCTCTGAAGAACTTTGGAATTGATGTTGTGACATGGGAGATACTGGTAAACGTGTGCCCACATCAAAGATGGTTCTGTGCTCTATGAACAAAGTAGAATTGCAATAGCACAAAAGAAAAGCAAGATGTGGAAATTTAGAGATATCTTTGCCCCAAAAGTTCATTTGTGCCCAACCTGTGGTAGAGTCTTCCTAGCTCATGTTTGTCTCATCAGCCACAGTTGGACACACTTGATTCCAACATAGTGATATCATTTTGATCCTCTTCAAGAATGAAGAATCACAACCAACCAACTATACTCCTACATTCTGGGCCATCTTCTTTATCTACACTGTCTCTATTTGATTTCACTAACTCTCATGCATTCAATTATCATCCTTATGCAGATAACTCTCATATCTCTACATCCAGTTCTCATCTCTTTCCTGAGCTCCAGTCTTGTATCACTATTTATTGGACATTCCTAGAAGGATCTCAAATATTCCCATAGATACCTCAAGCTCTAGAACTGAATATCTTTCTCCTCCCCACAAAAAAAGTGTTTTCTGGATCCCCTATTTATTAATAGTAATAATAATAATAATAATAACTACCATTTATGTAGTGCTTTAAAGTTTGAAGAGTGCTACATATGTGTATATTTATATACACATATATGAAATCAAATTTGATTTTTCTTTTAAAAATGTTTACATTTTTTTTCTAAAGAAGCATTTTAGAAATTAATCTCTTTCTCCCATTACCCCTACAAATTAGTAAATTTTTAAAATATGAAAAAATAAAGACATAAGTACATAACTGCATAATCCAGCAACACAAACTCCCCATATTAGCCATGTCTGAAAATGGGTGCTTTTTTCTCCTCTTTCAGTTTATCATCTCTTTGAAGCAATGAATTCCATTTCTAAATAGTTTTGATTGAAGCATGATGTAGCAGCAAGAACCTAAGATTGAAGTCAGAGGGCCTAGAAGGGTGAATGTGGTCTTCTGTGTGTATTGCAATTTCTTCTGGTCATACTATGTGTCTGTGCCATGGTTCCTGAAGAACTAAAGTTGTGAGTTTAAATGATAGACAACGGAGAGGTACATCATAGGTGTGGACAAATGGCAACTCTTTTCAAATACATTTTACAGAGAGAGGGGCATCTATGTCTGAGGAGAGATGTAAAATCTGAAAAGGAGATGAAAGATTAGAGGATAATAAGGGATATCCCATGTGTTGTACTAGCACTCACAGAGTGTCAAGAGATATAAAGGAAGCTCCTTAGCACATTGGCTATACCTACTGTGGAGGACTAATGAAAAGACTTGAACAAGTAGCACAAACCAATGAGTTGTAATCTGTACCATTGGAAGAAGTACTTATATTAGTGCAATCACAGATCATCAAATAAAGTATTATTGTTATTATTACAATGATGATAATGGTGGTGATGATTGCAAATGGGAAGGAACAATCTGGAGAGAGCAAGGATATCACATTAAGTTCATCAAGCTCAAGTATTTTTAAAATTTTTTTTTCAAATTTCAAGTGAAAATAGTTTTAACAGAGGCCACCACACATGAAGAGAAGAAATAGTTTGACACACCTACATGGAGTACTAAGCAATTGTCCAGGTACAATCTGAAGGTCACCATTCACTATACTGTCCTCAATGATTCTCTCTGTTATGGTTAGTACATTATGGTCAGTATGTTGGGGTGTAGGGTGTGTTCAGGGAAGACTAGCACCTCCAGTGTGAGGGCTACTTTCCACCTTTGGTGTCCACCTGTTCCACCTAACTCACACCTGTGGCTCCAAGAAGCTATAGCATGCACAGCGGCCTTACACCTGTAAAACATTTTGGTAGATGGGCTAAATCGAGTTGAGGGCAACCAAGGAGTATCAAACCCATTGGTGAGTTAGGGAGGTGTCTATCGTAGGCATACAAAGACTTCCTGTGGTAGAATAGGCAGATGAGAGAAATTTGTTCTAACAACCAGGAAGGCAGCTGAAGCAGGTGCTGTGAAGCATTTAGAGCTTGGTCAGACATCAAAGACACCAAGGTCATCCACTGCATCTTGCCATCACCAATCATCTTGATTCTGTCCTGCCACTGGACTGTAATGACTCTGGAGGACAGTGAGGCTGATGATTTGCCTCACTTAACTCCAATTTACACCTGGAATCAAAAGACAATACCCATACCATTTTACCTGTCTCAAAGTCTTGTGGTGACAGGAAACTGACAAAGCAGCAGGTGTGGATACACTGAGAGCTGTAGTCACAATCCTGCACACAGGTGGCCCAGGCCATAGGGTCATTTTCTCACTGGAAGCAGCAGCACCTTGGGTGTCTGAGCAGCCTTTTAAGGATTTCACTGCTCACCTCCTGGTATGAGGAAGGAGCTAGAGAAGGTGCCCTACATTGTCTGCTTACCCAACCCTGGCCTGATTACTGTGGCAGACAAGGAATCCCATTCTGTGGTTGAAATACAAAAAAAATGTACAAAACCATCTGCAAACATGATTCCATTCACCATTGGTACATGGAATGTGTGCACACTTATAGAAAACACAAAATTCAGTACACCTGAAAGATGAACAGCTGTTGATGTAATAGAACTCAGCAGGTATCACATTCAAATAGCAGCCCTGAGTGAAACAAGGCTGGCAAACAAAGGCCAGCTTACTGAAATTGGAGCTGGATATATGTTTTTCTGAAGTGACCACAGTGAAATGGGAGTGTTGTGAAGCTAGTGTAGGTTTTGCAATCAAAACTAGTCTAATCAACAAGCTTGTATGCCTACCAAAAGGAGTGAAAGAGAAGTTCATGACAATGTGATTGCCACTGTCAGGAAAATGTCACACCACCATCATCAGTGCCTATGTTCCCACCATGACAAACCTTGATGAAGTCAAAGAAAAATTTTATGAAAACCTGGAGATCCTTATCGTCAATGTGCCAAAAGAGGACAAGCTTATAATTCTGGGTGACTTTAATGCTAGAGTAGGCTCAGATTACCAGACTTGGCAAGGGGTCCTACGGAGGAATGGAGTTGGACACAGCAACAGCAATGGTCATTTACTACTGAAGACTTGTCCATCTCATCATCTTCTTATCACCAATACTCTATTCTGTTTGCCTAAATGCAATAAAACTTCATGGATGCATCCTTGCAGCAAACATTGGCATTTAATAAACTATGTGATTGTAAGGAAAGGATACAGATGGCATGTGAGAGTGACAAAGGCCATAGAAGCAGAATGCTGGACTGATCATAGACTTATCCTCTCCAAGCTAAATATTCACATTCAACAAAAGTGGTGTCCCCAAGGCAAAATGACTACCAGAAGAATTAACGTCAACAGATTATATCTCTTTTCTGAGTGGGATCAGTCTTTTGCTCACTTGAAGGAAAAGTTGAGCCAGTACAGAGTTGGCAACAGTGGAGCAGAAAAGCAGTGGACAGCTTTCTGAGATTCTGTGCATAGCACTGCATTTGCTCCTCTGGGTCAGAACACTCACAAACACCAAGACTGGTTTGATGAAAATGATGAGGAAATTTAGAAGCTGCTAAATGAAAAATGAGAACTCCACAGGGTTTACCAACAGGATAGTTCATCCACCTCTAAGAAGGCAGCATTTAATTCCATCAGAAGTAAAATACTAGCAAAGCTTAGAGAGATGCAGGATTCTTGGATCAGTAAGAAGGCAGAAGAAATTCAGTTTTATGCTGATAGCAATAATCCAAAGCACTTTTATGAATTCTGAATTCTATTTATGAGTCAAAGACTTATAGTGCATCTCAGCTTCTCAGTGCTGATGGAGCCACATTGATAAGTGGTATCTTAGATAGATGGGCTGAATGCTTCCATAGTGTTCTCAACAGACCATTGTCAGTCAATTGTGAGGCCACTGACTGTTTATTCAGGTTGAAGTCAATCCTTCCCTAGGGAAAATTCCACCTGAAGAAGAGGTTTTGAATGCCATTAGATTCTTTTCATGTGGTAAAATACCTGGTGCTGATTCTATTCCAGCTAAGATTTGCAAGGTAGGGCCTCCTTTACTCATAAAAAAGCTGACTGAAATTTTCCAAGTCATATGGCAAGAGAAGGTTATCCTGCAGGAGTTCAAGTTCAAGTTCCATTGTCCATCTCTATAAAGGTAAAGGAAATAGATTGTCCTGTGACAGTGATGGAGGAAAGAGGGTCTCTCTCTTAGTCCTTGCTGGCAAGATTCTTGCCATAATCTTCCCTAATAGGCTAATCCTTCACCTGGAAGATGGTCATCTACCCAAGAGCCAGTGTGGCTTTAGAAAGGGCTGAGGAATAGTTGATATGGTGTTTGCTGCCCAACAATTCCAAGAGAAATGCCAGGAGCAGAACAGAGATATGTACACAATGTTTGTATCTGACAAAGGCCTTTGATACTATCAGTTGTGAGGGCTTATGGAAAATTATGTAAAAATTTGGTTGCCCAGAGAAGTTTATCACATTGTACATCAATTTCATGACGGTATTGTTGCCCAGGTTCTGGGTAACAAACAATGCTTTCATGCTTTCCCAGTCACCAATGGAGTGAAACAAAGCCGTGTGCTTGCTTCCACATTTTTTAAACATATTTTCAGCCTTGTTGTCAAATGCCTTCAATGAGGATGAACATGGCATCAAGGTCAGCTACTGTACAGATGGTTAATTCTTCCACTTGAAAAAGCTATAAGCCAAGACCAAAGTAGAGGGAATGATGGTGCATGATTTTCTGCTTGCAGATGATTGTGCACTCATTGCAGCCTCTAAAGCTGAGATGTGACAAAGTATCAATCAATCAAAGGATCAATTCTCTGCTACTTGTATTAATTTTGGCCTAACAATCAAAATCAAGAAAACACAGGTGCTCCATCAGCCATCACCACACCATCCATACATGGAGCCATCAGTTATAGCATATGGAGAAGTTTTGAATGTAATGGATAAGTTCACTTACCTTGGTAATGTACTTTCCAGGGATGTACACATTAATAAAGAGGTTGACACATGCATTGCCAGAGTTAGCTCAGTGTTTAGGAGGCTTTGAAGGAAAATATTGGAGAGAAGTTTTAGACTGACTACCAAACTGAAGGTCTACAGAGCCATTGCGCTGACCTCATTGTTGCATGCTTGTGAAACCTGGACAGTCTATCAATGCCATGTCAGGAAACTTAATTGCTTCCATTTGAATTGTCTCATGAAGATTCTAAAGATAACTTGGCAGGATAAGATACCAGACACTAACAAACTAAACTGTCAAGCGGTCAAACTCTGCTTCAGAGAGCACAACTCCAATGGGCTGGCCATGTTGTAACAATGCTAAATGTACACTTACCAAAAAGACAGTTTCATGGAGAAATCACAAAGGGCAAGCACTCACATGGCGGTCAGAAGAAACAATACAAGGACACTCCCAAGGTCTGTCTTAAGAACTTTGGAATTGCTTGTGTGGCATGGTAGATACTCACACAGGACTGCTCAGCATGACGTGGCCATATTAAAGAAGGTGCTGTGCTCTATTAGTAAAACAGAATTGAAACAGTTCAAAGGAAATGCAGGATGTGCAAATTTAGAGAATCCACCCCAAATTTTCACATGGACTATTTGTGCACAGTCTGTGGTAGAGCATTCCAATGATCAGTCATAGTCACACCGAATCTTGACTTTAGGATAATGATGTTGTTTTGGTCTTCTTAGATAACAAAGGACAACAACCAACCAACCATTACTACTCCCATCGTAGCTTGAAAGCAAGACTGTACCACTAGTGTGGTGGCCTCTGCTCTCACCAACTTCCCACTCTCTCTTTTTTTTGATATTTTAGTAACTTCTTATTTGTTTATTTTTAGTTTTCAACATTCATTTCCACAAGATTTTGAGTTATAAATTTTCTCCCCATTTTTCTCCTACTCCCACCCCAAAATAGCAAGCCTACTGAATACCCCTTCCCCCAATCTGCTCTCTCTTATATCCTCTCCCATCCCCCCTCTAACTTTCTAGTAGGGCAAGATGGATTTCTATACCCCAGTGCCTGTATATCTTATTTCCCAATTGCATGTAAAAAACCAATTTTTTTTAACATTTGTTTTTAAAACTTTGATTTCCAGATTTTTTCCCTTCTTCCCTCTTCACACACCTACTGGGAAGATAAGCAATTCAATATAAGTTGTACATGTGTAGTTATGCAAAACATTTCCATAATAGATATATTGTGAAAGACTAACTGTATTTCCCTCCATCCTATCCTGCCCTCCACTTATTCTATTTTCTACTTTGACCCTGTCCCTTTTCAAAAGTGTTTGCTTCTAACTACCCCCCCCACCTGCCCTCACTTCTATCATCCCCCTACTTTCCTATAGGCTAAGATCCCCAATTGAGTGTGTATATTATTCCCTCTTCCCACTCTCTTTAATATCATAGAAGCATAGAATTCCAAGACTATAAGGGGCCTCAGAAATCATTTAGTACAACCCCTGCTTTGAAAAAGGAATCTCGTACAAAGCATGCATGAAAAATAGACTCTCCTAGAACACCTCCAGTGATGGGGAAAGAGGGTTCAATTTGATGTTGAACAACTCTTATTATTAGGAAATGATTCATTATGTTGAACCCAAATCTAACTCCCTTTAACTTTCCCATTTTGATCTTAGTTCTGCCCTTAGGGGCCAAGCAGAAAGATTCTAACCCTTCACCCACCTGCTAGTTCTACTGTTGTTTGAAGGAACTAATCTTGGCCTCTGCCCAAGTCTTCTCTTCTTTAGATTACACAATCCCAGTTATTAGATAGTAGAAACAACAGAATGATCTCAAAGGAACATTAGAGGCCATCTAATCCAACCCTCTCATGTCGCAGGTGAGAAAACTTAGACCCAGTGAGGTTAGTTGACTTGGCCAAGGTCACACAGAGAAGTGCATATGATTTCAGAGTTGGAACAACAGAGATCCGGTGTTTTGTTTTGTTTTCATTTTAAATATGAGGAAACCAAACACAGAGCAAATATGTAATAGATCTGGAATTTAAACTCAGGTTCTTTGCATCCAGATTTATCAATTTGCATTATACAAGGCTTCTTTATATAGGCTAGTTTCTAGGCCCTCAGAATCCTGGTCTTCTGTCACTGAACTCACTCCAACTTGTCGTTGTTCCTCCTAAAAGGAAGAATTATAAAATCCCTATATAATGAAATGGCTGAGATCTCACCCTCATTGGTCCATTTGTGCTGCTAAACAGCTCCACTGGCCAAGGTCACTTAGTCAATATCGTGGAAGCATGAGATTTAGAGTTGGAAGGAATGTTAGAGATCATCTAGTCAAATCCCTTCATTTTAGAGAGGAATAAATTAAAGCTCAGAGAAGTCCTTCACTTGTGCTTGAACAGAGGCCACAGAGGAGCTCCTCTGGGGCCCAAGAAAATACGTCACTCCAAACCTGCCCCCCTCAAAAGGGAACCAGATGAAAGATTACATTTGCATTGTCTAAGAGTCCCTTGGGTTCCAACCAGGGCTACCTGGAGCTGAGGATGAAGAATTACTCTTTGTCCTTAATGAGGAGTTTAGAGGATTGTGCTCCAAGGAGACATTATAATCCAGGGAGACACTCCTAATTTGCTCTACACTGTGACCCAGGTCCTGCTCCAAAAGGAAGCCTCTGTGTCCATATTCCAGACCATCTCCTCTGTGGCTACACAAGAGATTCTCTGGGTCTTCATTGTGAGTTTACCATTATCTAGAGGAGATACATGGAAGTGACTGAAGCAGCCTCTTCTGTTAGAGCTCATGCAGAACAACCAGGTAAACGATGAGGGAGGGAGGAAGGATGTTAGAAATTCAAAGATACATGAAGATCTTTATCCCTCTTTCCTTTCAGACAGTTAAGGGCTGAGAATTGGTACTGGAAAGAGGCTTATTTACACACTGAGATTTCTATCTCTCCTTCCCACTAGTACAACCCCAGGCAAGCCATCTCTAAAGTTACTGTGAGAAATGTCTCTCAGGCCTTCCAACCCAACCCTGTGGGTGGTATCTAAGTCACAGAGACCACTGAAAAGACTAAGAACCCTAAGACCTTAGTGCCTTTGTCTCCTGTCCAGTGATGGATTCCTTTGGTCTGTTCTAATACCATTCCACTATAGCTTCTCCCCTTCAAAGGAGGTGAAAATCGTAAAGGTCTTTGGGTAATTGGATTATAGTAGCACTGGTGAAGAAGACAGGGAGAAAAACTTAGGGAAAGGCCAATAGAAAGGAAAAAGCAGGATCAAAAATAGAGAAATCATGAAATAGTAGAATGAAGAGGATGAAAGGAAAATTACATCTTTATTTTCACTAGCCTTTGTTTGAAATTTAATACTTCTTTCTATTATGAATATAAGTAAAAAAATCATTCTTAGAAGTGATCCAGGGTGCGGCTAGGTGGCACAGGGAATAGAGCACCAGCCCTGGAGTCAGAAGGACCTGAGTTCAAATCTGGCCTCAGACACTTGACACCCTTACTAACCGTGTGACCTTGGGCAAGTCACTTAACAACTTAAGTGATCCGTATGTTTCTCCAGACTGTTAAAGGGCTGCGTGATGCAAAAAACGCAAGAACTCTTGAGAGAGAGAGAGAGAGAGAGAGAGAGAGAGAGTGAGAGAGAGAGAGAGAGAGAGAGAGAGTGTCAAGGTTGTAATTGAGCCAGATTGTACAGCTTGTGAGAACCAATTTTTAAATTTTAATTGTGAGCATTTACATCTTAGAAATGTTACAAAACATGGTTTGATTTACTGTTTTGTTGATTATCTAGACCAAGAAAGTGATGGAGAAAGGGTTAATAATACAAATTACACTTAGAAATGTGTCTTGTATACAATTTTTCAGGGAACTGTTAGTTAAATATTTATTGGAACATTGCTGGATATAGGCTTCCCCTAACATATACTGACATGCCCTTAAAATATGTTTGAAAGAAAAAAATCATAGTCCTATAGAACTGGAAGAGAGATGAATAAGTTCTACCAATGAGTAAGTTCAGGCTTGGAGAGATTGACAGTTCCTCAGTAAGAATTGATCCATAGTCACCAATAAGTGGGAGAGGCAGGACTCAAAGTCGGAGTGGCCTTCTCATTATTAGCCCAATGGTCTTTTCACTCTGCCATTTTCTGTCCTTTCACAGTATATAATTTTATGCTTACTTCAGTACCTTAGTAATTCATGGATCTGTGATTTCCTCTTTGTAAATACCCTGTCCCTTGATGCTGATTAAAGCTCTATCTCCCTTAGTAGAAAGTCTTCATGAGCTGCTATAGATAAAACAAAACAAAACTCTTCTTCATCTTTGGGCCAACCTTTTGGGGATAATGCTCTAGCTCACATTATGATGAGGCTGGCCCTCAAACAATAGACAGAGGATCCGGTGGTAAGTTTATACTCAAAGCTTCACTAGTCTGACCAAGTCCTCCCAGAGTTTATGCCCTGCTGGTACAACCTTCTAAAGTCCAAGTTCACACATCATAATGAAGAGTCAGAGGACAACTTTAACGCAGGTATAGAGCAAATATTAATTTCTCCATACAACCCCATTTTGGACACCGAGTATTCATAGACCATAGATACGTTTAGAACTGAAAGAGACTTTCCAAGTCATCTAGTACAAAATTCATTTTACCAATTAGGAAACTGAAGTCAAAAAGGTTAAGTGGCTTACCTAAAATTTACTGAGCTAAGTAGATGGAACTGGAAATCCATTATTCTGACTTGAAACCCATGGTATTTCAAGTATATAGCCCTCATCTATAGGTGGGGAAGAGGTTAACATAGATGTATTACTCATTTGCTCTTCCCCACCACTTAACATCATTCCTTGAGTGGCACCTCATTCAGTTTTAAAGCTGGGAAACCCCACTACTATGAGAGATCAATGACACCTGTCTCCTTTGCTGGTCCTTGACCCCCCAGAACCCTATAAAGAAAAAGTGGATCCTCAATAAGGGCCAGAGTGCAATACCCTTGGGCAGTTCAGGGTGAGAAATTTTCTCCTAAAGCATACTCCCAAGAAATTTTTTCTAGCTTCAGAGATGCAGAAGATGGAGAGCAAATTGAACGGTTTTGTGGCTAATTCCCACCTCTAAGGGACTCAGAAGAGGGATAAACTGAAATCTGCCTGTCTTATCTTATAGTACCAATAGTGGGGGCATCCCCATTAGAATCCCTAGGACACACACACACATACACATACACACACACACACACACACGCACATGCGTGTGCAAGCATGCATACACACACTCATGTAGGCTAGCAGGGAAGCTACAGCTGCTTCTTTTGCTGTTATTGCTTAGAGAGGCTTAAGCTATGCTTCTAGTATATTTTAATTTCCTTTTTAAAATTATTTTTAAATTAATTTGTTTCCAATTAATAAGAATTTGTTTTCTATCTCTCCCATCTTTCTCCCTGAACAAAAGAATAAAACTCTTATAATTCAATGTCCAAATGTAGGCTATAACTCAGGTTTTATAATGATCAGAATAACTACCTTAGATTAGTGTGTTAATTCATCACACCAATCCCATGAAACCATCAAAGCAAAGATATTAATAATTTATCAATGAGGAAGCTGAGGCCCATAGAGGTAAGATGATTTGTCCAGGGTCACACAGCCAGGATCTTGAGTTTCGAATACCATACTGTCTACAAACCACTCTTCACGTCTAAGAACAGGAGATGTGGCAGAGAATGGCCTATATTTGTACCAATAAGACAATAATCCATCCTTGACCTGGTGAGGCTAATTAATTAAATACACTACATCAATTAGGCCCCATCCAAGTACTGTTTTCTCTTGAAAGTCTTCTCTAGTTCTTCCAAACTTCACTGATCTCTGAGCAACTCCATTTAGATTGTACCAAGCAACCTAGCACTTGCTTAAAAAAGTCTTAAATTGTTCACTGAATAATCATGTATATTAATCTCAGTTCCTCTTAATAATAACTCATATATTTAGAGGGCTTTCCTCCCCAAAACTTTGAAGTTTAGAGTATGTTTGGAGCCCCATTTCATAGACAAGGAAACTGAGTCACGGAGAGGAGAAGCAGTTTTTCCCTGATCACACCACTGGAAGTAGACTTTGCTAAGGCTCAAACCCAGCTTTTCAGAGTTTAAGTTGAAATTTCTCCTTATTGTCATCCTTTTATCCAGGACAGAGATTGTGCTCTTAACCAAAGACCAGAGCGTAAGACTAGGTATAAAGAGGGAGCTCAGAAAGAATTGACTTACAGAGTATTTTCGTTCTCACAGACAATGGGAAACACACAGGACAGGAAAATAGAACAAGCATCTCTGAATTTATCCTCTTGGGACTCTCCGAACGGCCAGATCAGCAGAGACTGCTTTTTGGGCTTTTCCTGGCCATGTACCTGATCACCGTGGTGGGGAACCTTCTCATCATACTAGCCATTAGCTCTGACTCCCACCTTCAAAGTCCTATGTATTTCTTCTTAGCCAACCTGTCCTTTGCAGACATCTGTTTTACATCAGCTTCTATCCCCAAGATGCTGGTGAACATTGAGACTCAGCATCAGACTATCTCCTATGTTGAATGTATCACCCAGCTATATTTCCTTCTTGCATTTGGGGGTTTGGACAACCTCCTTCTGGCTGCAATGGCCTATGACCGCTATGTGGCTATCTGCCGTCCCCTTCACTACGCCACAGTCATGAGCCCCCAGCACTGTATGCTGATGCTGAGTGTGTGCTGGGCTCTGACCAATATTCCTGCCCTGACGCATAGCATTCTGCTGGCCCATCTGGACTTCTGTACTCATCATGCCATCCCCCACTTCTTCTGTGATATTAGCCCCCTGATCAAGTTGGCATGTTCAGATACCCACTTAAATGAATTAATGGTAATCATCATGGGAGCAATATTCCTCATTGTTCCCCTTGCCCTCATTGTCCTCTCCTATGCCCAAATCACCTCTGCTATCCTTGGTTTCTCTTCCCCTGAAGGGAGATGGAAAGCCTTCTCTACTTGTGGGTCCCACCTCACTGTTGTTTTACTCTTCTATGGTTCCCTAATGGGCGTGTATTTATTTCCATCATCAAGCTACTCTGTCCAAAGGAAAAGTGCAGCTGCCGTCCTCTACATGGTAGTGACCCCCATGATGAATCCATTCATCTATAGCCTGAGGAACAGAGACATGAAAGGGGCACTGGGGAGGCTTCTTGGCAATGGGAAAACTCTCTCCTCTCCATAAAAGCAATGACTGCTCTTGATGCCAACTTCACCCTACTCCAGTCCACCCAAGCCTATCTCACTTCACTCCACTTTCTCTAGTCCTGAGATTTCCAGTGTCAATCACCTTGGGCTATTATGAAAGAGATATCTGAGAAGTCTGCACTGGGTGAAGCTTAGGCTGGTCAAACCTTCCATGGGGAATTAGAAGATTTCCTTCATTTCCTTTTCATTCATTTATTTATTCAACAAACCTGTATTTATCAGACTCCTACCATGTCCACTGGTGATGATATAAAGTTTAGATAAATCATGGTACCTGTCCTCTTGGTGTTTACAGTGTGGACCCAGTGTTGTTCCACAAAAAAAGTACCACTTTAGCAGTGCATCAGAGCCACATAGGGAGAAAACCCTGTACTTTCTTCCTGCCAATATGCTATCAGTCCAGACCCAAAATATCCCAGGGCTGCTAGATACCCAGGGTATTCAAGAGGAACAGATTATAAAGGTGTTTTGAATAGAAAGATTTTGAGCTACTATACTAGAAAAGTAATATAGGGCAGAAAGAAGGTACTGAGGTGGTAGGGATGGGGATGGGTGTGGAATAGGGAGGGAGGGGCTGCATGCATACAAAAACCTTCCCATTATACCTGTTGTTGCTGTTGTTCTGAAGTTTTGTGTCTGCCAATTCATTTTTTCTACCAATCATGTTTCCAGTGTTTTTAATAAACAAAGGGTTATTTTTTTATTTTGAAAAATGGTGAAGTTGTGGAGTCCAAGATGTGTTTATACTCCAGAAGGAATTTAAATTTCATATCTGGAGAAGTAAGGTGAATATTCCAATTTAGGTGTGTGAATAATAAAACCTATTATGATAGTTTGCTACCAGTTAAGGCGATGTGGGAAAAGTTATCAAATTGTATAGCATTGCTTCTTTCAACACTTTCTCTCATTGTAAGAAGGCTTTTTTAGTTCTCCTTAATCTTAACACTATCTCTCTGACACTACCCTACCTCCCATACTTACCCTGCATGTATCTCGTTTATTCATACTTGTTCACATGTTATCTTCCCCATTAAATTTCTGAGCAGGGGCTGTCTTTTGCCTTTCTTTGTATCCCTACCATTTAGCCCAGTGTGTGGCACATATTAGATGCCTATTAAATGCTAGCTGACTGCAATCAATTCTTTCTGTTTCATTCATAGGTTCATCTGTTTTAATAAAGGGTACTATTTTTGTAAGAAAAAATATATAAGAAAAGTGTGCTTTCTCTTCATTGTATAGCCTCACCAAAAGTGATTTGAGTAAAATTTTTGCCCACTTTCTTTTTTCTTTGCAATGCTTAATTCTATCCTCTGGGAATCAGTTTTCTTTGTAAAATAAAGACATCAAATTCAATAATCCCAAGGTCCATTCCAGTAGTAGCACTGTGAACCAACATTGTATCTTCTAATGCCTCTTGTAATCTAGCAGTAAAGTCCCTTTAAGCTCTGGCAATCTATTCTCTCAAGCAAATCAGACTTAAGTAACAGTGGCAGTATATCACTCAGTGACCTCATGGTAGAAAAGGCTAATTCACTTTTCAGAAGTGAATAGATATCTATAAGCTTATAGAATGTAAGACTGGAAAAGACTTTGGAATCTAATGGTTCCTAGACCCTTCTTTTTTTTTTTTTTTTACCAAAATAAGTTCATGGTTTCCTATATGATAGAAGTTTTACTTTTAGTATCTGTTGATTAAGAAAATTCATGACTTCATGAATTTAATGCCATGTTCAGATTGATTTATATTTTATTAATCACAAAAGCATTTACATATAGTTGAAAATATTTATAGATATCTGGGAGGTATATTATTCCTTCAATTTTCAGGGAAAAGTTCATATACTTATTATAGTGAGTTATTTTATGAAATTGACTTCTTGAGAAAACTTCATGGTCCAGGCAAGGGTCCACAACCTGTAGTATGCTGAAACTCACCCAAACTGGTTGTCATGAATCCCTTGTTAAATTTTCTGTGTGAGCATTTATATCTCAGAAATCAGCAAATTCTGCAAATCAAGGCCTGATCTGGCTTTGTTGATTGTCTAGACTTAAGAAAGTGGCGGAGAGATTTTTAATGATGCAAATTCAACTTAAAAATGTATTATGCACACATTTCTTCCAGAGAACTTATTGATAAGTATTTACCAGTCCACCTCTGTGACCACAGCTAACAGATTTGGAATCACTGATCTAATCCAACCCTCTCACTTTACAGATGAGGAAAATGTAAGTCAAAGAAATCTCTTTCCTCATCCCGAGTCCCATGGCTGGTAAGTAGCAGAGCTGACAATCAAACCTCTATTTCCTCATTGAAAGTCCACTTCAAACTATTGACAACTGAATCTGACCAAAGTAATATCATAGAGGAGAATATGAAGGTAGGGGATAAAGGAAGGCAACAGGCAGGACCAAGGGAAGATGAGTAGAGAAAAGGGCCACTGTTGAGGGAGAAGTAATAGTAGGTCCTGAACCAAGGAGAGAAGAAAGTTCCATCTTAAAGCATTCCTCCTTGGAAATGTCAGCTAACCACATATAGCTAGGATTTTTTTTTCCTGATGCGTAGTAGGAGCTGTCTAAATTATCCTAATATCTCTTATTATTCTTAGACCTCAATTAGGATATTCACTTTGCTTCTCCTAATATAAAATTCATTCAATAAGAATTTGTTAAATGCCTACTAAGTGCAAGACTCAAGACAATAGCTGGTGTTTATAGACCTCTCAAACTTGACAGAGTGCTTTCACAGCCATGATCTTATTTAAACTTTATAACAAGCCTATTAGCTAGGCACTATTAATCAACAACAAGCATTTATCAAGTGCTTACTTTGTGCCAGACACCTCACTACGGCCTAGGAATACATAAAGGCAAAGCAGTCCCTGCCCTCGAGAGGTTTACATTCTACTAGAGGAGTATAGCATGTTCTTAGGTAAGTAAGTAAACACAAACTTTTACATACAGGCTATGTTTCCCATATGTGTTATGTGTATATCCACATGAGTTTGTCTAAATGTGGCTCATAGGAAGGCATTTTAAATATCTTAGGAATCTTATCAGACTCCAGTGAAGATTTTGACTCCTCATTAAAAGACAGCCAGCAGCTGGGTACAGGAAGCTAGCCTGCTCTGATCTCTTCAGAAAGGCTATTGGAAACTAGAATTATATTCACCTACTCCCCCTAAGTGGTGCTAATCTAGGAGAAATGATTTTTTAGCTCTAAGTTGCTTTCTTGGTTAATAACAATAAAAATAACTACCCTTTATAAAGTGTCTTTAGTTTTGCAAAGTACTTTACTAATATCATTTCATTTTATCCACAGAACAACCTTGTGAGGTAGGTGTTATCCACATTTTACAGATGGGGGAATTGGGACAGACATAGGTTAAATGAGATTTGAATTCAAAAGAGATTTGAACTAAAGTCTTATTGACTCCAAGTCCAGTGTTCTATCCACTGCCTCACCTTCATAGGGAAGGATTACTCCAAGCTGTATTCTAAGATGTGACTCCCTTCTCATCAGGTGCCAGCTATATAAAGAGCATCATAAATCTCAGAAAATAAAAATAATTCATTCAAACAAATAGCGAACAAAAACCACAGGAACCATACCAATTAGAATGTGCTAGATGCTAGATAACATGAATTAGCTTTCCCCCTAAGAGTTTTCTCAGGTCAACTGAGAGAGTGAGTCCTCAGTCTCAATCAAAGAAATCAAAGTAAAATTTCCCCACGTTTCTAAAGCAGCAAACTGGAGATCAATGACATGGAAAGGCACTCATTCATTTACTTGTCATTTGACTTCTGAAGTATTTCTCTCCCTTCAGGGGCTTGTCTGATAATTTCTTGAAAGATGCTGTCCAGGTCCTCCTTTTGAATATGACTTTTGGGTAGGCCAAGGATTCTGACATTGTCTCCCCTGTATTTATTTTCCAGGTCAGTTGTTTTTCTAATGAGGTATTTTGCATTTTTTCTCATTCTTTTGAATTTATTTGATTGATTCTTGATGTCTCACAGAGTCATTAGCTTCCACTTGACCAATTCCAACTTTTAAGTAGTTGTTTTCCTCAGCTGTTGTACTGCCTTTTCCATTTGGTCAATTTTATTTTTTTAAATTTAAATTTATTTATTTACTTTCAGCTTACAATGTTCAGTTCCACAATCCCTGGAGTTTCAAATTTTCTCCCTCTCCCTCTCCTCTGCCTTCCTCCCCGCCATGGTGGCATGCAATCAAATATAAGATCTACAGATATCTTCACATTGAACATTAGTCAAATTGTAAAGAGGGGTTATAACCAAGGGAGTGAACAATGAGAAAGCAGGGACAAAATAAAACAAAACACAAAAGAGAAAGAGCAAATCATTTGCTTCAATCTGCATTCAAACTCTGTAGTTCTTTCTCTAGATGTGGATATCCTTTTCCATCACGAGTCTTTTGGAGTTGTCTTCTCGTGTTTCTCAGAGGAACTCAGGCTATCAAAGTTAGTTGTCACAAATACAATATGTGTGTAATTGTGTACAAAGTTCTCCTGGTTCTTCTTTCCTCACCCTGCATCAGTTTACGTAAGTCTCTTGAGATTATCATGAATTCTGTCTGCTCCTCATTTCTTATAGCACAATAGTATTCCATTACATTCATATACAAAAACTTGTTTAGCCATTCCTCAATTGATGGGCATCCCCCTGATTTCCAATTCTTTGCCACCACAAAAAGAGCTGCTATAAATATTTTTGTATATACAGGTCCTTTGCCCACTTCTGTGATTTCCTTGGGATACAGCCCTAGAAGTGGTATTGCTGGGTCAAAGGGTATGCACTTTTTTATAGCCCTTTGGTCATAGTTCCAGATTGCTTTCCATAATGGTTAGATCAGTTCACAATTCCACCAACAATGCATTAGTGTTCCAATTTTTCCACATCCTTTCCAACATTTATGATTTTCTTGTTTTGTCATCTTAGCCAATCTGACAGGTGATATGTTGTTTTGATTTGCATTGCTCTAATCAATAGAGATTTAGAGCATTTGTCATATGTTTATAGATATCTTTAATTTCTTCCTCTAAAAACTGTCTGTTCATATCCTTGGTCAATTGTGCTTTTTAAGGAGTTATTTCCTTCAGTGGATTTTCGTATCTCCTTTTCCATTTGACTAATTCTACTTTTTAAGCAGTTGTTTTCTTTTTCTAAGCTGTTGACTCTTTTTTTTTTCACAATTCTCTTGCATCACTCTCATTTCTTTTCCCAATTTTTCTTCTACCTCATTTACATGGTTTTTAAGCTCCCTTTTGAGGTCTTCCATGAATTCTTTCTGGGCTTGAGTTCATTTCCCAATTTTCTTTTTTCTTGGGGCTTTGCCCATAGGCATTTTTACATTGTCATCCTCTTCTGAGTTTGTCTTGATCTACTCTGTCACCATAATAACTTTCTAAGGTCACATTCCTTTTTGTTGTTGTTGTTTTTGCTCATCTTTTTTGGACTTTTTCCTTTCTTTTAAAGTTGAGCTCTGCTCCTGGGGGTGGAAGGACTGTCTCAGGCTTCTTGTGCTAGGGGCTGCAGGCCCTGAATGTTTACTTGGTGCTACTCTAATATTGCCCTGAGGTCCATGGGGGACCCTCATGTCTGGTGCTATGCTAAGAAGGTGGGGTTAGTGGGAGCTGGTGTTGTCGGAGGTTATAGGAATCTGGCAAACTTACCTGGTGCTGAGCCAGGATCCTAGTGCTGGTACCTTATAAATTTGACTCAGTTCTCTATATATTTGAGAAATGAGACCTTTATCAGAGGCTTTTTCATGCAACCTTCTTTAAGAATACTTTCCTGGAAAAAAATCACTATGGATTAGAGAAATGCAAATCAAAACAACTCTGAGGTACCACATCTCACCAGTCAGATTGGCTAAGATGAGAAAACAGGAAAATGATAAATGTTGGAGAGGATGAGGAAAAATTGGAACACTAATGCATGATTGCGGAGTTGTGAACTGATTCAACCATTCTGGAGAGCAATCTGGAACTAAGCCCAAAGGGCTACAAATAAGTACATACCCTTTTACCCAGCAATACCACTTCTAGGGTTGTATCACAAAGAGTTCATAAAAGTGGGAAGAGGCTCTATATGTACAAAAATATTTATAGTAGCTCTTTTTGTGGGGGCAAAGAATTGGAAATCACTGAGATGCCCATCAACTGGGGAATGGCTAAACATGTGGTATATGAATGTAATGGAATACTAATGTGCTATAAGAAGTGAGGAGCAGACAGACTTCATAATAACCTGGAAAGACTTATACAAACTGATGCTGAGTGAGAAGAGCAGAACCAGGAGAAAATTGTACACAATCACAGACAGACACAATGTATGAGTGACAACCAACTTTAATAGACTGTACTCTTCTCAGCAATACAAGGTTATGAGACAACTCCAAAAGACTCATGATAGAAAGAGACATTCACATCCAGAGATAGAACTACAGAGTTTGAATGCAGATTGAAGCAAACTACCTGCTCTCTTTCTTTTTCTTGTTTTGTTCTGTTTCCTCTTTCCCATTGTTCATTCCATCAGTTATAATCTTTCTTTACCACCTGACTAATGTTTAATGGGAAAGTATTTGCAGATCCTATATTTGATTGCATGTTGCCATTGTGGGGGGGAGGGGGAAAAATTTGAAAACTCAAGGGAATGTGGAACTGAATCTTGTAAACTAAAAGTAAACAAATAAATTAATAGAAAAAGAAAGAAAAAAAGAGAATATTTTCCTGATTTCACTAGGTGTTAGTTCCCTGCCCCAAAATTACATATTTTGCATTTAACCTGAGGTTCAAGCCTAAATATTTGCCTAAGACTCCCTTTATTTGTGGAAAGAATCATTACTTGATGGTCCATGCCTTCGTGGAAGGTGAAGATGAAGACTGGAAAAAGAGAATTCTTCTGACTTACAGCTTCAAGAGAGGACAGAGTTCCAACTCTCTTCAGCCCAAGAAACTTGGAAGATCAGCAGGATCTCACTCCAGTAAAAGGGGAGTACATTCTAGGACAAGAAGCACTCCAGCAAACCGGCAGCATGCCTCACCTCAGCAAACCAGTGGGAGATCCTGAACCCCAATACAGTGGAGCAGGCAAATGCCAATACCAGGACCTTCTACATGCCTCAGAGTAGCCATGGGAACAGACGGACTCCAGCTCTGAGAACCACCACGTGCTTCAGCATAGCCCTGGGCAAACAGACAACTTTCAGTGATCAGACCTCCATGTGCTTCAGTGTAGTCCTGTTTTACATTATTGCACATGTATAACCTAAATAAGACTGCTTATCATCTTGGGGATTGGGGAAGGAAAGGAGGGAGAAAAATGTGGAACTTAAAATCTGTCAAAAAGTGAATGTTGAAAATTTTCTTTACCTGCAATTGAAAAAAATAAAATACTATTAAAAAAAAAAAAAGAAAGTGCCATGAGCCTAATCTCAAAAGAAAAGAGGGAGTTTAAGAGGTATGGTTGAGGAGGGTGAGTATTCCAGGCACAAGAGACAGTCCGTGCACAGGTATGGAAGCTAAGGATGGATACTCCAGCTTCTAAGGTTTGATAAATGAGATGAAACATCTTGTATTTGAGGATTTCAAGTAGGCCAGACTGGATAAAATATCCAGTGTAAAGAACCAGAAATATGTACTTAGTCAAGGAGTGGTGGCTGTGTTAGTAGAGAAAAAAAATGAACAGATGTGAGATATTTTGAGGAAATACAATTGACAAGACTTGAAAATGCATTGGCTATGGGGATGAGGGAGAGCAAAGAGTTAATGATGACTCCTAGGCTCTGAAATTGGAGGATCAGAAGAAGGGTTTTGCCCTTCATAGAAATAGGGGAATGAGAAGGATGGGTAAGTTTAGTAGAAAAGATAGTTTTGTTTTTTATATAATGAGTTTGAAATATTTGTAGAACATCCAGATGGAGATAGCAACCAGGAGGAAGAGATATAGAGCTGAAGTTCCAGAAAGAGGTAATAATTAGATATGCTTACTCGGAAGTTATCTTCATAGAGACTGAATTGAATAAATTGAGAGTTGATGAGATCATTGAGAGGGTGTGTAGATAAGGAAGAGAAGAGGCCCCTGGGCAAAGCCTTCCATATACATGGATGTCTGTACTGCAAAGAAGTCTAAGATCAGTCCTAATAGAGAGAAAGAGAAATAACGAAGAAGTTCTATAAAAACTCCAAAAGGAGGGGAGGGTGATACACAAAATCAAATGCTACAAAGAAGTCAATATAGGATGAGCCCTGAGAAAAGGCTAATAAATGAGGCAATGAAGAGACCAGTGGACATAAGAACTTGCTCTTTGGCAAAAGTTCCAGTAAAACTGGAAAGCAGGCAAAAATTGGGGTTAGACCAAAACTTCATATGTGTACCAACAGGCTCCAAGTGAGTATATAACATAAATATAAACAGATAAGAGGACAACTATGGATAGAGAGAGAATTCTTAACTAAAGAAAAGGTAGAGATGATCATAAAAAATAAATTGGAAACTTCAGTTGCATACAATTAAAAAGGTTTTACACAAGCAAAATCAAAGTAATTCTATTTAGAAGGGCTATAGTTAACTGGGAAAAAATTTTGTAGCAAAAATTTTTGGATAAGTTAATACTCAAGATATATAATGAATTTCTACAAATATATAAGAATGAGAATCATATTCCAATAGGCAAATGGTCAAAGAATATGAACAGGTTGTTTCCCCCCACAAAAAATAAATGCAAGTTATCAACAACTATTATGGAAAAATGCTCCAAATCACTAATAACAGACATAGCAACTAGAACAATTCTGAGGTTCCACCTCGTATCAATAAGATTAGCAAATGTAAAAAAGAGGAAATGACAATTATTGGAAGGGTTTTTGGAGAATGGGCACACTGATTTATTTGGGAAGAGGTGTGAATTGGTACATCTGATCAGGGAATTGATTTGTGTATACCCCAAAAGTCACTAAATTGTTCAGTGGACTCGCTGATTCCATTACTAGGCACAAACCCCCAAAGGTGCCAAAGAGAGAGGGAAAGAACTTATATGTATACATATTTATAGAAGTATTTTTTTGTTGTGACAAAGAACTAGAAACAAAATGAGTGTCCATCAATTATGGGATTTCTGAACAAATTATACAAATGTAATAAGATATGATGATGGTGTAAGAAATGACAAAGCAGATTTAGAGAAACCTGAGAGGACTTTATGAACTGATAAAGAATGAATTGAAATAACACAAGAAAATAGTTTATATGATGACCATGGTAGTATAAAAATGAACAACTCATAGATTTCATAACTTTGATCAATGTAGTAACTAGTCACAATTTCAGAAGACTAATAATGAGGCACGCTTACCATGTCTCAGCAGAAAGGTGGAAGAATAGAGATGCAACATGAGATATAGTCAATGTGTTTTTTGTTTTACTTGACTATATTAGCAGGTTACAAGGGAGGGTTTCTATCTGGGGAAGGGGTAGAGTTGGTGGGTAGGAATGCTGATGCAAAAATTCAAGAAAATATCATCAATGAAACATTCTAAAAATGTTCTGAAGCTGAACGATGTTTAGAAGGCAACACAGAATTTAGCTACTATAATGTTAAATTCAATATACACTTAAAAATAAACTCTACCAGGGGGCAGAGCCAAGATGGCAGCGTAGCAGCAGCAACATATCGCAGCTCACACATAGCCATCCCAAAATACCCATAAAACAGGACTCTAAACCAATCCTAGAACTCCAAAACGCACACAAAGATACCTCCCACTAAAGTCAGCTCGGCTACGAGGAACCATATCAGCACTGCGAACTGAAACCAGCCTGCCCTGAAGC
>CM053581.1:257975931-258016087 GCA_028627135.1 Pseudochirops cupreus
AGAAGGTAATGTGAAATATCTCCTTAAAAAAACCACTGACCTGGAAAACAGATTCAGGAGAGACAATTTAAAAATTATTGGACTACCTGAAAGCCATGATCAAAAAAAGAACTTAGAAAGCATCCTTCAAGAAATCCTCAAGGAAAATTGCCCAGATATTTTAGAACCAGAGGGCCAAATAGAACTTGAAAGAATTGACCAATCACCTCTTGAAAAAGATCCCCAAAAGAAAACTCCTAGAAATATTATAGCCAGGTTCGGGAGTTCCTAGATCAAGGAGAAAATATTACAAGCTGCCAAGGAAAAACCACTGACCCGGAAAATAGATCCAGGAGAGATAATTTAAAAATTATTGGACTACCTAAAAGCCATGATCAAAAAAAGTGTCTAGACACCATCTTTCAAGAAATTATCAAGCAAAATTGCCCTGATATCCTAGAACCAGAGGGCAAAATAGAAATTGAAAGAATTCACTGATGACTTTTTGAAAAAGATACCAAAAAGAAAACTCTTAAGAATAGTATAGCCAAATTCCAGAGTTCCCAGGTCAAGGAGAAAATACTGCAAGCAGTCAGAAAGAAACAATTTGAGTACTGTGGAAACACATTCAGGATAACACAAGACCTAGCAGCTTCTATATTAAGGGATCAAAGGGCTAGGACTAAAGGAGCTAGGACTAAAACCAAGAATCACCTACCCAACAAAACTGAGTACAATGCTACAGGGAAAAATATGGTCATTCAATGAAATAGAGGACTCTCAAGCATTCTTGATGCAAAAACCTGAGCTGAACAGAAAATTTGGCTTTCACGTACAAGAAACAAGAGAAGTATGAGAAGGTAAACAGGAGAAAGAAATCATAAGGAACTTATTGAAGTTGAACTACTTACATACTACATACCTACATGGAAAAATGATAATTGTAGCTCATAAGACTTTTCTCAGGATGAGGATAGCTGAAGGGATTATATATGTATTTATATGTATACATGCACATATATGTATGTATAGGGGGATGTATGTATATATAAATATATATGTGAGTGTGGGCATTTGTATGTTCATGTATACATAGTCAGAGGGCACAGGATGAGTTGAATATGAAGGGGTGATATCTAAAAAATAAAATCAAGAGGTGAGAGAGGAATTTATTGGGAGAAGAAGAAAGAGAGAGATAGATTAGGGTAAATTATCTCATACAAAAGAGGGAAGAGAAAACTGTTACAGTGGAGGGGAAGAGCAGGAAGGTAAAAGTGAATGGGACAATCTGATTCTCACTGAATTTGGCCTAAGGAGGGAATAACATACACATTGAATTGGGTATCTTACCCTACAGGAAAATAGGAAAATAGCGGGGTAGGGGATAAGAGGGGGGAGGATAGAAGGGAGGGCAGATTGGGGGAGAGGGTAGTCAGAAGCAAACATTTTTGAAAAGGAATAGAGTCAAAGGAGAAAATAGAATAAGTGGGGGGTGGGATAGGATGAAAGGAAATATATTTAGTCTTCCACAATATAACTACTATGGAAATGATTTGGGTAACTACACATGTACAATCTATACTGAATTGCTTATCTTCCCAGTGGGGATGGGTGAGGAGGGAAGAAGGGAAAAGGGAAAGGGAAGAAGGGGAAAAAATCTGGAACTCCAATTTTAAAAACAAATGTTTAAAAATTTGTTTTTTACATGCAACTGGGAAATAAGATATACAGGTATAGAAACCCATCTTGCTCTACTAGAAAGAAAGTTAGGGAGGTGAAGGGGGAGGATATAAGGGAGAACAGATTGGGGGAAAGGGTATTTAGTAGGCTTATTATTTTGGGGATGTGGGTAGGGGAAAGACAAGGAGAGAAAAAATTGTAACTCAAAATCTTGTGGAAATGAATGTTGAAAACTAAAAAATAAATTTAATTTAAAAATAGAATTGATGTTAAGAAAAAAATCTTTCTAACACTGAAAGATTATCATGCAGTAGCTTGTTGGCAGCTCTATTATAGTGGGAATGCCTTGAGTATATGGATTGAAGTATATGGTTGCTAAATCCACACTCAACTCTTTAATTCCATGATTGTGTGAATAGTGGATGCCATATCTCTGCTACTCATATTTAGATGATGTTTGAAGAGCAGAGAGTGAAGTACAATAGGAAGCTCTAGAAGAGCTCACCCCAGGCCTCTAGGTAATGGTACATATTCCCGAATCTTCCTGCAGGAAAGGAATCTCACTTGAAAGAAACAGTGTTCCCCAGGGACTCCGAGGCAATTACTCCATTTTTGTCTTTAATGAGGAGCTCAGGGCCTCTAAAGCCAGTAAATAGTCTTTGTGTAGAATCATCAGGTGTCTTCACCATAGCAGTCTTCAGGTAACTCCTCTCTGGGAACTCCTCTACTCCAGAAGAAGACTTTCCCTAAGCAACAGTGTCAGACATTGCCTCAGATTGGCTAGGTAAGTCCTGGATAATGCTCATCTCATTTTAATCTCATACAATCTAAGGAGGCATGAGGAGACATTCAAGTGTCCACAAGGATAAGGAGATTGTCCTGCTGTCCTCTGTCTTAGTTAGATCACATCTGAAACACTACATTCATTTCTGGGTGCCACATTTTAGGTAGGACATAGACAACCTGGAATGTGTTATCTAGAGGAAGGGGACCGAGATGATGTGGGAACTGTAGACCATAACATATGGTTGAATGGTTGAAGAAAGTGAGGATGAAAATCAGGAATGGGGGAAATAACTGTCTTTAAGGATGGACAGTTTTATTATGGGGAAGGATTCAATTGATACTTATACTCAGAGGGAAGACATGAAAACAATGTTTCAGGGAAGCATATTGTGGTTCGGTGTAATTAAAATTTAAAGAAAATAATTTTCAAAATTTCTAACAAGCAGAGCTGTTTAAAAGTGAAATGGTCTGCTTTTGAAAGTTTTTAAACAGAATCTAGAACCCTCTAAATGACCACTATCAGGGATAGTGTAAAGAAAATAATGTATTTTTGAGCAGCTGAAAATCATAATAGCAATAACTTAAATTTGTCTAGCGCCCAGGTTTCGAAACACTTCACACACATTATCTCATTTACTCCTCATAAGAAACCTGTTAGGTATTAGAGAAAATGTTTATATCCTCATGTTATGATAAAAAAAAAATGAACTCCCCAAAGAGGAAATTCCTTAACCAAGGACGTGAAACTGGCAAATGGTAGAGACAAGATTCAACCCCAAGTGTTCTAATTCTAATGAAATAAATGCTAGAATCCTCTACATTCAATAGACATGTCTCAGGGTAGGCATGATTCTGTGATCCCATGTTCACTTACCATCCTTCATTAAAAACTAAAGATACTAATTTAACAGTTATCAAATGTGCAGTATGTGCAGAGTATTGTCCTAAGTGGGCCAAGAAAGATACAGATTGAATGGAGCCCTTGAACATGCTGTCCACAGTCTGTACTTGGAATGCATTCCTTCCTCACCTTCTCCTCTTAGAAGTTCTGATTAGCTCAGATTAAGTACAACTTCCAGATTGCCCCTCCCCTAGCTGCTAGCTCCTCCTCAATTACCTTGGATTTATCTTACATACACATATGTATATATACTTATATGCTTAGATATCCACATGCTGTCTCCATTGATAGAATGTGAGCATCCTTTGACCAACGACTATTTCTTTATGATCTTTGTATCCTCCATACCTAGTACAGTACCTGGTACATAATAGGTCCTTAATTAACAGTTGCTGATTGACTGACTGACTGATTGAGTGAGTGACTGGAGGGAGTAAGGTTTTGAGGAAAGCATTTGATTATCCCTCTGTCCCACAAAGACACTGACTCTAGTACCAGCTTTGTCTCTTGTAAGCTGTGTAACCTTGTGAAGGTCACTTTACCTGTATTTCCTTATATATAAAATGGAATTGATCATAAGGACCCAATCTACTTACCTCAACAAGTAGTTGTGAGATATTAATGAAAGAACATATTAAAGTGTTTTGTAACTTTTAAGTACTCTGCCAATACCAACTACTATTAATAGCAGGTGCTCATGAAATTGTTATTTCATGTTCAATAGAAAAAAATGCAAACTTCTTGCTTTGGAAAGAAATAGAAGGATAAAGTCTGGGACCTGTACTAGATATTCTCTTTCTACCTCTGATATTCTATGTTCTAAAGCCTTTTCTAGCTCCAACATTCTATTTTCAATAATTTATAGTTCTCACATTCTATGTTCTACTTTCTAACATTCTCTCTAGTTCTAATATTCTACCTTATATTTTAACATTCCACGTTCAAAGGTTCTTCCCCTAGAAACATTCTGTATTCTAGCATTTTGTATTTTAAGGTTCCTCTTGCTGCTTGATAAATGTGAACTGTTATTATGATGTCCTGCCTCTCTTTTCCTCAGTTATACCAGAAAAATGGACAAAGGAAACCAGACGAGAGTCTCTGAATTTCTCCTCCTCGGGCTCTCTCAGCATTTGGAGCAACAGCTGATTCTCTTTGGCCTATTCCTGGCCATATACCTTGTTACAGTAGTGGGGAACCTTCTCATCATATTGGCTATCTGCTTGGACTCCCACCTCCACACTCCTATGTATTTCTTTCTGGCCAACTTCTCTTTCACTGATGTGTGTTTGTCTTCCACCACAGTGCCAAAGATGTTGTTCAACATTCAGACTCAGAGCCAAACTATCCCCTATGGTGGGTGTCTTGCTCAGATCTTCTTCTTCCTGTGGTTCATTGGGTTGGATGTCTTCCTCCTAGGGGTTATGGCATATGACAGACTTGTGGCTATCTGCCACCCTCTCCACTATACTATTCGCATGAGCCCCCAACGCTGTTTCCTGCTTGTGGCTGTGTCATTGCTCCTGGCTCACTTATACTCCTTGACTCACATCATCCTTCTGGTTCAATTACCCTTCTGTGATTCTAATACTATTCCCCATTTCTTCTGTGAACTCCTCCCTTTGATGAAGCTCTCCTGCTCCCAACATTATGCCAACCAGTATTTACTGATGTACTGGGGTGGGGCCTTAACTATCCTGATCCCCTTGATGATTCTTGTTTCCTATGTCCGCATTGTGACCACCATACTCCATGTCCCTTCAGTGAAAGGAAAGTGCAAAGCCTTCTCCACCTGTGGCTCCCACCTCACTGCTGTTTGCCTGTTCTATGTGGCTGCCATTGGTGTATATTTCATTCCCTTTGAGGCTGACTCAGCTGGAAAAGACAGGTTGGCAGCTGTGATGTATGCTGTGGTGACTCCCATGCTGAACCCCTTTATTTACAGTCTGAGGAACAAGGACATGAAGGAGGCCTTGGGAAGGCTCCTTAGTAGGAGGTCATTATTGTTTCAATAAGATCAAATGTAGAATTTGGGGGGAGTCCTGGGGACAATTAGGTTTATCCAAGCCAGCATCACAAAATGTGATCCAAGGTATAGCCACATCTATGAGACTACCCTGAAAGGTCTTGAGCAAAAGAAAATACTTTATGAAGAATGAGCAGTTGGGGTAAGAAATGTAAGAGGTGAAAAATAATTATGATGAAATCATAGAATGATAGAGTGTTAAAGCTAGAAAGATCACCTTAGTAATCCTGGAATACAGAGCCAGAAGGGAAATGAAAGATCATCTAGTCCAATTTCAAATCCCCACCCCTACTATTTATAGATGAGGGGATTGAAGCTCAGAGAAACTAAGTGACTTACCTAAGGTCATACCATTCATAGATAGTAAAGTGGTGACTTGAACTCATCTTCCTGAACTCAGTCCAGGGGTCTTTCCAAATAACATTTAACCTTGCTCAATGAAGAAAGAAAGGTGAAAGAAGAATCTTTTTTTTTTAAATGTAGGAAAAGTAGAAAGAGAAAGAAGGGATAGAATAGAGAAAGAAAAAGAAAAGAAAACCTTAAGAATGAAATATTATTCTGTCTCTAGCAGTTGGAGAAATACTAAGCATTAATGCTACCTATACAAATTAATTCTATCTCCTTCTTTCACTTTCTGTGATCTCCTCAAAGATATTATCAGTGCCCTACCACATTGACACTGTCCTGAATGAGGGTCCCACAGCTGGAAAGAATATTGCTAAACTGGAAAGTTCCTCCAGAAAAGGAAGCCCAGAATAGGGTGAACTCTTCAAACTATGCCATACAAGAATCAAGGAAAAGAATTGGGGAAGAAAAGGTTTAGGAGAGACAGGTAACACAACGCATAGAGTGCTGGACTTGGAACAGGGAAAACTAGCGTTCAAATCATGCCTCAAACACTTGCTAGCTGTGAAACCCTGGACAAATCATGAGCTCTCTAAGCCTCCCTCTGTAAATAGGGAAGGTAATAGCACCTCGCTCACAGAGTTGTGAGGATCAAGTGAGACAGCATGGCAAAGGCTTTGCCAACCTGAAAGTACTATATAAATGCTAGCTTTTCTCATTTTACAAGTTAAGGATTAGAAATCAGGATTTTAGATCTGGAAAAGATGTTAGAAGTAATGTAGTTCTAACTCTCATTTTACTAATGAGAAAACTGAGGTGACCTTGCCTAAGGTCACAAAGACAATAAATTGCAGAATCAAGATTTACACCCCAAGTTTCAGATTCTAGCTCTTTCCAAGCCACTGCCTGGTGTCATTTGAAAGAGAGATTTTACTTGTTATAATTGACTTCAGAGGGCAAAATCAGGTAGACTAGATTACCTCTGATGATTACACTGGAAAATCTAGGCTGGGCATGAGTACTGCAATAATTCAGCAGGGAGAGGAGACAAAATGGGATGAGGGAAGATTGCTATTCTGATAAAAAGTCAATGAAGGAACCAATAGGATACTTCTTCCTGTATAACACTTACTTCTGCTTTCATTCTCTGAGCCTTAAGAGGAGGAAAGCTCCTCTTGGGGTGACAGATTCAGCAATGCACTCCTTTAAGATTAGATAGGACTTCGTAATTCTCAGAATGGTCCAATAATAGAATGAGATGCTTTGCAAGCTAGTGAGCTCCTCTTTACAGAAAGTGTTCAAACAGAGGCTGGACATCCACCCATTATAAATGCTGCAAAACATATTTATGCATGACATTGAAGTTGGACTTACCTCACTTCTAAATTGCTTCCCACTCTGAAAAAACAAATCTATAGATTAGCAATGGAATTACATCTCAACTTTTAATTGGATTATTCTAAAATTTAATTTACATATTTAGCAGAAATATGCAAAAAAGTTGATTTTTTTTTTTGGACCTCAGAATGTGTTTGTCATAGAAAATGGCAGCATAGTATAGTGAAAGAGCTTCGGAAATAGTTTTAGAGATTTGGAATCAGGGGATTTGGAAACACTGGAACATCAGCTCTCTTGATGAGCATACTTTTTTATGAGTCTTGGCTTCATCTGTAAAATAAGAGGCCTGAAATAAGTGATTAAATGATTTCTGAGATTACTTCCAACTCTAAAATTTGACAGTCTGATGTTAATAAAATGCATTAGGTTCCCAGGCTAGCCTACAGTAGCTTATTTAACTCAGACTACAGCTGAACTATATATAATGCCAGTAGTGGTCCTGTCCCTGTGGTCTAAACAGAGTGTTTGTAAGTGAAATGTTTATTAAAACAACAGGGAGTATTTCAAATGACATAAGCTATGTAAAATGTTCTGGAAACTGTAAAGCACTATATAAATGTATTTTATTATTATTATGATTTTTACTCTCTGTAGAGTGTGCTTGTCACCATTCTAACCAGCTTCTAGGATACTTTGAAACTTTCTGAAGACGCCTCCACACCTTGAGGAAAAGAAGAATAAATTTTTCATTTAGTTCTCCTAGTCTTAATGAAATCTTTATGGACTGGGTGTCCTTGATAATTTAAAAGGCAAAGAATAGCAGAAAGAACTCTGGTCTTGGAGTCTAGAGACCTGGATTCAAATTCTTCCTTTGCTACTTATTGCTTATGTAAATTTGGCAAATTACTTCCTCCTCTTGAGCATCAATTTCTTCATCTGTAAAACGACATACTAATTCTTACAACTGCTTGCTTTGTAGAGTATTTGTGAAGGAAATACCTTATAAATATAAAATGCTATGTAAGTGTGTGTTGTTATCAATCAACAAGCATTTAAGTGCCTACCATGTGCCAAACACTGTTTTTAGTTACCATGGGTACTGTCATGTTCTCACTCTTTCCACAAAATTCTAAAAGAATGAGTAGACCATCTCTTGCATTCTAGGTTGAGATATTTTTATATAGTTCACAATTATACAGGGTAAGGCATGAATTTGCATTTATCTTCAACAAAGGAAGGAGAGAGTACTCATATCAATAAGATCATAGTTACATAAAATTGTCTTTCAATCATCCTGATCCTTTTCTAGTCAACTCAGTTCTGATTTATTTATTTATTTTTGTCAATACTCTGACAATCCAAAGTTGTCTCTGATCACCTGCTTTTCCCATAAACATGTGTTGTAGCATATCATTTATCCTGTGGCATCTATGGATTCAATCTCCCAGTAAATGGCCTGCTTATAAGATCAATAAATGTTGAATTCAATTCAATTGAATTGACTACGGAATGGCTCCCACCTATGTCAAAGTGAGGTATGATTGCTGAAGAGAACATTGTTCAAGGATCTTTAGACCTTGGGTAAAGTGGAATACTACAACACAGAAGTGAGGGAAATGAGGAGAAAGGAATTCTCGAGAAAGCCAGATGCTGTGGAAGCCAGTCGGCTGGATGAAGAAGGTTGGGGGTTGGCTCCTCTGTCTGCTTTATTGCTTGAGCATGTCCTTATTTTTCACCATATGCTGCAGTGCTTCATAACAGTGGACTAAGGACCAGTGGAAGTAGGCTGGAAGTTCTTGGAAATCTATGCTGTACTCCTTGGTGAAGGGATGGGGGGGTCGGAAATCTCCCTTCCAATAAGATTTGAAAGAATATCTAGGCTTGGGTAAAATACAAATCACTCTGAATATTTGGAGTCAGAGGTTATGACTCTTTAGTCAGAAGCAGTACAAAAGCAAACTCTAAAGCTATGATTCTGGTTTCTGTCGAATATGAGGACATCTTCTTCACTTGAAAAAATTTCATAGATTCTCCCCGCCCCCACCCCCCACATCCAGTATAGTAGTTGTGTTATTAAAACCTATTGCTTAAGGAAAGCAGTGGATATTTAGTGACAGAAACCACCAATGAATTCTGTAACTCTCTTAAATAATTTTTCATTTTATGAGTTGCAACAGCATCTACACACATTGTTCACAATGTACATTTGTTACAACTATGTAAAGATTGATATTATAATGTTAGGTGAGCATTTGGATTTGCAGATCCTTTTCAATAACCACATGGCTACTCCAAGGTGCAAACCACTAAGGGCTAGAACTTTCAGGATGGACATTCAAATGGCAGGAGGTAGTGTTTCTCTGTGACAGTGACATTCATTTATCCTACAAACATTCACTGAGCATCTCCTGTGTGCAAAGCACAGCGCTTGACCAGTAAGCTCTAAACTTAAAAACTTATATGTGTCCAACTGCCTTTATGAAATGTATAGTCTAGGAGGGGAATAGGACACACAGAGAGCAAACTCCGATAAGACAATATTATATAGCACGTCATAATATATTATGCACAATGTGATACATACAACACAAATACATACTATGCTATACATTGTTAAGTTCCTTAGAGCAATGCCGAACAAATTAAGGCCCGGGGGAAGGTTATTATCAAAGGGAAGGATGAGAATATTTTCTGTAGGAGATAGTACTTAAGGTAGGCTTTAAGGGAATTCTACAGGCAAAGGGAAAAGAGAATTCTAGGCATAGGAAACAGTAAGAACAAAAGCATGAAGTCAAAAGAGTGACATGTATAACCCACAGAACTAGATGGGACTTTGAATAGCTTATATTCCAACCCTCTCACTATATATATAGGAAACTTGGGCCCACAAAGGTGAAACAATATGCCCAACGTTACAAAGGAAATAACAGAATGAGTATTTGAAGTCAGGGAAGGAGAGCTATCAATCTTCCTCTTTGAGTTTCCAAAAAGAATACTCTTTAAAAAAAAACTTAAAGAGGACATCTATTAGAGGGAAATGACAAGAGAGTACATTAGAGCATCAGTATCAGTGAGTGGGTAGCAAGTATTATGTCTGGGTTTTTAAAACATGCTCTTAGGATGCTGCAGCAAAACTTCAGAACCAGTGCTAAATTAGAAATGCCATGAAAGCTATTTCTGAACAGTCTTCTCATCACAGACTCAGCCCTTACCTTTCCCATATAAGGATAAAATAGTGCTTCCACACAACATCAAACATTCACAGACATACCCTCTCTCTCTCTGTCTCTCTGTCTCTCTGTCTCTGTATCTCTGTCTCTGTCTCTCTCTGTCTCTGTGTCTCTGTCTCTCTCTGTCTCTGTGTCTCTGTCTCTGTCTCTGTCTGTCTCTCTGTCTCTGTCTCTGTCTCTGTCTCTCTCTCTGTCTCTCTCTGTCTCTCTCTCTTTCTCCCCCCTCCCTCCTGATTGGATTTAGGGAAATGATTCCTACGAACCACACGTGACGAGCACCACCCTTTCCAAAAATAGACCAGCCTAATTAAATTTGCCAAATCCTACAATGGCCATTCCTTCTCTTTAAATATCCTTGGTAACACTGCCCTCACATGCCATGTGATGGTAGTGGCCCAATGCCAATCAGTTTCATGTAGACCAGGCTTCAATAATGAAGCTGCCAACTACTTTCAGCTTTGCCAAAAACCACTGGCCAAGGTGCTGATAACAAGAGTATAAGAAGATTCTTCTCCTTAATTAAGCTAGGAAACACTCACTGGGGAATATTGGAAACTGTGGGTTACAGTAAGTTCTCTCTTGTAGGATATTTTATGTTTCTGCTCCTTTACATAAAAGCTTCCATATCGTCAACAAACAGAGAGTTAATGCCAAATCATGAGGTAAAATAACCAGATTTCCCCACATTTCTAGATGTATGCCCAATCCAAGAACACAACATAGGATACATCATTTTAAAACTGGAAAAGACAGATCACTAAGCTGACTCCGCCACTTACTAGTTATATGCTATTTATATATGAGACTCAAATTCATCTGGAGGTTTCCTGGGCATAATCATAGAAAAATAGCTGCGTCTCAGATGCAGTGTGTTTCAGGGAAACCTCATTATCATAAACTAACATAATATAAAACTGATCCTAGGTCTGTTTGGGAAAATACAAAGCAAAACCACAGCATGTAAGTTACAAAAAGAGAGAGGAAACTTACTTACATACGACTCCCTCAGATATCTTCCAGAAGGTTTGCATACTGAGAGCTATTCACAAAAAAATAAATACTCGTCAGGGAGAGTTCATATGAATACCAACTCTGCAGCCACATCTTTGCAGGTCTGATTTTCTCACTGAAAGGAGATTAATTTGCCACAAGGATCCTCAATGTTAGACAGCATTTCAGTAGTGCAACTTCTTTTCCTCCTCTTTCAGGCTTCAAATACCCACTGCCTCTATTTTCCTATGTTGCAATCAAGACACAGCACAGATCTGAGGAATTTAAGTCCTGCTACACTGTGGCCATGGTTATGACACTGTGAGAATTTGGGAGTGAGAATCACTGCTTCCTTATCTGTAAAATGGGAGTATAAACACATGCCCTCCCTTCTTCATAGAATGGTAGTAAATATCACAGAATCTAAAGATTGCAAAATTGAAAAAGGATCCATAGACCAGCAAAAAAGGATTCATAGACCAGTGGTGTCAAACTCAAAGAAAAACAAGGGGCCTGTAATGTTAATGGAATATAAGATCTGCCCCGCTCATTAATAGACCTCATGTGGAGCCCAGTAAGGGAAACTTGCTTAGGGGAGGTTTGCTTGTAGGAAGATTTCACACCTTTTGCCAATTTTTAATTAGACACTGAGTCAAGAGGGTTGTGATGCCTTCTGACTCTGAGAAGCGTATGTATACTCTGAGTTGGTATTTTGCTTTGGGGGCTCACTTATGAGAAAGATCTTGTGATTCCCCGGTCGAGATTCTGAGTGTCCATATGTTCAGAGCTCCTTGGCTGCTCAGATGTAAAGGCTCTCTTGATTCAGGGATGTATGTAAAGTGGATAGCAATATTGCTTTGATTCAGGCAGTCAGAGAACTGTCTGTTGGTCTTTATTTCTCTGCTTGTATTTTCTCTGAAGTTCAGGGTGCTGACTTGTCCTCTGAATTAGTGAAGGTAATTAAAAAAAAAAGATTGTTGACCCCTTAAGCCAGTGGTTCTCAACCTTTCTAATGCCACGACCCTTTAATACAGTTCCTCAACCATAAAATTATTTTCATTGCTACTTCATAACTGTAATTTTGCTACTGTTATGAATCTATCTGATATACAGGATGTATTTTTATTGTTACAAATTGAACATAACCCACAGGTTGAGAACTGCTGCCTTAAACAGCTATGTTTCCTAGTAATGCAGATCTAAGAACCTATGCTAGCAGTCATCCTGGGTATGCCAGGTTGGTTGCTGCTACAGGGCCACTAAGCCATACATAAGGATCCATGTAGGATACACATTAACCTTAAAAAATGACATAGTAACATTTTCTAGATTTTATTGTATTTTTGTTTATTTTGCTAAATATTTCTCAATTACATTTTAATTTGGCTAGGACTGCATTTGGGAATGTTGTAGGCTGTGGGTGGCCCAAGTGCTGCTTGTTTGATACCTCTGCCATAGACCATCTACTCCAATTCATGCCTCACCAAGAATCCCCTCTTATGAACATTGTCAACAAATCCCCAGAGAGAAACAACTCAGACAAACTATTCCTATTTTAGACAGCTCAAGTAGTTAGAATGAGGCAGCTAGATGACTTATTGGATGAAGTGTTGGGATTGGAGAAAATCTGGCTTCAGATACCTACTAGATGTGTGACTCTGGACAAGTCCCTTAACCTCTGTTTGCCTTAATCCACTGAAGAAGGAAATGGTAAACCCTTCCAATATCTTTGCCAAGAAAACACAATGGACAGTATGGTCACATGGACAGTGAGATCACAAATAGTCAGACACAGAACAACTATAGTTAGTTTTTCTGTTCATTGAAATCAAACCTGCCTTTTAGTACTTTCTATCCATTTCCTTATTTCTGTCCTGCAAATCCAAGTGAAATAAATCTGAGCCTTCTGACATGACAGTTTTCAAATCCTTAAAGAGGGCACTCTTTTCCCTTTCCCATTGTTGTCTCTTTGCCAGGCTAATTGTACTGATTTTCTTTTATGTTGATCCTTGGATGGCATGATTTTCAGACCCTTCATTTTGGTTACCCCCTTCTTCACTTTCCATGCAATCAAATGAATGTTTACAATCCTGAGGTTACCTTTAACTCTCTTATACCTCTCAAATCCAATCAATTAGCAAATATCACCAATTCCATCTCTATAACATCTCTTCTATATATCTTTTCTTCTCTATTCCCACTTGCTACAATGCTAGAATAAGTCTTTATTGTAACTGAAATGGCCTCCTAACAGGTCTTCTTATCTCTACTCTGTCTCCTATAATCTACTATTCACACCACTGCCAGAATAATGTTTCTCCATTTCCGGAAACTTTTATCTCCTCTTTTATTATTCTACTCAACCTAGATGTGACAAGAACCATTTAAACTCTAACTATCAGGGAACCTGAGTCTTTGAACCCTGATAAATGAGTTTTCACCTTATCTTGCCTAGAGCTAGTCTCCATATTGTATCCCAAACATCTCCATGCCATACTGCATACCTTTCCAGTTCCCCTCAATGTATTAGCTCCACCTGTTAGAATGTAAACTATTAGCACAGGGACTGTTTTGGTCACATGTATTTATGTCCCCAGGGCTTAGCACACTTCCTAAAACATAATAAGATTTAAATAAATACTTCATCATTTTTTCCATTAATCCACTCATTACCAATATAACTATTTATGTCATACCTTTTCTCAAAACTTTGGTGATTTCCTTTTTGCCTAACAAGTAAAAGTCAAATTCCTTTGCCTGGCATTTAAAGTCACCCACAGTATAGAACTAGTTTGCTTTTCCAACTTTATTTCATCTCATTTTTCTTTATATAATCTGTTCTTCAATTAAAGTGAACTATTTACTCTACCTCCTAAACATGTGCTGCAATCTGCCACTTCTACCCCTTTGCTTATGCTTTTTCCTGCCAATACTATTTTTAAAGTTTTCTGTTGGCATTGTTTGGATACAAGAGATTCTACCCAAATTAAATTCTCAGACAAATCATCCACAAAGTATATGCCCTCCAAAAGAGTTTTTATGATGAGATTTGTTTTTGTTGTAAGCAGAAGGAAAGTAATCAGTGAGTTAGGAGAGATTATTAAAAATTAGGAAGAGAGGAGAGATTACCCAAGGTGTCAGCTCTTGGCAGAGGAGATTGGAGAGGATGTCATTAAGGGCACATGTAGATACGCTGGTGTTAGTAAGAAGAGTCACTTCTATTGAGACTGGAGGAAAGGAGAGAAGAGGAGAATGGTGAGGTGGGTTGAAGTATAGGACTGATGAGAAGAGAAAGTTCAGAACAAATTGTCTCATTTTTTCCCCCAGTGAAATATGAGATAAGGTCCTTTCCTAAGAGGGAAGAGGAAGTGAGTAGTGTCAGTATCTTTAGCAGTGAAGTTGGATTACATGATCTCTTAGATTCCTTCTGGATCCAAAAGTCTGTGCTCCAAGGTTCCTTCAAATTCTAATGTTCTGTGTTCTGTTTTTAATGTTTCCTGTTTTGAGGTCTCTTACTGATCTAATATTCCATGTTCTATAGAAAGGCACTACACCATAGTGAAAAGGGCACTGAATTTGAAGTCAGAACTGGGCTTAGATCTTGGTTACACTATTTACCATTTTTGTGGCAAAATTTTTGGAAGACTCAGGATAACATTATAGATTGGAATGGGTTGAATAGCAAGCTGAAGGTCTGTACCCTTTAAACCTTGATACATTAATGAAGACTTATGTAAGGTTTTGTGTAGAAATGCATTCAAAAGAGCTTCTTTTAAAAAAAATTCAGCAAATTGAATACATTCATTATGTCATTTGTGTGACCTTGGGAAAGTCTCAATTTCCTTAATTGTAAGATGAGATAGTTAGATTGAGTAACTTTTAAAGTCCTTTTCAGATCTAGATTCTAATGTCCCAAGGGCCCTTGTAGTGTTGATGTGCCTTGAAATCTAGATAACCTAATTTAGGACATTTCACTAAGCTTTACCACAGACTACAGATTTTATTGCTATTTTTTTAAAGAACTTAATGTTGAAGAAATAGCTTTTTTAAACTGTTAGGAAAGATTATTAAGAGTAATGGGATGGGGGGCAGCTAGGTGGTGCAGTGAATAGAGCACCAGCCCAGAGTCAGGAAGACCTGAGTTCAAATCTGGCCTCAGATACTTAATACTTACTAGCCATGTGACCTTGGGCAAGTCACTTAACCCCAATTGCCCTCCAAAAAGAAAAGCAAAAAAAAAAATAAATAAAGCAAGAGTAATGCGTTGGAAAAACTAAGGAAACTATTATGGTTGGGAAAAAAAAATGAAGAAAACAGAGAACAATAATAATGGTTAGAATTTATAAAGCTCTTTAAGGTTTGCAAAATGCTTTATGTGTATCACCCTATTTGAAACACACAACAAAACTGTGAGGTAGATGCTCCTATCATACCCATATGGGGAAATTGTGGCAAGAGAGGGTAAAGCACTTGCTCAGACTCAAATAACTAGTAGGCATCCATGGCAAGATTCAAACTGAGGCCTTCTAGGCTGCAAGCCCAGCACTCCATCCACCATGTCACCTAGATACTTGAAAAATAAAATCTAAGAGGTAAGGAAAGGCTTTCATTTCTTTACTTTTCTTTTGAGGATTAGGGTTAAGTGACGGTCACACAGCAAGTGTCTGAGACTGGATTTGAACTCAGATCCTCTTTACTCCAGGGCTAGTATTCCATCCACTATACTGCTTAGTTGTCCTGAGGCTTTATTTCTTGATGCAACAGCTTTACCCTCAAAAGAATTCATATATAGAGACTTTACTTCTTATCCAGAATGAGCTACATGTTGTATGACTATGTTCTCAAAAGTGAAGAGAAGTCATTGCCCATTACAGTGATAGTCAGAGATGACAGGTTGTGATCATTGTCAAAGGTAAAATATTGCAAATAATTATATTTGTTTTATTAATAATTTAATTGTTGATAAATTTATTTTTAGTAATTAATATTTATGTCTAGGAAATGAAAGATTTAATATTTAATATACAAAGAAAGATCAATAACTACAATGGAGAAAGAAGACTTCTCCAGTTTGTGAAATAAGTAATATCTGATGAACTGGTGGGAACCTGGAGCAATTTATTAAGTCATGTAGCAATTTGGATCTTACTGAGGTATAAGTTTCATCTTGGTCTAAGCCTAATTTTTTTTTAGTTTTTTTTTTTCAGCAGTTTTTGTTCAAAAGTAAGTCCTTAACTCAGTAGTTGTGGATTTTGGATTTATCAAACACTATGCTACCATTAGGAAGATCTCTATGGACTTTTTAAAAAGTTCAGAATAGAACTACGATTTTCATGACCACTACTACTATTTAGCACAATGCTAGAAATGTTAGCTGTAGTAATAAAACAGGAAAGAAAAATGAAGGAAATAAACACAGACTCAGAATCTGTCAGACATAGACACAAAATTATTAGGTTTTGCAGATGATATGATAATTTACTTAGAAAACCCTAAAAAGTCAACAAAAAAATTGATCAAAACAATTAACAAATTCAGAAAAGTTGCAGAATAGAAAATAAATGCATATAAGTCATTAGAATTACTGTATATTACCCCAAAATCCATCAATTACAGCTAAAAATCACTAAAAAAAAATCATAGATACTGTAAAATATTTGGGAATGTATCTACCATGATACACTTAGGTACTCTTGAATCCAATTTCAAAACATTCTTTGCAAAGCAAAAATACCAAATTTGAATAACTATAAAAACATTAATTATTTGTGCATGGGTCAAGCCAAAATAATAAAGTGACAATATTACCTAAATAAATTTACTCATTCAGTGCTATATCAATCAGAATAACATTTTATAGAGCTAGAGAAAATAATAAATAGTTTCATATAGAGGAATAAAAGGTCAAGAATGTCAAGAGTAATAATGAAAAAATCATGGGAAGATCAGTTCTAGATCTCAAACTATACGTTGCTGTATAAAATTTGTATTATATTATTGCTATAAGGAAATAATCATTAAAGTGATTTTGTATTAATTAAGACATAAAGAAGAGGATCAATAGAACAGATTAGGGGCGTGATATGTACAAACAAATGAGTACAGGATAAACCCACAAATCTCAACTATTGGGGAAGGTTGAAAACTCACTACTAACTAAGAAAACTGGAAAGCAGTATAGCACAACCTTCCCCCCCCCCAAAAAAACCCAACTAAATATGGATCATCATTTCACAGTTTACCAAGATAAGTTCTAAGTGGGTACTTGACTTAGATATAAAGGTAACATCATGAACAAAATAGAGAAGTAAGAAAGTAAGAAAGTAAGAAAGAAATTACTTTTCTACTAATCTACAATTAGAGGAAAATTTCATGACCAAACCAAAGATAGAGATTGTGAAAGATAAAATGGGCAGTTCTGATAACACAATTTGAAAAGTCTTTGCACAAACCAAAGCAATGCAGTTAAAATTGAAAGAAAAGCAGGTAACTTGGTAAAAACAAACAAACAAACATATTTACACCAAGTTTATCTGATAAAGGTCTCATTTCTGAGATAGCTAGGGAAGAGATTAAAATTCATAAGAATAATTTCCCCAGTGATAAATGGTCTAAGAATGTGAAATGGTGGTTTTCAGAAGAAAAAAAAAATCAAGCTTTCAAAAGCCATATAAAGAACAGTTCCAAATCAATAATAATTAGGAAAACACAAGCAACTCTGACACTGCAAACACTTTCAGAACTCTAAGGTTCTATTTCATACTGGTAAACTGACACAAATGGAAAATGACAAATTCTGTAAGGTCTCTGGGAAAACACTAATATACTGTTGGTGAAGCTGTGAATTTGTCCAGGCATTCTGGAAAACAATTTGGAACTTACCTAGTTCCATGGTACTTTTCTGCTCCTCTTCCAAACACAGACCCAATCTCTGGTTCCCATTTTCTCTAGTTGTCTGCCATCTCTGGAATACTTTTCCTCCCAAACTCTGTCTACTGACTTCCCTGACTTTCTTTAAGTCCCAACTACAATTCTATCCTTTATCAGAAGTTTTCCCTAACTCCTTTTAATTCTAGTGTCTTTCCTCTGTTAATGATTTACTATTTATCTTCCACATAGGTTGTTTTGGACATATTTGCTTGCATGTTGTCTTCCCTATTAGATTGTAAGTTCTCTGAGGGCAGAGACTGTCTTGACTCTTTTGTATCTCCAGAGTTTACCAAAGTGCCTGGTGCATAGTAATTACTTAACAAGTGTTTATTGATTGATATAGATGGAAAGTGTTCCCATACCAAGAACTTCCCATATTAGTGAAATTACAATTTCTTTGTGAAATATCACATTACATTACATCAATTCATAGAATTATAGCATGTTACAAAAAGAATTGGGCATTTGAAATAATCTATACCAATGGTTCTTAATATAGGGTCTGTGAATTTGTCTTTTAATATTTTGATAACTGTATTTCAATATAATTTATTTCTTTTGTAATTGCACGTATTTTATTTTATGCATTTAAAGATTATTATTCTGAGAAGGGATCCATAGACTTAATCATATTGCCAAAGAGGTCCATGATGCAAGAATTTCTGATTTAGATCAACTCTCCTGTTTTATAAGATGGGGAAAATGAAGCACAGAGAGGGGAAAAGACACAAGTTTACAAACCTATTAAGTAAGAAAAAGTAAGATTCAAAGACATGTCTACTAATTCTAATTCCAGTACTCTTTACTACCCCATACTGTTTCTCAGATATAGTAACACTAGAACATAGTGTCTTGCTCACATGTGATTTTTACCAATCCTAAAGGAAGAGTTATTCCTTCACACAACCTTTAATGAAAACAAGCTCAACTACATAATATTTAAGAGAAGAGGGTTACCAACACTAAGATTCCTTTGTAAGTTCTCAGGTGGAATCCAGTAGAGATGGGAAGAATGTTGCTTCATATATGTAAAGATGTGGTTCAGGCTAGTGATGCTGTCAAGAAAGAAAATGAATTCTTTCTTGTATAATCTGTTCATTATAAGCTGTTCTACTAAGATAGTGTTTTCCTATCAAGGAGGAGTTTCTCCAAAGCCCGCTTCATGTCCTGGTTCCTCAGGCTATATATGAAAGGATTCAACATAGGAGTGACCACAGTATATAGAACAGCAGCAATTCTGTCTTTCCCAGCAGAATGTGTGGATGGTGAACACAGATAGACCCCAATAGCTGCCCCATAGAATAGGGAAACCACAGTAAGATGTGAACCGCAGGTAGAAAAGGCTTTCCACCTTCCAGAGGTAGATGGTATTCTTAGTATGGCAAAGATGATGCGGACATAAGAGATAACAATGAGACTTAGGGGAGCAGTGAGGACTATTGATCCCACAATAAACAAAATCAGCTGGTTAATGCTGGTGTCTGAGCAGGAGAGTGAGAGCAAAGGGGTCAAGTCACAAAAGAAGTGGGGAATGCTATTCTCTGCACAGAAAGTCAAGCCAGCCATGAGGAAGGTGTGTAAAAAGGCAGCAGAGTTGGTGAGAAACCAGCACACAGCTAGCAGTAGAACACAGATTCCAGAGTTCATGACCGTGGCATAGTGGAGAGGCTGGCAGATGGCTACATAGCGATCATATGCCATTACTCCTAGAAGAAAATCATCAAGGGCCCCAAATGTCATGAAGAAATGCATCTGAGTCAGACAGCCTTCATAGGATATTGTCTGACTCTGAGTCCAGATGTTTGCCAGCATCTTGGGGACAGTAGTAGAGATAAAACAGATGTCAGCAAAGGACAGGTTTGCCACAAAGAAATACATAGGATTGTGCAGATGGGAATCTGAGCCAATTGCCAAGATGATGGAAAGATTTCCTATCACAGTGACCAGGTACATGACTAGGAATAACCCAAAAAGAATTAATTGTTGCTCTGGCTGTTCAGAGAGTCCCAGGAGGAAGAATTCAGAGACAATGGTCTGGTTTTGTACTTCCATGTTCTTGGTAGACCTTAGGGGTGGGGTGGGAGGGAATAGATGGGAAGGGCAAATGGAGACAAGTCACTCACCATTACAATGGGTTGTTCTTGTGTAACCTGTGGGATAGAACACCATTTCTTTAACTCACGAGGTTATTTAAGAACAAATATGTTAGAGATTTTCTGAAAAGCATATTCTCTGCTCTCTCAACTCTTCAAAATGAAGTTTTGTGTGCTAAGATTCTATGTTCTATGCTCCATTCCAAAGCTAACATTCCAGAATTTCAAGTCCTGTAGCCCTCCTTTCCAAGGGGGAAAAGTTCCTGAGGTCCTAACTCACCCTTTACACAGAAGGCATGTTACTTCCTCAAGTAGGTAACTGATTTCACTAATTACCTTCTGACAGATATTACACACACTGACCCTGGTCTAAACTGGGATGAGAAGTGCTAGTGGGATATATGAGGGAATGTATATGTCACTGAGCATGACTCCCATTACTATCCTTAGCCCTTACGTAGATACTGAGGACAATCTCAGCTGTGTATTGATTCTGTTGTGCTTCAATATTTGGATGACTGGAAATTCACTTGGAGAAGCCAGCTAAAGATCCACCCATGAAACACAGGAGAAGGGTTATTGAGAAGCAGAGTACTGGATCTTTAATGTTTAGAGCGGAATAGTGTTCCTATGGGTACTATCCGGGATATTGATTGGCTTCCAGGGCCTTTGGGGTCTGATTATCCATGGCTGCTCATTAGAGAAATGTCTGAAATAATGATTTCCTCTCTCCCTAGGCTCTTTGGGCTCAACTCACCCTGAAGTTGTCGCAGACTGTGAAACCTCTATGTCATAGCAGTTTTCATGTGGGAATAAAGAAATCAAGAGTCTTACATTTGTTTCTAGGACATCAAACCAAAAGAGTTTGGAGATGGAAATAATCTTAGCTCTCTCTGGTTTTACCTGTATCCAGAAAATAATCCCCACTGCTACACCACACATACACATAAACAGTAAGTCATCACCTTGCCCCTATTTGGTGACCTCCAATAAGGGAAACTTATTACCTCCAATAGTAACCCATTCCATTTTGTCCTATTGTCCCTCCACCATCCTAATTACCCTCCTTGTCTCCAGTTTGTCAATTTCTTTACTAAAACAATATACTCAGAATTGATTACAATACTGTAGATGTATCTTATCATGGCAGAGGACAGGGGCCTTAACCACTATCTTAACCACCATCTTCATTCTGAATGTTCTGCCTCTATTGAGGCACCTGAAGATTTCATTCACTTTTTTTTTGTTGCTATGCCACATTGTTGACTCATAATTCACTTTCAACTCATAAAAACCCTAGTATATTTTAAAAATAAAATACTCTCTAGCCAGATCTCCACCATTTTTACACTTGTACAACTCACCTTTTAAACATATGCATACAGTTTTACAATTACCCAGATTAAAATTTTATCTTTTTAGATTCATTCCATTATTCTATACTATCAAGATCTTTTTTGATCTGGTCTCTATCTATCATTATAGCTACCCCTTTGTGTAAATATGATAAGCATGTAACTTTTTCCTTCTTCCAAGTCATCGATAAAAATGTTGAATAGCAGATAGGCAATTAGTGACCCCAACCAAGTTTGACATAGATTGAGTAATTTTGGCCCATTAATTCAAACATTTTAAAATTCACATAACTATGGTACTACTAATATTATCTGACATTTATATAATGCTTTCTGATTTGAAAAGCACTTTACAAGTTCACTTGAACTCCCACGACAACACTGGGAAGTCGGCAATACAGGCATTTTTATTTTCATGTTATAGGTAGGGAAGCTGAGGTTCAGAGAGGTTAAGTGGGTTACCCATGGTCACCCAGGTAGTATCAGAGGTGAGATCTGAACCTAGATCTTCTTGACTCTTGAGTTAGCTTTTTGTCTACTATGCTATAGCTACTTCTCCATTGGTTGGATCATTTCTTTCCATCTTGTGCAATAGGATATGTCACATTAGAGATTTTTGCAAATGTTTTTGCCAAAACCAAGATGTATTTTATTTACAGCAGTCACATGATCTACTAAACTAAGAAAAATGAGCTCTTTCCTTTTGTGATTTGTTCATGACAAGCTTTGCTGGTTTTTAGTAATTATCATTTCCCTTTTTTATGTGCTCACAAATTAACCTTTCAATCATAAATTCTAAATTATTGCTAGTAATCCAAGCTAGTCTTTGAATGGCTACCATATATACATAGACTCAGGATTAAACACGTTTGCCTTTTCATAAAATTGGGACCACTGCCATTCTCTTCTACTTTTCTCAGGGAATTTTCAGATATTCTCAACAATGACCGGTTAATCACATCTTGGAAATCTTTCACTGCCATGAGATGTGAACTATCCAGGTTTATTGAATGGGACTCAGCATAGGTAGCTTGATGCTCATTTGTCATCAACCCATTTATCTTAGATTTCACCTCCCTTTTTCTCTAGCCTCCTCAGTAGAAGGATACATTTTTTTTGAATGACTTATTTATTTACTTTTAGTTTACAAGATTCAGTTCCACAATCACTTGAGTTTCAGATTTTCTCCCCTCCTCCTCCCCCCCCCATGGTGGCAGGCAGTCATGTATAGGATCTGCAAATACTTTCAGATTGTACAGTAGTCTGGTTGTATAGAAGGGTTGTGACCAATGAGTGATCACTGGGGAAAAAAAAAGCAAAATCAGACATGAAAAGGGATACATTTTCTTGACAAGGAAAATGAAAGTCAAAGAAGAGCTGGATAGTCCTGCTTTCTCCACCCCTCTCCTGTTGTACTTTTTTTATCATCATCATCCTATCCACCTGACATGCAGACCAGAGTGTTCTAGTAAATGTATTCTTTTTTCTTTTGAGGGGGGAAGGCAAGGCAATTGGGGTTAAGTGACTTGCCCAAAGTCACACAGCTAGTAATTGTATCAAGTGGCTGAGGCCAGATTTCAACTCAGGTCTTCCTGACTCTAGGGTCAGTGCTCTATTAACTGGGCCACCTAGGTGCCCCTAATAAATGTATTCTTGCACTGAGGAACCTAGAGCTGATTGTTTAATTTTCAGTGTGAGCATTTACACTTCAGAAATCAGCATACACTACAAATCCAGGCTTGATTTATTGAGGCTTTTTTATTGTCTAGCCTTAAGAAAGTTTTAATAATGCAGATTAAATTTAAAAGTGTGTTGTGGATACATGTTTTTTTTTCCTGGAGAGGAAATTGTCATTAAGACATGCCAAGAATCTATCAATTCAACTCAACTTTGGGCAGTGATTCTCACTAGATTAAATTAGTGTCCAGATAACTGCAGATCCCCTTCACTCTTATATTATGTCTCCATATCAAGTTTATATTGTTTCCTAAATTCATAATCTGTTTTTTCTTGTTCATAAAGTGAAATATTATATAATCCCATGGCAGTGTAAATAACTTTTCTCTTTATCTCTGTTTTTCTTTCTCATTATGTGTATCTTCTGTCTGTTTCTGTCTCTTCCAGTCTGTCTGTCTCTTATCTCTTTGTCTCTTTCTGTCTGTCTATCTCCTTCTCTGTGGGTCTCTGTGTCTCTTTTGATCTCTCTCTTTCCCTGTCCCTCTCCCTGTCCCTCTCTGTCTCTCTCTTTCTCTCTCTCTCTCCACTCCCCATTCAAGATATCTCCACCTTGCTTCTGTCCTCTCATCCCTAAATTTCTCATACACATCTTCCTATAAAACAATGCTATTCCTCTGTTCCCTCTACCCCATTCTGTTTATTTTAAATGAGAAATGCTCTTCCATAGTTATAGTCTACTCTTGAATCCTTTTGTACCAATTCTCAGTGAAATCTTAGAAGAGAATTGCTAACCATATCTACTTATTTCTGTCTCACTAGACAAATATTATGTACCCTCCCTCCTATTGTCCTCATTATAATTCTTTAGAGCCAAGAAGTTACTTTCTCCTCAGAATACACCATTACCCTCGATAAAGAAAGCAAAACCTCGTAGTTATTATATAACTCTACATGGCCAATGTTCCTTCTGCCCTTTTTTCTCTGCAACATATTCTTTTACCTATCAGCCACATTAAATAAATAGAGGCTGCTCTGACTCTTAAGATTCTTCCCCCTCCCCCCCCCGAAAACACTTGTTCAAATCTTTCATTCTCCTTGATAGCATGGAGAATAGAGAGGTGTTCCTCCATTACCTTCACCTTCTCCTCTCATAAAGAGCTCAGTCTTTATTTTCTGCTTGCATGGCGAGCTGGAAGGAACACAAATAGAGCATTTTGGCAGATAATTATAAGATTCCTGCTTGACAATAAATATTTTATGAAAGTGAGATCTATAGTCTCTACTGTCCTTAAGTCTAGCTCATGTTTGCATGTCTATTCAGTTGCTTGTGTTCCTAAGCAGGATTTAATTCATTTCCGGATGCCATACCTTTTTCTAGGCCTCTCCTATATTTGATAGAAATGTGATGCTTAATTCATCAAGCTGCCTTTACAACGTAATTAACAGATTCTGAAAAGAGGTCAGTTGCTGTCATGTAGCAATCTAACTCTAAATCATTTCCTTTTATGTTCTCTTTTCTCCTTTCCTTACTAATCTGACTTCAGATACATTCTCCTTTGTTTCCATTTTCACTGATTTGGTGTTTCAATGTATCCAACCTTGGATTCTATCCCCCATCTTGGAAAGAAGTCTTTCCTGACAGCAGGAAAGGTCTGTCACACCTGGGTGAGAGTGAAGTGCAATCTAGCACAGGCCATGCCAGCACATTTCAGGCCACACCAAACCAGAAGCAGGACTTGGGAGTGACCAAATCAGCAGCAGCAGCAGCAGTGACTGTTTCTAGAATTCTTAGCCCACAGATAGTAAGGGAGTCAAACAACTGGCCAGATGGAGACTACAGGAATCTTTTTACAGAACTCTATTTCTTTGCCTACATTCAGATCTGGGTTGAAGTCCTGGGTGACAGTCCCAGGGCAAAGAAGACCACTAGCATAGCAGAACTTGCAGAAGCAATGGAGGGGGAACCCTCCTCACAGTTCCAGGACAGAAAAGAGTGTTTGTGGTCACTCACAGACCAGAATGCAGGTCAGAAAAACAGAAAATACCTCACCTTAGATCATACCACTCTGGAAAAACAGAAAATGTCCAAATATCTCTGAAAACAGCTACACAAAACCCCTGAAGCTTGGTCCAGTGCACCCTCTGTCCTGGAAGGAAAGCCCTACTTTAAGGAAGTCAGGTAATAGACTAGGAAAATGAGCAAACAATGGGAAAAACTTCAACTATAGAAAGTTACTACGATTACAAGGAAAATAAAAACATACACTCAGAAGAAGAAACAAAGTCAAAGTTCCTACATTCAAAGCCTCCAAGAAATGTATGAATTGGTCTCAGGCCATGGAATAGCTCAAAAAGGTTTTTGAAAATCAAGTAAGAGAGATAGAGGAAAAATTGGGAAGAGAAATGAGAATGATGCTAGAAAATCATGAGAAAAGACTCAAAAACTTGGTAAAGGAAATATAAAAAAAATTCTGAAGAAAATAACACTTTAGGAAACAGACTAGGCCAAATGGTAAAAGAGATCCAAAAAGTCAATGAGGAGAAGAATGTCTTAAAAAACAGAACTGGCCAAATGGAAAAGGAGGAACAAAAGCTCGTTGAAGAAAACAATTCCTTAAAAATTAGAAGGAAGCAAATGGAAGCTAATGACTTTATGAGAAATCAAGAAACAATAAAACCAAACAAAAAGAATGAAAAATAGGTACAATGTGAAATATCAATGTGGAAAACAACTGATCTGGAATATAGATCCAGGAGAGATCATTTAAAATTATTAGACTACTTGAAAGTCATGACAAAAAAAACAGCCTACACATTGTCTTTCAAGAAATGATCAAGGAAAACTGCTCTGAGGTCCTAGAACCAGAGAGTAAAATGGAAATAGAAAGAATCTAGCAATCACCTCCTGAAAGAGATTCCAAAACGAAAACTGACAAGAATATTATAGCCAAACTCCAGAGTTCCCAGATCAAGGAGAAAATATTTAAAGCAGCCAGAAAGAAATAATTCTAGTAGGGTAGAGCCATGGTCAAGATAATATAAGATTTTGCAGCTTCCACATTAAAGGATCAGAGGGCTTAGAATATGACATTTTAGAGGGCAAAGGAGCTAGGATTACAACCAAGAATAACATATCCAGAAAAACTGAGTATGATCCTTTGGGTTGGGGGTGGGGAATGGATATTCAGTGAGATAGAGGACTTTCAAGCATTCTTGATGAAAAGACCAGAGCTGAATAGAAAATTTGACTTTCAAATATAAGAATGAAAAGAAGCATAGGAAGATAAACAGGAAAAGGAAATCATAAGGGACTTAATAAGTTTAAACTGTGTACATTCCTACATTGGAAGATGATACTTATAACTCATAGGACCTCTCTCATTATTTAGGTAGTTAGAAGGAACGTATCTAGACAGGGGGCACAGATGTGAGTTGAATATGAAGGGATGATATCTAGAAAATAAAATTAATGGATGAGAGAGGAATGTACTGGGAGAAAGAGAAAGGTAATAGTAGAATGGAGTAAATTATTTCACATAAAAGAGGCAGGAAAAAATTTTACAGTGGAGAGGAAGGGGGGAAGTGAGAAGGAGTGAGTGACCCTTACTCTCATCAGAATTGGCTCAAAGAGGGAATAAGAAAAATGTGCAGTTGGGTATATATATATGTATCTTACCCAACAGGAAAGTAGGAGGGGATCGGTATAAGAGAAGGGAGGACAGATTGAGGTAGGGGATAGTCAGAAGTGAAACACTTTTGAGGAGGGTCAGGGTAAAAGGTGAGAGAGAATAGAAAAAATGGGGAGGATAGGAGAGAGGTAAATACAGTTATCAATAGGAACTGTGAAAAAAATTGAAGTGAATTTCTCTGATAAAGTCCTCATTTCTCAAACATATAGAGAACTGAGTCAAATTCATTAAAAAAAAAAGTCATTCCCCAATTGCTAAATGATCAAAAGATATGATCAGTTTCCACAGGAAGCAATCAAAGCTATCTATAGCCATATGAAAAATGTTCTAACTCACTATTGATTGGAGAAATGCAAATCAAAACAATTCTGAGGTACTACCTCATACCTATTCAATGGACCAATCAGATAGAAAAGGTAAATGACAAACATTGGCAAGGATGTGGAAAAAATGAGACATTACCGCACTGTCGCTGGAGTTGTGAACCGATTCAACCATTCTGTAGAGCAATTTGGAACTACACCCAAAGGGCTATAAAGCCGTGCATACTCTTTCTATGTAGCAATACCACTAGTAGGTCTTTATCTCCAAAGAGATGAAAAAGAAAAAGGAAAAAAGATCTATATGTACAAAAATATTTATAGCAGCTCTTCTCTAGGGGCAAAGAATTAGAAATAGAGGGGATGCCCATCAATTGGGGCATGGCTGAACAAATTGTGGTATGTGATTGTGATGGAATACTATTGTACTACAAGAAACGATGAGCAGGTTGCTCTCAGAAAAACCTGGAAAGGCTTGCACAAGCTGATACAAAATGAAATAAATGTATTGTGCACAAAGTAACAGCAATATTGTAAGATGATTACCTGTAGATGACTTAGCTATTCTCAGCAATACAACAATCCAAGACAACTCTGAAAGACTTTTGATGAAAAATACTATCCATCTTCAGAGAAAGAACTGATGGTGTCTGAATACTGATTAAAGCTTACTTTTATTTTACTTTCTTTTTCTTTTTTTTTTTTTGGAGGGGGGAAGGCAAGGCAATTGGGGTTAAGTGACTTGCCCAAGGTCACATGGCTAGTAAGTGTTAAATGTCTGAGGCCGCATTTGAACTCAGGTCCTCCTGACTCCAGGGCTGGCGCTCTATTCACTGCACCACCTAGCTGGCCCATACTTCATTTTTCTTGAGGTTTTTTTAGTCTATGTTTTCTTTCACAATATGACTATTATGGATATGTTTTGGGTGACTTATACATGTATAACCTATATCGAATTGCTTGCCTTCTCAATGAAGGGAGGGAGGGAGAGAATTTGGAACTCAAGGTTTTAAAAACGAATGTTAAAATGTTAAAAATTGTTTTTATATGTAACTGGGGAAAATAAAATACTAAATTTAAAAAAACTTAAAGATAATTCAAACCAAAATATTTTATTAATTCCTTTATGCATATGCATGGCACCAAGAAATATATCTCCCCCAAACAAATAAATTAAATTACTCCTTCATCTCATAGAATCTTTCTTTAATGATATAAAAGTGTCATGTGGGCTTGATATGTTTAAGATTATAATGATAAACCAAAAAAAAAGACCAAAAGTCTAAAGTCTAAAGAATCCAGAGGCCACATAGAACTAATGCAGACCTTGGTATCCTCCAAGAAAGAGACGATAAACATAAACTTATCAGGGAGAAGTCCACTGATGAACATGTTAAGATGCTAATATTAATAGCTTTCTGAAAACAAAGCTGAATGGAAAGTTCACATCTAAATCAGCACTTTTATAATATCATTGTTGAGGAAAGGCAACAAACATGTAATGTTTATCAAGCCCTTGCCATTTGACAGGCACCGTGCTAATCTCCAAGCTCTGGGGCTACACGTGCAAATAAAAAGGAGACAATCTCTCCCGTCATGGGGCTTACATTCCAATGTGGGAAGACAACACACAAAAGTGAGTTGAAAAGCAGGAACTGGGAGTAAGGGGAAGGTAGGAGGCACGGTGTTGAAGTCCAGAAAGTCAGAAACACAGTGAAGGAATGAAAGTTGATCATCCCGATATCCTCCACAAAATGGAGGCCCCAGGAAAGATTCACCAATGAGACAAAGGAGCCAGCGTAGTAAAGGAACGTTTCCCTGTGAGACGGCCTCGGAAGCAGATAGAAATGTCAGGGTAAGGAGGTGCCGTGTACTGAGGGAGTTTCCAGGCCTGAGACTTCAGCTGAGGCATGCTGTTGAAATTTTAACATAGACATTTGCATTTGTAAAATGGATCATTACAATTTGGAATATTAGAAAAACATAAGACCTATCGTCGCCAAATGTCTTCAGAGAGATATACACTTCTGTGCCAAAAAGAGCAAGTGGAATGATAGTCTTGAAGCACATAATAAAGAAGTAAAAATTCTACCTAAATACTTTTGGAATAAGTAGACATCAATTCACTGAGCAACAGTAAGGCTGATAACAGATATACCCACTGGATTTGTCAAATGTAGTAAAAAGTGACTTCCTTCCAAACAGAACCTATGAAACATCTATGCAGGCCTGTAAGAATTTAATACTTAACTAAATACTTAGCAAGCGGCAGACTAGCAGCTAGAATTTGACATCAAAATCTCTCTATCTTTCTGGACTGGTAGACAATAAATCTCCATAAAACAAGAAGCTTCAAGACATCCCAAAGAACGCAACCAATAAACTGTTCAAGATCTAGAGCGTTATCACAGAGCACACTGGTGCCTGTAATTGCCCAGATACAACACTGATTTACAAAAAATTTTAGAAGAGTTTATATCTTCTTTTATCCAGTTAGTGGGGAGGGAGAGAAAATACTTGTAAATTTTTTAAAATAAAAAATTTTTTTTACAATATAAGATAATTAGGGAGGGAGGGTACTAGCATTTGAGGAGACAAGGACAGAGCCCAGAGACCTAGAAGAACAATTTAAAACCTCCCTCCTTGAGAAGGAAGATTGTCTCTTTTCTTTATATCCTGTCCTTCCCAAACCTCATGCTCCAACAAGATAATATAAATAATTTTGTGATCTATTTCTGTAATACTTTATACTCCTCAAAATGTTTTCATACCCATTTTCTTTTTTTAAGTTAATTTATTTATTTTTAGTTTTCCACGTTCACTTCCATAAGTTTTAAATTTTCTCCCCCTCCCTCTCCTCCTTCCTCCCCAAGATGGCATGCACTCTGATATAGACTCTACATATACATTCCCATTAAACATATTTTAACACTAGTCATGTTGCATAGAAGAATTATAATGAATAGGAGAAACCATGAGAAACAAAAAAAGAAAAAAATAGTCTGCTTTGCTCTTCATTGAGACTCCATAGTTCTTTCTCTGGATGTAGATGGCATTTTCCATCATGAAACCTTTGGAATTGTTTTAGTCCTTGCATTGCTGAGAAAAGCTAAATCTATCAAAAATCAGTCATTGCACACTGCGGCTGTTACCGTGTCCAATGTTCTCCTGGTTCTGCTCGCTTCACTTAGCATCAGTTCATACAAGTCTTTTCAGGTTTTTCTGAGGCTTTTCTGAAGTCCACCTGTTCATCATTTCTTATAGAACAATAATATTCCATTACATTTACATACCACAACTTGTTCAGGCAATCCCTCCTTGATGGTCATCCCCTCAGTTTCCACTTCTTGGCCACCACAGAAAGACCTGCTATAAATATTTTGTACACGTGGGTTCTTTTCCCATTTTTATGATCTTTTTGGGATACAGCCCTAGAAATGGTCATATCCATTTTCTTATGAGGAAAAACTACCTTTATTTGCCTAGGCCCTAAAGGGACTTGTTTTATTATTGAACACAGTGTAGCATATTATAAAGAGCATCAAAATTCAGAGTCACAAGATTCAGGCTTGGTTCCTAAAGATGATTCCTCACTGTAGGATTTCAATTACGTAAATTATACTCATCTCCAGTTTGCTCATCTATAAAAAGGAGATAATTTTGTGATTAAATCTGTGAGCACTCACAGATTTCTTATGAGAAAAGTACTTTGTAAACCGAAGATCTATATACAAATGGAAATTATTATTATTATTAGCAATGTTATTTTGCTGACAAGGAAGCTGAAACAGAGAGAAGTGTAGAATCACAGGATTTAAGCTAAAAGGGCCTTCAGAATAATCTCATTCAATATCTTTGTTTCACACATGAGGATTCCTGAGCAAAGAGAGATTAAATGCCTTTTCCAAGGTCAATCTGCAATTCAAAGAGAATTGGGAAATTGCTCTCTGATTTTTCTTCCCCTTCAGTGTTCTCTCAGGAATGGGTACTCCCACAGGTCTTAGTTACCTCTAATAATAAATTCTTGGGGACTGTTCCATGGAGACCATTTCAAGCCTGAATGCTAATAATGCCCCTTCTCAAGTGCCAGCACAATCATAATGGCTAAAGATCATGAGGCAGCTCAAAATCCCTCAAGCCCATTGTTTTCCTCTGATCATCTCCAGATTCTCTCCGTTCAACCAGCTCTCAGACATGAAGCTGTCAATTTATGACTGAGCTGAAATGACCTGAAAGCAGAAGATTCCGACCAGTAACTGTAACCGGAGAAGCTTTGCCCTGCCCAGATCAGTCCAGTGAGTGCTTATCCTCATAGCTCAAGACCAAATGTAATGGAGTCATGACTATTCTCACTTCACAGTAGTCATGGGAGCTAGCATGATACAATGGAAAGAGTGTGAATTCTAGTCCTGACTCTGCTAATTACTATCCAATGACTAGGACTTAATACTTTGGAAAAGCAATTTATACGTCTGGGTTTCCATTTAATAACTAGTAAAATGACAGTGTTGGAGTATATGAGCATTAGACAAAAAGGTTTCATATGTTTAATGTCCCAAGGTCCTTCCTAACTTTAGCATTCTGTGTTTCCATCTCTCATTTCCTATTGTTCTTTATGAGTTCAGATACATATGAAGCCATGTATCCCTGACTGGTTGAATGTCCATGTCCAAAACCATCCATACTTAAACAACCATTCTTTTTTTTTTTTTGTAGTTTAATTGAGAGATGACTGGTTTCTAATCCATGGATTTTTTTTTCTTTTTTATGCATTCTTTAAAAAATTATTTATTTTTAGTTTTCAACATTCATTTCCATAAATTTTAAATTTCTTCCCCCTCTTTTCCCTCCTTCCTCCCCAGGACAACATGCAATCTGACATAGACTCTACGTATTAGACATATTTTCCTATTAAACAGATTTTCATTATTCATGTTGTATAGAAGAATTAGAATGAATGGTAGGAACCATGAGAAAGAAAAACAAAACAAACAAGGAAATAGTCTGCTTTGCTCCGCATTCAGACTCCATAGTTCTTTCTCTGGATGCGGATGGCATTTTCCACATGAGTCCTTTGGAATTGTTAAACAGCCATTCTTACCACTCACAAGATGAGCCACTAAAAATATCAGGAGGCAGTAAGTAGAGGGAGAGGCAGAGGCTGGAGGAGGAATTAAACATGCCTTTTAGGATGTCCCCAAGCCCTCAAACTCTAAATAAGATAGCACAGGAATCTTCATGGAGAATTAATGGGCTATAATACATGTTGGAACAAGATGAGAGAGAATGAATTTGTCCTCATTTTGTCATCAGTCAGTCAATGAACATTTATTAAGCTCTTACTATATACCAAGCACGAGGACATGAAGAAAGGTAGAAGATAGTCTCTGCTTTCAGGGAGCTCACAATCTAATGGGAGAAAATATGTTAATGATAATGCTCAAACAAGATATATACAGGAGAAATCTGAGACAATCCACTAGCATTAAGGGGAGCCAGGAAAAGCTTCTTGCAAAAGATGAAACTTTATTTGAGACCTTTTCTGAGAAGGAAGTCAGGAAAATTAGGAGGTGGAGAAGAAAAGCAAGAGATTTCTCGGTATTGGAAACAGCAAATAAAAATTCCTGAAGCTGGGAAATGGAGAGTCATAGATAAAGAACAACAAGGAAGACAGTGTCGCTGGGTCACAGAGTACATTGCGGGGCAAGGAAGTAGTGGCAGCAAGGAATAAGAAGCCTGGAAAGGTAGGAAAAGGCCAGGTTATAAGGATTTTACAAGCCAAACAGAAGATTTTATACTTGATTCTGGAGTCACTGGATTTGATTGGGGGATGAGTATATTTTCAACTGTGCACTTCTTTTATGGCAAGTAGGTAACATGATTTCAGGGGAATCAGAGCCGCTACATGCACACCCTTTTCAGGGTACCTAGCCCCATTGCTGCACTGGGGAAGTCAAGTTTGACACCTGAGATAAGTGGTTCAGGTTGGATCTTAGTAAATCACTAAATCACTGCATCAGGGCGGCTAGGTGGTGCAGTGAATAGAGCACCCACCCTAGAATCAGGAGGACCTGAGTTCAAATCCAGCCTCAGACACTTAAAACTTACTGGCCCTGTGACCTTGAGCAAGTCACTTAATCCCAATTGCCCTGCCTGCCACCCTCTAAAAATAAAGCAAAAAAAAAAAAAAAAGAACAAAATGTGTTGAAATTCCACTCTGGTAGTAGATGCCTTTTTCCTGAGATGGAGACAAGTTATTGACACTAGAAGCCACCTCACCATTCTTTATTACTTTCTCCTTTCCTACTAACATGAACATTGGGAACTTGATCAAAGGGTGACTGGTAAGAAGGACACACCAGAGGCATAAAAGGAACTTGTCGCTTGTCTAATTATCAAATCATAGGCCTTTAAAACATGGGATTTAAAATATAATATAGAATGTTACAACTGAAAGGAAATCTAGAAAGTAGAATGTTAGAAATATTAAAAGACTATTAAAATATGAAATAAGAAATTCTAGAGCTAGAAAAGGCCTCAGAACAGACTAAGAATATAGATCATTAGACCACAAGGAACCTCAAAGGCCATCTACTCAATTCAAATTGAATCCTTTATAAACTCCCCAGTGATTGCTCATCATCCTCTGAACCCCTCCAGCGATGAATACTTGATTAAAAACTGAACCTTGTTGGACAGTTCTGAATGTTTGGCATTGAAATGGTATCTGCTGCCCTGTAATTTCTACCCCGTCATCTTAATTCTGCGAGTACAGGTTCAAAAAAATAAGTCTACTCCCTCTTCCATATTATAGCTCTCCAAATATTTGAAGGGAGATATTATGAGGTAATATGGAAAGACTTTCATGCAGAATTTATTAATCATTATGAGAAATATAAATTGTTAGAAGAAATGATATTAATCAGAAACATTAAAGCAGAAGTTCAAAATGACTTCAAAAGAGTTGTTCATTTTTTCTAAATTTGATATTATATTTGTCTCCAGAACACAAAAAATATGGACAAAGGAAATCAGACCAGTGTCTCTGAATTCTTTCTCTTGGGATTCTCCCAGAGACCTGAGCAGCAGCTGATCTTCTTTGGACTGTTCCTGGGCATGTATTTGGTCACTCTACTTGGGAACTTGACCATAATCCTGGCCATTATATTTGACTCCCACCTCCATATCCCAATGTATTTCTTTGTGGCTAACCTTTCCTTCATTGACATGAGTTTTCCCTCCACTACGGTCCCCAAGATGCTGGCTGACACTAAATCAGAAAATAAAAATATCTCTTACAGCGGATGCCTGACACAGCTTTACTTCTTTGGCCTTCTTGCAGATCTTGACAATTTCCTCTTGGCTGTCATGGCCTATGACCGTTACATGGCCATCAGTTGTCCCCTATATTATGCCACTGCCATGAATCCCCAATGCTGTGTTTTGATGGTGGCAGTATCCTGGGTGGTTACTGCTATTCATGCCCTGCTACACATCCTCCTGCTGGATCGCCTGGCCTTTTGTGGTCCTAATACCATACCCCACTTCTACTGTGATCTGATTCCACTCTTAAAACTAGCTTGTTCAGACATTCATATAAATGAACTTATGCTATTCCTAGTGTCTGGCACTTTGCTTGTTGGTCCTTTTCTGTGTATCCTAGTGTCATACATTTACATACTCTTGGCCATACTGAAAATCCATTCTCCACAGGGAAAACACAAAGCTTTTTCCAACTGTACTTCCCACCTCTCCATGGTTTCCCTGTTCTATGGCTCAGCAATTGGGGCTTATTTGTGTCCCTTATCCATTAGCTCCACTGAGAAAGAGAGAGCTTTTGCAGTCATGTACATGGTGGTGACCCCAATGCTGAACCCCTTCATCTATAGCTTGAGGAACAAGGACATGAAGAGGGCCATAAGGAAGCTTTGCAACAAGGGAACACTCTTCTTTTGGGAACTTAGACTGACTCTCAGGACTCATACTTCCCAGCATGGCAAGCAATGACTCTTAAGGCTACTGGAGATTCATTTTTAAGAAACTAGAATGTATCTAGAATCAGAATAAGAGAATCTTAGAGTCAGAAAGAGCTAAAGATGTCTCCTAGTCCAACCTACACCTGATATGGAATTTCTTTTACAACATATGACAAGAGATATTGATGATAAGAATGGTGTCAAATAAGGACCAGTTGAAGAAACTAATAATACTTAGCCAAGACAAGATAAGACTTTTGGGAGACAGGGTAGACATCTTCAAACGTTTGAAGACTGTTACATAGAAGGATTAGACTTGTTGTGAATCATCCCAGAGAGCATATCTAGAGTCTATCAACAGATGTTACAAGGAGACAGACTCTAGTTCAACATATGTAAAAACTTCTCAATGATTAGAATTATCGAAAAGTGAAATGGGTTTCCTCAATTCATAATGAATTCTCCAACACTAAAGGCAATTTATCCTACTTTTGAATGACTCTTACTGTTATGGAATTTTCTTTATATCTAGCCCCAAAATAGCTTTTTCTAATTTAGGTCTATTGTTCCTAGATCTGCCTTGGAGACCAGGAACAAGTGTGATCCATCTTCCTATGACAATTTCAGATATCTGAAGATAGTGTTCATGCCCCCCCCCCCCAATAAAAACATGTACACATATACGTGTTTTGTCTTTGATGTGCATATACCCCTATTTACTTCAAGAATCCTCATATGATATGTTTTCTAATCTCCTTATAACATTGATCTTCCTCCTTTGGAGGAACTCCAGTTTCTGTCTTTCTTATAATCCTAAAGTTGGAGCCCAGGACATAACATGTAAGATATGCCAAGTGTCTAGTCAAAGGACATTGGAGCCATGACCTCCCTCACTATGTGCTATTTATTCTGCCTAAGACTGAATTGTGAGTCTGGGGATGCTACAGCAAACTGTTGACTTATAATGAGTTTCCTTGCTCCAATAACCCCCCCCAGTCTTTTACACGTGAATCTCTCACTAGTTATATCTCCCCTTTCACAGATGTATAGATCAGTCATAGCCTCTGAGATATAAAAGAATTTTTAAAACAGAAGTTTAAGGTTATTATCACCTGACAACCTATCACTTTTAATAACTTACATGATTCCTCTAGTTTATCATGACCAAACATCATCTTGTAGTTTGGGAAAAGGAGATATGAACCAAGAATTTAAAAATGGAAAGCTGGAACTCAGCCAGAGTGATAGAGAAGCAGACTTGGGGGACTAACCAATTCTATGGCTGAGAAACTTCCCCAACTACATGTGTGCTGTCTACGATCCACCATTATTCTTCATCATAGGATTTTAGAGTTGGGATGAACGTTGGAGATCATGCAGTGCAATCCTCTCATTTTGCAGGGAGGAACCTGAATTCCAAAGAGAAGAAGGTATGACTCCAAGGTTACATAGATAATAAAGGGTAGAACTGGAATTTGAAAACATCCTCCACCTCAAAGCCCAGTTCTCTTTCCAATAGATCACTGCAGTAGACATTCAATTGAAAGTGATTGGTCTATAAAGGGATGCTATAAGGTTTCTAGGAATCCTGTTTCTAGTATTGTAAAAAAAAAAAAAACAAACACAAATTAAGTCTCTTTTTTTCTTCCTCATTTTGTCCCAACTTTTCCACAGATTTTGCCTCAATATTTTGAAATCATGCATCCTGTAACTAGTTTTCTCATTTGCAAAATAAGAAGGTTGAACTAGATAATCTCTAAGGGGCCTTCCAGTTCTGACATTGTATGATGCAGAGAAGCTTTGTTTAAACCTAACCTTGTCTCACATTAACAGAAGAAGGTGCTTGGGATTTGGGGTCCCAAGTCTTGGGATCAAGTTGAGGATCTCTTACTATATAGCCTTATACAAATCACTTAACCTACTTAAGTTCAGTTTCCTCACCTATAAAATGGAGATAATAACACTTACACTATCTATTCTACCAGACTGTTATGGGGCTTATATAGGTATATTATAAAGGGTATTCCTGTTTAGATATAGGTCGGATTCAGCGACCTCCAATATTCCTTTCCATTCTGAAATTCTTTATATGAGATGAAATATATAAAATTATCTGTATACCATAAAATTCCATGCAAATAAATGTCAACCATTTCTATTATTAAAATTGTTGTAGTCCTTTGCACAGGCCCAAAGAATTTCAGTGTCTATTTGAAGACTTGGTGGGGGTAAGGGGAAGAGAATGAAATGAATCATAAAGGAATAGCTATAAGAGAGATGGCAACACAGAGGATCAAAGATTTCTGGCATAATATACTACAAGGGAGTCTTTTTTTCCATTGACTATTTTTTTATACTTAAAAAAAATACATGTTACTTCATTGATGAAGAGAACTTCTATTGTAGAAATTCCACATAGTTTTGCATGTTAACAACTCCTCTGTAGACTATAATTTTAAAGTGTTGCCTGGAAGCACTGAGTGGTTAAAAGTCTTGCCAATGGTCACACAGTCAATTATGAATCAGAAATGTGATTTAGACCCATGTCTTTCTGACTTTAAAGCCAGCACTCTATCTACTATATCACAATGCCCCTCTTCATTATGATCACCCATTGGAAAATCCACTGTCATAAACAATGGCATTGATTCATTCACCAAATATTTATTAATTTCTACTTTGTGCAGAACTGTACAGTAGAGAATGAGGTTGTTACAACATTTAAATAAGATACTATCCTTACTCTCTGGGTATGTACAATCTACAAGGGTAATGAGATGCCAACATAAATAGTTATAATATTTTTAAATTACATAATAAATGTGTCAGAGGTAGGCAGGAGGGAAAAATTGCTATTTCAAGTCCAAGGGAGAAATTCAATTAATTGACAAGTATTTACTAAATGACTACTATGTTCCAGGCACTGTGCTAGGTGATAAGGATACAAAATACAGAAGTGGAACAGTCCCTTGCCTTGTAGGAGTCTATATTAAATTGGGAAATACAACAAATAAAGATGTATACAAAAGAGGTACAAAGTAGATACAAGACACTTTTCTTGAGAAAGGCAATATCATCTGGAATTGGAAAAGATTTCATGGAAGACATAGATATTTCAATGGGGCTTTAAATAATGGGTAGAAAGTCAATCCAATTCAACAAGCACTTGTTTATTGAACTGTGGTAGTCATAAGAGAGGTGCAGACAAAAAGGAAACACAGTCTCAATCCTAAAAGAGTTTTCATTTGGATTGGAGAATGTCACGTTTACAAAAATCAATAAGTAGAAGATACTTTGAAGCTAATTAGGATACACCTTGGAGATCACGTAGTAGAAGCCTCTGAGATTGAAGGGAAAACCTGAATTGCAGGAGATAAAGTGACTTCTCCAGGATGATACAGATCAGCGGTTCTCAACCTGTGGGTTATGTTCAATTTAAATATATCCTGCATATCAGATATTTACATTACAATTCATAACAGTAGCAAAATTACAGTTATGAAGTAGCAATGAAAATAATTTTATGGTTGGGGGTCACTACAACATGAGGAACTGTATTAAAGGGCCACGGCATTAGGAAGGTTGAGAACCATTGAATAGATAATAAGGGGCGGATCTGGAATTTGAAAACAGGTCTTCTGCCTCACAGTCCAGTTTTTTTCCCCTCAATAAACCTATATATTAGATTCATTGTACTACGTACTATGTAGAGATGGAAATAACCAAAGGATCAGAAATTTTTTCCCAATGGAAAACAAAAAAATGATAAACATTTATCAATTCAATTCCCTGACTGTTGTACTTGGTAATTACTTCTGATAGTTTGAGGGAGAGGTGGGGAAGAAATCTTTCTTCTGTTAGGGTAACAGAGGAACAGGAATTTTCAAGAGATAAGATGAGGAAGTGAAATTTTAAATCAGATCAGTGGGGCCCAATATGATTTGAACTGAAAAAGGATTGTGATTGGGAATAAGCTTTGAAATGCGTGTCAGCAGCTAAGTCTTTTGTGGTGTCACGGATGTAGTGGTTAGCACATATTTTCATTTCCTTATCTGATTGAAGGGAGCACAGGGAAATAAAATGAGACAAATTAAGATTTATCCATTGAACTTGGTCATGCTTCCATTTTTTGTTGCACCAGTAACACATGAGGTGACATTTCCCTCTACGGCCAATACAATACCTATATACTCAGAAAAAAATTATTTCTCCCAAATTTGTCCATGATCATTTATTGTCCACGTGTTTACTTCTTTCTCTGGGCATCTTCCTGGTAACACCATAAAATTCTTGATGGCAGAGACTTTCATATTTGGCACTGTATTCTTAGAACCTAGCACAGTATTTAGCACATACTAAGAATTTAATAAATACTTACTGCTTGCTTGCTTGATTTTCTTCAGACACTGAAGGGTATGGTGGATCAATGAACAAAGAGACAAAGGAACTTCTCTGGAAACTAAGGGAAAGATTGCCCTCTCCAATTGTTTAGTCCTTTCTAGACCCTGAGTTCCTCTTTCTTAATGATACTGGAATTTTTCCTTTTTGTTGTCCCCCTTTAATTACACCTTCACTTGTAAGAATCCTTGACGGCAAGGTGCATATCTTTGTATTTCTAAAACAAAGGCTTCTACAGAGTAAGTAATTAATACAATTTTTAATGGAATTGAGTAACCACAGCCCTTTCCTAAGAAGAGCTAGTTCTGGGGGGCGGAGCCAAGATGGTGGCGTAGAAGCAGCAACATATCGCAGCTCTCACATAGCCACCCCAAAATACCCATAAAATAGGACTCTAAACCAATCCTGGAACTCCAAAACGCACACAAAGATACTTCCCACTAAAG
>CM053581.1:258016587-258034448 GCA_028627135.1 Pseudochirops cupreus
ATAGGAGAGAATAGACTGGGGGAGGGGGGAAATACTGGGATGGCTGTTTTGGGGTGGTGGGCGGGGGAAAGACGGGGAGAAAAGATGTAACTCAAAAAAATTTAATAAAGAATCTCATATCAAAAAAAAAAATAAAAAAAAAAAGAATGGACACATGATTACAAGAACTTAAACATGGGATTAAAAAAGAAAGTATAAGTGAAATTAGTGTTCAGGAGGGAAAAAATCAATAAAAGAACAGGTAGTGGAAAATTTTAACCAAGTAGAAGACTGCCTAAAAAATAGAATGGAATTAAAAGAATATTCTGGCTCCATGAAGAAAAAAAAAGGACAAAGTAAAAAGATTGAGAAATAGAAAAAAAATCTCATGATGAAAACAACTGATCTGGAAAACAAGTCAATAATGTTCATTCAAGCATCATTGAATTCTGAATACCAAGACCAAACAAAAAAGTTAGACAACGTATTTCATCATAACATGAAAGCCACTTCCATCTATTAGGACCAGAGGACAAAGTAAAACTAGAGAGAAACCTCAAACTGAGCATTTTCAGAAATGTCATTGTCAAAATCAAGAATTTTCAAGTCAAGCATAATATTCTTTAAGTAGCCAGGAATGAAGAGTTCAAGTATCAAAGAACCATAGTCAGGATTACACAAGACTTAGGTGCAACCACTATAAAGGAAGAGAAACAAAAGATATAGGACCAAGAACAACTGAATGTAATCCTAAAGAGAAAATAGACTTTAATAGAATAAAAGACTTTCTAGTATTCCTTACAAAATGATGAAAGCTGAGTAGAAACTTTAAAATGAAACCCAATAGTTAAGAAAACTCTAGAAAGGTAAATACATTTGATCAATTAGAGGGAGCTCTGATGAAGTCCTGACATTTTAATACAGGAGAAAAGATAAATGTCACTCAGGATACTGAAGCCTTTAAGCATCACAGAATAAGTTAACACAAGTCCTAAAGGGGTAATTTTGTTCTATAAGTTTACATTAGATCAGGGGAAAACATACACATACAAGTATATAGGAATTATATACAAAATCAGTGAATGGTCATTTTAAGGGAGAGGGCTGGATGAATAAAAAAGACTTCATGTAGTAGGAGGCATATGAGTTTACTTTTTCAAGAAGGAGGGAGATCTGAGGAGGGAAACATGAGAGACAATCTGTGCAATGGCATGAAAATGGTAAATGGAACATTATGTGTGAGAAAAACAAGAAATCTAGTTTAACTGGATTGTAAAGTGTGCAAAGAGGAGAAACGCATAATGATCCTGAAAATGTAGGTTGGAGCCAGTCTGTAAGGACTTGAAATGGCAAAACAAAGGAGGTTGCATTTGTTCTTAAAAGTAATAGGACAAGGGGCAGCTAGATGGCTCAGTGAATAGAGCACCCGCCCTGGAGTCCAGAGGACCTGAGTTCAAATCCAGCCTCAGACACTTGACACACTTACTAGCCGTGTGACTTTGGGCAAGTCACTTAACCCCAATTTCCCTCCAAAAAAAAAGGCAAAAAAAGAAAAGAATGATAAAAAAAAAAAAGTATAGGACACCACTGGAGTTTATTGAGCATGGGAGTGGCTTAGTTTTTTAAAATATACTATCTTTTATTTTTTATTTGTATTGTTGTCTTTTTATTTACTTCTAGTTTACAACATTCAGTTCCACAATCTCTTAAGTTTCAAAATTTGGCCCCCTCCCTCTCCTTCCCCTCCTCCCCAGAGTGGCATGTAATCAAATACAGGTTCTACAAATACCTTCACGTTGAATGATAGTCATGTTGTGAAGAATTATAACCAACGGGCTGAACAGTGAAAAAGAAGGGATAAAACAAAACACAAACAAGAGAGAGCAAATCGTTTGGTTCAATCTGTAGACTCTGTAGTTCTTTCTCTGGTTGTGGATGTCCCTTTCCAACATGAGTCTTTTGTAATTTTTTTCTAACCTTGTATTGCTGAGAGGAGTCCAGTCTATCAAAGTTAGTCGTCACACGTATGATGTGTCTGTAATTGGGTACAAAGTTCTCCTAGTTCTGCTCTCCACACTCAGCATCAGTTTATATAAGTCTCTCCAAGTTATTATGAAGTCCATCTGCTCCTCATTTCTTTTAGTGCAGTAGTATTCCATTACATTCATATGCCACAACTTGTTTAGCCATTCCCCAATTGATGGGCATCCCAGTGATTTCCAATTCTTTGCCCTCACAAAAAGAGCTACTATAAATATTTTTGTACATACAGGTCCTTTTCCCAGTTCTGTGATTTCTTTGGGATACAGCCCCAGAATTGGTCTTGCTGAGTCAAAGGGTATGCCCTTTGGGCATAGTTCCAAATTGCTCCCCAGAATGGTTGGATTAGTTCACAACTCCACCAACAATGCATTACTGTTCCAATTTTTCCATATCCTCCCCAGCATTTATCATTTTCCTGTTTTGTCATCTTAGCCAATCTGACTGGTGAGATGTGGTACCTCAGAGTTGTTTTGATTTGCCATAGTCAGATTTGTAGTCATAAGAATATCACTTTGGAAGTTATGGAGACATGGAGACCAATTAAGAGGTATTGTAATCAACCAGGTTAAAAGTGATGATGGCCTGAACTACAATGATGGTCATTTGAGTAAAGAGAAAATATGTATATAAGGGATGTATGCAAGAAATGTTTTGGAGATAGAATTGGAAATAGAATCATAAACCCCTAGAGCAATCTCTGAAAATAGCGGGACAAAAACCCTAAAGCTTGTAACAGTGACCCCTCCATTCTGGGAGTGGGGCTCGATTTGAACATAAAGTTAAAAGTCAAGAAGTAGACTGTAAAAATGAGCAAAAATTAAAAATGGAACATGACAATAACAAATTGCTGTGGTGACATATGGTGACAGAAAAGATCAAGACACAAACCTTATATAATCCTTAAGGGGGAGAATGGATATTCAATAAAATAGTGGACTTTCAAGCATTCCTGATGAAAAGACCAGAGCTGAATGGAAAATTTGACTTTAAATGCAAGACTCAAGAGAATAATAATAAACAAGAAAGAGAAATCACAAGGGATTCAACAAGATTAAACTGTTCATATTTCTACATGGAAAAATGATAGTTGTAACTCTCCAAAACTTTCTTATTATTAGGGCAGTTAGAAGAAGTATACCTAGACAGGGGGCATGGATGTGAGTTGAATATGATGGGATAATCATCTAAAAATATAAAGTTAAGGGGTGAGAAAGAGCGATGCACTGATAGAAGGAGAAAGGGGGAGGTAGAATAGGGTAAATTATTTGACATAAAACTGGCAAGAAAGAACTTTTAAAGTGGAAGGGGAAATGGGGAGAGTGCATGAACCTTGCTCTCATCAGAATTGACCCAAAGAAGGAAAAACATACACACACACAGTTAGGTATAGAAATGTATCTTACCATACAGGAAAGTAGGAGGGGAAGGGAATAAGAGAAGGTGACAGGCTGATAAAAGGGAGGTCAGATTGAGGGAAGTAAAAATCAAGAAGCAAAACACTTTTGAGAAAGGGTGGGGTGAAAGGAGAGAAAGATAAATGGGAGAAAATAGGATGAAGGGAAATACACAGTGAAAAAAAATTATGGCAAACTTCTCTGATGGAGATCTCATTTCTCAAATATATAGAGTACTGAGTCAGATTTATTGAAATATGAGTCATTCCTCAATTGATTAAAGATCAAAGGATATGAATAGGCAGTTTTCAGATGAAGTAATAAAAGCTATCTATGAAAAAAATGCTCTAAATCACTATTGATTAGAGAAATGCAAATTAAAACAACTCAGAAATACCACCCTACACCTTTAAGATTGACTAATATGACTGAAAAGGAAAATGACAAATGTTGAAGGGGATGTGATGTGATATACTGATTCAACCAATCATTCTCTATAGCAATTGGAATTATGACCAAATAGTTATAAAACCATGCATACCCTTTGATCAAACAATATTACAACTAAATCTGTATCCCAAAGAGCTAAAAAACGAAAAAGGGAAATTATCTGTATGTACAAAAGTATTTCTAGGAGCTCTTGTAGCTGTGGTAAAGAATTGGAAATTGAACAACTGTCCATCATTTGGGGAATGGCTGAACAAGTTATTGTACGTGATTGTGATGGAATACTATTGTGCTATAAAAAATGAGAGCAGGATTCTCTCAAAAAAACCCAGAAAGACATGAACTGATGTAAAGTGAAATGAACAGAACCAGGAGAACATTGTATATAGTAATAGCAATATTATATGATGAGCAAGTATGAATAACTCAGCTATTTTCAGCAATACAATTATTCAAGACAGTTCTGAAGGATTTATGATGAAAAATGCTATTTAACCTCCAGAGAAAGAACTAATGGAGTCTGATTGCAGAAAAAAACATACTTTTCTTTATTTTCCTTGTTTGTTTTTTTTGTCTTTGTTTTCATTTGCAACATGACTAACATAGAAATATTTTTGTATAGGTACATATGTATAACCTATATCAAATTTCTTACCTTCTCAATGAGAGAGCGTAGGAGAGGGAGGGAGGAAGAGAATTTGGAATTCAAGAGAAAAATTTTTTAATGAATGTTAAAAATTGTTTAAATGTGATTGAGGTGAAATAAAATAATAATTAAAAAAAATAAAAATCACAAATTTTTTATTTTATTTATTTATTTATTATTTTTATTTATTACAAATTTTAAAAAGAATAAGACCTAGGCATGCCTATAGGCATCAGGGAATGTGAGTCATTAAATAAGAAGAAACTGAAAGTTAGAGTGTAAGGAGTAGTTCAGGCGGTAAAGGCATCCTCCTTTCAGAGTGGACAAGAAGAAAAAGAATTAAGGGTACAAGTAGAGGGGATAGCATTGGTGAAGAGAAGGGCCTTTTCTTCAACAAAGACTGAGGAGGGGCAGCTAGGTGGCGCAGTGAATAGAGCATCAGCCCTGGAGGCAGGAGGACCTGGGTTCAAATCCAGCCTCAGACACTTAACACAAAAAACTAGCTGTGTGATCTTGGCCAAGTCACTTAACCCCAATTACTCCCCAAAATGAAAAAAAAAAGATTTTTAAAAAAAGACTGAGGTAAAGGAACAAAGAATTGGTGATGTCAAAGGATTTTAAAGCATAGCACATGGGGGAAGGGAAAGGATTTCATGGTAAATGGCTTCTATTTTCTCAATCAAACATGTAGTCTTCTGAGAGAGTGGTAGGGAATGGGTGGTGTTATCCTTTGTTTTAGGTAATAGATAAAGTGACGAAAGCAGCATTGACTATAGGTTCACTTGAAGACCTTGGTTAGGGTCCTCCAGAAAGCACCCTTCACCTGTTGATTCCTCTGGGTATAGCTGATGGGATTCAACATAGAATCACCCCTGTGTAGAAGACTGCCAGCTACTGGTCTTGATTCAGGTTGTAGCTGCTAACTAGTTTCAAACAGAGTTGAAATCAGATGCAAAGAATATGAATTATGTGAAAACAGCTTCATATAGCACTGAAGCTGAACATAACCCAAGTACCGTAGTACCAGTGTAAATCTAGGAGACAGTGATGAATATGAATTGGGATAGGTTTAATAAAAGCCCTTGTTACCAGAAGTCACCGAGGAAGGGTATGAGCAGCACTGTTGAGCCAGGGCATGACAGAAGTTCTCAATTTAGTTGCTACAGAAATTAAATCAGAAGATGAGGATAATTTGTTGACAGTTACACAGGAACAAGACACTGTGGTCATAGGTTATGGATGCTAAAGAAGAAATCCTTTGCATTTCCCAGCAATGAAAGTGACCTGAGTCAAGCAGTAGGTGAAAGGGATGGTCTTGCTCCAAGAAAAGATGGAAACCACCATTAGGACACAATGATGGTGGTGAATCAGATATCAGTAGAGGTCATATTGTTCAACAGAAAGTATATGGGATTTTCTTCAATTCATGGCAATGATCAATGAGTTCTCTATCATACTGACCAGCTACATGATTATGATCACAAATGGGGCTGATTACATCTGCAAATTGTTTGACAGGCCCAGGAAGACAAATTCAGCCACTGTACTATACCATTGTACTATACTGCTGGAAGTTCATCAGAGATGAACGAATTAGTTTTAAGATGATCTCATGTTCATAGAGTACTGTGACAGTTATTATTTGACCCTAGAACTTCTGGCTCTAAATCCAGTGCTCTTTACACTAAAATGTCCTGCCTCTCATAGCTATTATGAGATTTAGAGATGGAAGAAATCTTAGAGATACTTCAAAATTGATTCATAATTTTATATATAAGGAAACCAAGACCAAGAGAGTTTAAATAGTTTATTTTCCCAGGGTAACACAGATAGTAAATAGAGGATTCAGGGTTTGAAACCAAGACCTGGACTCAAATCCAGGATCCTTTATTCTATGTCATCAACTCTGTCTCAGAGATCTAATCCCTCTACCCTTAAAACAGACCCTCATGTTCTTATAACATTATGGTGATAATGTTGCCTTTTAGACTTCTGTCTGGCCCCAAATACACAATCTGGTTGATCATATATTAGGGATCAAGAAAGATTTCCTTCCACCCACCCACCCCCAGCCCATGAAGGGTTATGCCCCCTGATGGTGTACTATTTGCAATACATCTGTTTGGACCTCAATTTGATTTCTGGCCTGCCTCACTGTTGATATAAAACTGATGAACAGGCCTAGTGTGGAGAAAGTGTTTTTAAACCTTAAAGTTCTATGGAAATATTAGTGATTTATTAATAGAAAGGTGGTCATGTTCTGGTATCAAGGAAAGACAATCATAAAGAACTTTTAAAGGACATTAGAGATCATCAAGTCTAATTCCTTAATAGTTTTTCTTGTTTAAAATACATTTTACTGATGTTTTTTGTTTTTATATAACAATCATTTCTTGATACCTCCTCCCCGCCCCCCCTGGTCTGTGAACCTTCTCCTATAACAAAGGAGAGCTGTTAATCAAAATGAAGCCACACAGAAGTAATCTGACAACTTATACTGTCAAACCAATCCCAGGTTCCCTCAAAAGAAAGGGGCTCATTTTGTCATCTCCTCTTTGCAGCTAAGATCAGTCATTAGAGTGACACAGCACTCAGCTTCATTTTGGTCTTCTTTTCTCAACCCTTTATTTGAAATTTGAGGAAACTGAGACCTAGAGAGCTTGTACCTATCCTCATAGCAAGTCATTACCTACAATGCACTTCATAGAAATTGTTCTGATAGATCAGAAGTTGTTATCTCTGCAGGCATGAGAATTATTTAAGGCACATGGTCTATTCAGGTCAGCAAGGAGAGAAGAGAGAAAGAAGATAATTGTATTCTATTCCAATGTTTTATCTAGAGACTACCTACACAAAATTGCAGAATATAAGATAAATCTTGTTCTGTTTGGTCCCAGAAGGCATAACTAAGATCAAGGGATAGAAATGATAAGAGGCAAAATTAGGCTTGATGTCAGGAGGAAAAATTTGCTAGCAATTAGAGTGGTTCAAATGTGGAATGTCTGTCTCAAATGTGTTGGAATCCTGCTCAATGGAGATTTCAAGAGGGAGCTGGTTATAGGTATGTTACAGAAGAGATTCCATTCAGATATATCTCAAAGGTCCCTTCTCACTCTCAAATTCTGTTATCCCTTACTGGCATTTCTAATGATCCTGTTGATTCAAGACCATAGTCAGCTCCCAATAGCTGTTAAAAGTCTTTTTTAATTGTTAAGATTCTCCATTTAAAAAAATTGATCAAAGACCACAATAGAGGAGGAGGAGGAGGAAGAGAGGGAAGAGAAAGAGGAGCAGGAGAAGGAGGAGAAAGAGAAAGAGGAGAAGAGGAGAAGAAGGAGAAGGAAGAGAAAGAGGAGGAGGAAGAGAACGAGAAAGGGGAGGAGGAAGAGGAGGAAGAGGAGGAGGAAGAGAAGAAGGAGAAGGAAGAGAAGGAGGAGGAGGAAGAGAATGAGAAAGGGGAGGAGGAAGAAAAGAAGGAAGAGAAGGAGGAGGAGAAGGGGAGGAGAAGGAGGAAGAGGAGGAGAAGGTGAAGGAGAAAGGAAGAGAAAGAGAAAGAAGAAAAAACATTTACATAATGCTTTAAGGTTTACAAAGTGCTTTACAAATACTATCTCATGTTATCTCCACAACTTTGGGAAATAGATGCTAATATCCCCATTTTACAGATGTGAAAATTAGATGAAGTGAGGTTAAATGGATAGCCTAGGGTTACACAGCTTGGAAGCGCCTGGGGCTGGATTAGGAACCTAGCTCTTTCTGACTCCAGGTCTGCTGCTCTACCCACTACACTACCTACACTAGCTAATCTGCATTGAAGAAGACACTAAATTCTACATCAATAGTTCCCTGGCTTCAATTTAAAGATCCCCTTTTAACATAAAAAATTTTGAAGACTGCACCCCCAAATGATATGCATCAGTTGATTGAGAAAATACATTAAAATGAAAAACTGCTAGGAATTCAATAATACTTTAAGATGGTCTGTGTTTTATTGATAACACAATGTGTATACACCAAAACTAGACATAAATATGTGACATATTTATCCAATCAATGCAACCGTTCATTTCAATTTAATTTCATTCACTAAACATTTATTAAATGCCTACTCTATGCTAGATGGTTGCACCATCTAGTTCAGTGTTTGGGAGGCTCCAAAGGAACGTGTGGGAGAAAAGAGTTATTAGACTGACTACCAAACTGAAGGTCTACAGAGCCCTTATGCTGACCTTATCATATTCCTGTGAAACCTGGACAGTACACCAGCACCATGCCAGGAAATTGAATCACTTTCATTTGATTTCTCTTAGGAAGATTCTGAAGACCACCTGGCAGGATAAGATACCAGGTGCTGAGGCCCTTTCTCAATTTTAACTGCCAAGTATTCAAACTCTACAACAGAGAGATATTGTGCTAGATCCTGTGCATAAAAAGAATGAAAAAATCGGTAGTTATTTCATCCAAAATGCTTGCATTCAACTTGGATGAGAAATAGTATCTATACAGGTAAATAAATACTATATATGTTGATATGTGTGTGCATATATATGTACACAAAATAAATTAAAAGTAATTTCAAGGGACAAGAAGTGATAACAATGGGGAGGAGGAGGGAACAGGAAATGCTTCTTGTAGGAGCTAGCCCATGAGCTGAGATTTAAATGAAGCCAGGGATTCTGAGAGACAGAGAGGGAGAGGGAAGACATTCTAGTTATAAGGGGCAGCAAGTGTGAAAGCAAAGATGCAGGAGGCAAAATCTCCTGTCCAGGGAATATTACTTAGACTGATTGGGTCTGCTTAAAGACCATGGGGAAAGTAATGGGAAATAAGTCTAAAAAGATCAGGTGGAGGCAGGTTAAAAAAAGAACCTTAAATGCCAAGCTGGGGATTCTGTGTTTGGTCGTAGAGGCAACAGAGAGTGCTGAAGCTTCCTGAGGTGGGGAGGGAAATGGTCAGTCCTGTCTTTTGAGATAGCAATTTTGGCAGCTGTGTGGAAGATGAACTGGAGAGAGGAGAGAAAACAGGTGGGGAAACCAATTAGGAAGCTAGTGCAGTCATGCAGGTGAGAGGGGGTGAGGACCTGGGGAAGTGGCCACGTGAGAGCAGAGAGGAGCCAGAAGTAGGAGATGTTGCCAAGGTAGTGTCGCCCAGAGCTGGCAATTAATTGGGTGTGGGGATGGAGTACAGTGAAGAACTGAAGGTAACTCCTAGGCTGAGAACCTCAGTGATATGAAGGATATATATTTATCATATATTTATATCTAATATATATATTTGCATTTTGTGTTGGTGCTAAATAAAGGTTAAAATGGCAGTGCTTAGGGTACATAAGGACTCAGTGATCTCATGGGTCTCTGCATATAGGTTAGGAGTCACTGATCAAGTTAATCTGTAAGATCCAAAGTAAGTTGATATAGATACAGATACAGATACACATCATTGAAAAGGTCAATGGTATTGGTAATAAAAACAGTTCCCACAAGCTCTGGAGGATATAGAGATTCCTGAGATAGTTTTAATCACATTTGTGGTCTGTAGCCTACAACTTGGCACTTGGATGGGCACCATTTTGTATTCTACTTTCACTTTAATTAGTGGTCTCCTCTGCTGCTTCTATTTAACCTAGGGATGAGCCCGGGCTCCTGAAGGCTATGCCAAAAGAACACAAGCTTTGGCAGGTCCAACCCAGGTGAAAAGGCTTCAAGCACAATCCCCAGCATTGGAATGTGTGTCTATCATCTCAGGCCCAGCATAGTGAGAATGGAGAAGTTCATTATCACAATGATCACCACAAAGGGACACCTTTTCTCTCGCTACAGAAATGAAGACTGTCCACCAAAGTGAAGCAGCAGTGGGGAATATGTTGATGGATGAACTGCCCCCAGTGAATGATTGGAGCATTGTCCTATTAATTTGGCATGTACGTGTCTTGTCTCTATCATCCTTATACCTTGTTCACCTTTGGCAGAAAAAATAAAACAAAACACAACAACTTGGACCAGAGTTGAAAAGACCATTAGATTTGTGGACAGAGGACTTGGTTTCAAATTCTGCCTGCTGCTTCCTGTATGATATTAGGCAGGTTAGCTAATGTCTCTGAGCCTCAGTTTCCTCATCTGCAAAAGGGAAATAATAATACTTGCACTACATACCTCACAGAGTGATTTTGAGGATCAAAAATTCTAAAGTAATAAATAAATGACAAGCTCCATATATTATATCATCTGGAATTCTGTTTCCCCAAGTTCTTCCATGATCTTTATGATTGCCATTCACCATCATTATCCACCAGGCTCTAAATTTTTGTTGACTCATACCACATGAACCATGTGCCTTAGAGCCAGAACAATCAGGGAGTCACTTGACTAGGAGCAAGAAGTCTGTAAAGGGCACCCTTAACATCCTTATTGCGGAGGCTGTAGACGAATGGATTGGCAAGAGGAGTAATGGCTGTGTACATCACAGCAGCTGCCATATCCTGCTCCTGAGAGTTCTTGCAGGAGGGCTGGAAGTAGACCCAAATGATGGTGCCATAGAGGAAAGTGACCATGGTAAGATGGGAACCACAGGTGGAGAAAGCCCGTCTTCGACCAGCAGCTGAGGGCAGTCGTAAGATGGTAGCTGCAATGCGAGCATAGGAGAGTAGAATGAGAGCACAGGGTCCCAGCATGAGCAACCCACCCTCCAGAAAGATGGCCAGCTCATTGATTTGAGTGTCAGAACAGGATGTCTTCAGTAGGGGCCGGTGGTCACAAAAAAAGTGGGGGAGGTGGACAGCACCCTCATTGTCAATAGCCCACTGGAGGGGCAATAGGAGTCCTGCATGCAGAAGAGAGTGAATGAAAGACACAACCCAAGAAGAAGCCAGAAGGCGGGCACAGACCTGCTGATTCATTACAGCTGGATAGTGCAATGGATCACAGATGGCCACATAACGGTCCAGGGCCATGACAGCCACCACCAGTGTATCTGTGACACCAAACACATAGAAGAAGAAAAATTGTATTAGGCAACGAACAGCAGGGATGGCTGGCTGGGCAGAAACTAGGTGGGCTAGCAGCTGGGGTAAGGTAACTGTGGCCAGCCCTGTGTCAATGACAGAGAGACCACGTAGCAGATAGTACATGGGTGTGCTGAGTCTTGAGTCTTGAGAGATGAGCAGGACTAGTGTTAAGTTACCCACCATAGCACCCACGTAGGCAGTCAAGAATAGCAGGAAAAGAAGGCTTTCGGGAGGACCACCTCTCCACAACTCTGCTAGAAGGAATACTGGTGTGTGGGAGGCATTAGAGGCACAAACCATGGTGTAGGAGGGGGAGGTCAGCACCACCTGTGGGAAAGAGAAAGGGTGAGGTCATTCTTCAAACAGATCTCAGCCAACACCAATTTTAATTCTCAAGTAGTCTCTGTGTTTGCTATCTTCAATGGCTCCCTCTCTGATGGTTCTTCTCTCTCTGCCTTTAATTAATTAATAGAGCAACAAAATAGTAAATAGTGCAGAACTTAGGCTGTTGGGAAAGGCAGGGATGACACAAATCTGTAAAAAAAAGATATGTTCTTTAATCCTAAGAAACTTGCAATCTAATTGGAAAGATAAGAAATCCACATTAAAATGTGCATAATTTTTTTGAGTGCTGTGTTATTTGATAAATCCCTTCCCATCTGGATCCCAGTTTATTCATCTGTGACATGATTTTGGATAAATAATAAATAAATAAAAGGAAAGAATTCTGTTTAATCATACATTTAATTAATTATAATGAGAAGACATAGCCCCAGAGAAGATGTAAGGAAATGTGCTTCCCTCATTTCATTGGAAAGGTGGGGAACTATGGGTGTGGAATTTTGCAGTCACAGTCATATACATACGTGTATCAACTACTTTTGTTTAAATTTTTTTTTCTTCTTTTTTTATAAGAAAGCACTAATGTGCATAGAGCAGAGTTCAGGTATTCTGGGATACACTGAGGTGGGAATTACTATAAGCCACTTCTGTACCCCCCAAGTGAAGGGTCAAGTGTAAGAATTTACCCCAAGTTCCCCTGATCGTCTAGGTCAGGGATGGGGAATCTACGGCCTCAAGGCCAGATGTAGCCCCCTGGGTCCTCGAGTATGGCCCTTCAGCAGAATCTAAACTTCAGAGAACAAATTATTTTATTAGAGAAGTGTAGATTCAGTCGAAGGGCTGTACTTGAAGACCTAGAGGGCCACATGTTACCTAGAGGCTTCAGGTTCTCCACCCTTGATCTAGTCACACACAATCAATGCCCTATGCAAGGAACATTTAGTTGGTGGGAATAAGAAGGACTATATTTGGAAATGACTGTGATAGAAAAGCAAAAATCATATAGATGGGACATATGGAAGCAAAAGACATATATTTTTTCTTACATAATATGCTGTCTTAAAAGTCTTAGTGAGGTTTTAAGTTTTCATAGTTTTGTAACATATGCTGCACACATATGCATACACATAAATCCTGGGTGTCCCAAAAGTCTTAGTGCAGTTTTAAGTATAGCTGTTTTTACACTTATTATATAAACACATAGACATACAAATAACATATACATATACAAACATATAGATGCATGGATATGGATATAGATATGGATATGGACTAGAGGTGTCCATATGACATTCATGAACATTTATTAAGGGGTCAGACAAGTACCACAGCTTCAGGGATTTCAGGCAAAGCCCCTTTGTTTTAGAGATGTCATCTGGCTCCCATTCCAACTTTAGAATTCTATGGCCTAAGGTCATTTTGTGTGCAACTGTAACTTTCATCACTCTCCTGGCTTTGCCATCAACTGACTGTTCCATCCTGGGCAACTCGAATCACCTTAGTCATACAAGGGAAATATAAGGTTATGTAATAGGAGTATGATGAATGTGGGGAGAGATATGAGACATGAAATTGGGGTCTTCAAAAATCTGATATGTTGCCACATAAGAGAAGAATTCTACTTGTTCCAGAGATCAGAACTAGGAACAATGGTTGGAAATTACTGGGAGACAAGGTTAGATTTGATACAAAGAAGAATTTACTAATAGTTGTCTGAAAATGAAATTAAAAATAATGAGTTCCCCATCACAGGAAGTATTTAAGCAGTGACTAGCTGACAGCTAGTCAGGATATTATATTAAGGATTAGCAGAATAATTGAATGGCATACTATATGATCTATAACATGCTTCCAGACTTTAGGATTCCAATGCTGAAGTGCCTTCTTTAGATCCATGGCATTGAATTATGCTGGTTCTCCTACTTCAACTGTCTTTTCCACCTACATCTCCTTCATGGGGTTCTCTTCTTTCTCTTTCTCCTACCTGGGAATTCTCCAAAGTTAATTTTTAACATTCTTCTGTTCCTCTTCTGCACCCTATCCTTTAGAAAATTAAATTATTTATTACAACTTTACTATCTCCTCCAGCCATATGACCAATAAATGCCTAACTCCAATCCTTACCTCTTGTGTCCTGGGACCAGTGCTCAATCCTAAGCATCAGAGATGAGGCTTTTAGAATCCTCATCAAGTCTGGAAAGGAAAACTGAGATTCAGAATAGTTTAAGGAACAGTCATAGGGACTCAAGGGGGATGACGGGCATAGAAAAGGAGCAGAACATTAGGAGAGACCAAGTGTGGGGTATACAGATAGAGAGAGGGCCATGGGTGGGAATATGGAGGCTGGAACAAAGAAAAGAGTAGGAAGGACAAGTAGAGGGAAAGAAGCAGAGAAAAGAAAGGAGAAAGAACCAAGAAAGGGAAAAGAAAGAAAATTACAGAGGGAAGATAATGTAGTGTTGGCAGAAAGGAGAAGACAATGACAGAAAGGAGAAATGGAAGATGGAGAGAGAATTGAACAGGGCAAAGCAGGAGAGAGAAGCAAAGGGGTGAGTACCAAGAGTGAAGAAGGACCGGAAGATAGAAAAGAAGAGTATGGGACAGAATGGAGACATTGAAGTGGGGAGGGGATGAACAGGAAAAGAGAGGAAAAGGACAGAGGGAGGGAGAGAAGTGAAAAAGAAGTCCAAGAAAAGGAGGGGGAAGGATTTGTAGAGAAATAGTACAGGATATATGGAAAGAATGACAGTGCATGGGGCAGAATAATGAGAGAAAACAAGGACAGAAGACAGATGACAATGGGGCAGAGACTGTCAGAACAGGAACAGGAAGAGAAGAGGAGGAAGATGTTTCAGGGGCAGAGGCTATAGAAGGAGCAATGACAGAAGGCAGAGGAAATGAGAAAAAAAAGGAGAAGAAGAAAGGAATCAAGGAGATAGGAAACTGAAGGAAGCAGGAGAGCAAGCAGAAGTTATGGTGGGAGGAGGGTCAAGGTAGTTTTTCAAACTTACACTTACCTGGGAGGTCGAGATCAAAAGCTCGGGGCTCTGAAGCTGAGAGAACACAATTTGTTTCCAGGGCTTGTCATGTACCACAGGCCTAGAGAGATCACAGGCTCATAAATGTCAAGCCAAAAGGAATCTTAGAAGTCACTTGGTTCAATCCCTTCATTTTCTAAGTGAAGAAACTGAAGCCAACAAGAGCTGAATGACTTGGTCAAGGTCACACAGACAGTAAATTGATCAGATTTCAGCGTCTTTATTTCCAAAGCCAACATCATTTCATGGCTCTCAAAAGTTCTGAAATAGCTGCATTCAGGTCTATTTAAAGGCCTGGGAGTCTCTGGGGTGCTGCCTATTCAGCCCTCCCTCAGCCAAGATTCCATCCTTTGCTTTCTACTGCCAAATCTGGCCTGGACTCAACAGGAGGGAAAGTCAAACAACATTCCCTTGAGAGGAGTCCAAGTTAAAAACCTCCAGAGTCAGATCAGCAACGCCAACATGGGGTAGAAAGAGAATGAAGACACAGAGGACTTCTTAATGAGTGGATGCAGGAGTGAATGAATGACTAAAAGCCTTACTATGTACAAATCACTATGTTAAGTATCAACTATCCAAATAGTAGAGGGGAAAGTGCTATATGTGAGTCCAGGCTCACATACTAGTTACATGAGCCTAAGCAAGGCAATTCCTCTCTCTGATCATTGGTTTTCTCAATTTCCTGTAGAATAAGGAAAGTAAGCCCTGAACAACCCACCACATGGTGCTTTTATAAGGAAAGCACTTTTAAAAGGGTAATCTCTTGAAAGGGAAGTTATCATTATCATATCCAGCCACCACACTGAGGGTTCAAGGCCACCCCCCCCCAATTACCTTTCCCAACTATCCTTCTCTCCTTTTGGATGACTTGAGAAAGAGGGAAAGAAGAAAGAGGGCTTAGGATATTCCATCCCAGTGAATGAAGAAAGAGCAGGCCCTGATCCCAGGCTGCAGGATTCAGCAGCAAGCACTGAGATCACTTGGTGCATTATGGAGTCCCTCAAAGAGACTGGGAAGCTGCAAACCTAGAACAGGATAGAAGTGGAATGTAGACCCAGCATCCTGAAGACTGAAGGGGCAGGAGAAGTGTGCCCTACCACGAAACACAGGCCTAGTGAGATCCAGCAATCAGTCTCCTGGCGTCTTCTCTACATGCTCAACCCATTCTAAAAGTTACCAAATCTTTCCTTTTCATATACAACACACACACACACACACACACACACACACACACACACACACACACACACACACCCTCCTTATCAGTTATGACAGAAGGGAATTAATTATTGTCATGAATCTTGCAGCTAACTGTTTGAAACCCTTCTTCGGTTTGCACAAGTTTCTAGGCTCCCTAGTTGTTTCAGTAAGTCACATAACCATCAAGAAGGAAATGTGGCAGAATTAAGACCCTGCTCTACTCTTGGGGGTTCTTTTCCCTGCAGAGCTCAGGGCCTGTGCCTGCTCTTTAACCCTCCCCAGTCTGTCCTGCATCTGTGACCCACAACTGAGTAGTGAGTGACAAAGATGCCAGGTGGCACCTGTGCCCTTCAGAACCACTGGTATAATTCTGGTACCACCTCTTGCTTTGTTGTACAGTCTTTTTCTGTGCCAGAATGCTCCTTTGTGGCCTCTACTGGCCAGACCCCATTCCCAGTTGTCTGGGGAGAGTGAAAACTTCTCAGGAAGTTTTGGTTAACTTCCCCCCTCTACCTCCATCACTGCTGTCAATCAGCAGCAAGCCCTTTCTGATTTCCCCCCTTTGTGGGTCCCTCCACCTGGCCGGTGGGAGTCAGGGACATCCTGAGCTCACCCCTTCTTCCTTGTTTTGGGCCCTTTCCCCCCTTTCCCTTGCTGCCAATCAGCATCCTTGTTCTTTGTAAGCCTATTTCCCAGCCACTGAGAGATAGTGAAGGGCTTCCCTGTGACTTGCCATTGGGAAAGATTTTGGCACCAAGATTTAAGTCTGCCTCTCAGCCAATGAGAGAGGAGACAGTCAGAGAAGGGGAATTGACTGCATTAGGGTTTAAAACCCTGCTCCTCCATATTGCCTTTCCTCTTCCTCATGATCAGTCATGGGCAAGACCACCCTCTTCTCCCTAGGAAGAGAATAAACTCTTGTTTTTATCCTAAGAGATCTCTGCATTTTTAATTAAATTTTTGGATGAGGTTTTTCATCCCAAACACAATGTTCCCAGATCTCTCAGTTCCCCCATGCCAACCTAACCTGGAAAAAATGATTTACTGTAACTTTTGCCCAGATATCCCCACCTGTAATAGTAATCAGTTTAGCAGATACTTAGCACTTAGTACCTTGGGACTAAGTATGGAAGGTATGAACTCTGTCCCACTATTGAGAAGGCATGAACTCCCTTGTTGATGTGGAAGAAGGGGATTGGCTGAGCCCCTCTTGATGTAGAAGAAGGGGATTGGCTGAAACAAGAGGCCAGCGTGTGTGTATATAAGCAAGAATTCCAGAGACAGAGAGACAGAATTGGAACGCTGCACCTGGTGAAAGAAGAATCGTGGAGACTGAAGCCGGCTGAGAGAGAGAGAGAAAGAGAGAGAGAGAGAGAGAGAGAGAGAGAGAGAGAGAGAGAGAGAGTGAGTTTCTCTCCTAGCATCTGGAAGCTGAGAACTGACTGAGAACTGAGATGTAGTTTTCCTGAGACCAGAATCTGGTGAAGGCCACCTGGAAGGCTGAGAGGGCTTGCCTGGAAGGCTCCCTGGAAGGTCAATATTCCTTCTGGGTCGTAGGGCCAGCTGAAGTGCTGGAGGACTGAAGAAGCATGACCAAGATAAGACTTTGTTTGTTTGTGGCCTGGCTGATCCTTGAGTTTCAGGCAAGAGAAGTGGTGAAGAGCTTGAGATGTGCCGGACCCTGTGAACTTCAGTGTGTAACAAGAACTGCTTGGAAGACTGGACAAGGAATTGGGAGCTGGCTGCTTCTGAATCCAGGTGACTGTTTC
>CM053581.1:258034548-258044574 GCA_028627135.1 Pseudochirops cupreus
GTGGTTTTCTAATGACTGTATTTGTGATTAATGATATTTAGTAATTGTGAATCTAGAATAGTGACTGATTAAGTTAAGGGTTGCCCCATGAGTGGAAGTTTGATTATTCTATTGTGAATTGATTGAGTGATTAAGTATTAAGTTGCCCTATGAGTGGAAGTATTGATTACTGTATTATGAATTGATTGAATGCTTTGTTCTAAATATTGTGGCCACTGTAGTGAAAACTGTGTGGCCATTTTCTGTGATAAGATGTAATGTTGTGAATACTATATTGTGATATATTGTGAATGTTTGCCTTGATTCGTAATGGAATAAACAGAGTGTTCACTATATTGCATAATCTGAACCCTAAAAGCTATTCACAGTAGCATTCTTTTGGGAATCTGCTGGTGCATGGCATTACACCACCAGGATTAGGTCTGGTGCATTCCTGGAAAGCATGAAGCAGAGCCTTCATGTTATTGAAAGGATTCCCATTCAAGAAGGTTTTTACGTAGCTGATTTCTGATTATAAGGAAGTTGGAGAAAGCTCTATCATTGACCATGAATAGAAACAGAAGAAACTAGATGGGGAAATTTATTTTTAAGACATATTTTTATTGATGTCTCTTGTTTTTGCAAGAGACTAAAATTTTCCTCTGCATAACTCTACTCCTCCCAAATAGCCATCCTCCATTACATGTAATTTTGTTTAAAAAAAAAAAAGGAAAAAATCAGCAAAAGCTATCAATACATGGAAAAATCCGATAACATATGCAATTTCCCACACATGTGAACCCTTTCCCCCAGTCTCTGCAAAAGAGTGAGACAAAGTTCCTTTTATATCTCTTTTTGGGGAAGGGAGGGGTCATGCTTGTTCTTTGCAAATGTATTACATTCATTTTCAATTTTCATTCATTTATTACATTCATTTTTTGTTATTCTTTTCACTTACATTATTGTAATCATTGTGTGTATTGGTTTTTTTGGTTCTGCATGTTTCACTTTTTAGCATTTCATATGAACAGATCATATGGCCATCAAGAAGAAAATGTGGGAGGGGAAGCCTAGATGTCTTAAGTAGCCAAAAGAAGTTCAGTGTGCAACCTCCTCCTTCAACGGATTGTCGTTTGTCCTTTATTCTCAAAGAGGACCATGACATCAGGAAGGTGATGCCATGACTTGCAGGTGAATTGAATTTACTGTGCAAAGTCACCAGTCTCACTGTCTCCTCCAGAGTGATCTGGATCCAGTGGCAAGATATAGATCAAGATGACTGGATATGCCCCAATACCTAGATGCAATGGAGACCTCGGCCTTTTAAAATTAAACTCTAATTAAATTAAAGACCTAGGAAACTAGGTCTCAGTTAGACTAAGACAAATTCAGTGATTAAGGCTAGGTAAGAAATGAGGTTAAGAATAGCCTCTTTTACCTAATACTTAAAAAAAAAATCAATCTGGGAGAGGAAGACCCTCAGGGTTTGTAGCCAAAACAGAAACAATTTCTATTTACACATGGGAGGGGGGCAGCAAACAATGACCAAGTGAGACTTGGGCTGGGACCTATTGTTGCAAATCAATGAGAGCCAGAGTGATTTGCAAAGCGCAATCCTTAAGAAAAAAATCTAGCCCATAAACCCTAAAATATCTTGAGAGATTTCAGTGATCAAAATTTACATTCCTTTGGGCAGAACACCCTCAGGTAAGGATATGATATCCTATGTGGACAGAGGGAGAGAAAGGAAGATGGAGAGAAAGGAAGGAAGGAAGGAAGGAAGGAAGGAAGGAAGGAAGGAAGGAAGGAAGGAAGGAAAAAAAGAGGGAAGTATCTGTATTCCACAACTGGAACTGACTAGTTGGGAACCCAGTGGGGCAGCTCCTACAACTCACAGGTTATTGTTTGTCCTTCATTCTTGAAGAGGACTATGGCATTGCAAAGGTGATGCTCTGACTTGAAAGAGAATTGGATTTCAGTGAAGGAGGGCTGTACAAAGTCACCAGCTTCACTCTCTCTTCTGGAGCTGTCTGGATCCAGTGGGAAGATACAGATCAGGACAAATGGGAATGCTATCTACATAAAGTCTCTGTTTCATGCTCTCCAAGAATTGGGATTTTGTTTTTCACCACTGTTTTGGGATAGCTGTGATTGTTAGAAAGTACTACATTATATTAATTCAGAATCTGCTTCCTTCCAACTTCTACCCATTCATCCTACCTTCTGCAGACCATACAAAAGAAGTCCAGTCCTCCTTCCTCATAACATTTGGAAGAGAGTAATTTTGCTCCCCACTTTGCTTTACCACCGTAAACCACTCCATGTTGTATAATTCCCACACTTCTCTCAAAATAACTCATATACCATATACAAGAGATAATCCATGATAGATAATTCACTGCAATGTGAATTAAGTGAGGGTGCGAGTATTAATCCATATTAAATAATAACATATATGAATTTCTTACTTGAGATTAGAAATACATGTAAATAAAAAGCTTTATATTTTCTTCCCACACCCCAAACAATAAATCATCTTTTGTAACACCTCCTCTTTAGAAGTCATTGTTTTACTGTAGAAATTGACCTCCTGATTTTGCTCATTTCACTTCCCATCAGTTCATACAAATCTTCCCAGGTTTTTATGAAATTATCCCCTTCATCATTTCTTAAAAAACAAAAGTACTCCACTACATTTATATACTGTATCTTGTTCAGTCATTCCCCAATTGATGATCATTCCCACAGTTTCCAGTTCTTTGCTACCACAGAAAGAGCTGTTAATAAATATTTTTGTATATGTGGATGCTTTTTTTCTTTCTTTGATCTCTTTGTTGTATAGACTCTAGTAGTAGTATCACTAGCTCAAAGGATGTATAGTTTGTTGTTTTTGGTATAGTTCCAAAATGTTTTCCAGAAGGTTAGATTAGTTCACAGCTCCACCAAAAGTGAATCAGTATATTTATGTTCCCACATCCCACCCATCATTTGTCATTTTTTCTTTTTGTCATATCAATTTAATCAATATGAGGTAGTACCTCAGAGCTGTTTTAATTTAAATTTCTCTAATTATTAGTAATTTAGAGCATTTTTTCATGTGACTATTGATAGCTCTTATTTTTTTCTTCTACTCTTATTTGATTTTCAAAATCCTTTTTGAGCTCCTCCATGGCCTGCAACCAATTCATACTTTTCTTGGAGGCTTTTGATGCAGGAGTTTTGACTTAGTTGTTTGTTTTGAACTTCTCTGTCACCAAAGTAAGATTCTATAGTCTGATTTTTTTCCCTCTGTTTGCTCATTTTCCCAGTCAATTACTTGACTTTTGAGCTCTTTGCCAAGGTAGGACTCTGCTTCTAGAGTGGACAGTGCTCTGTCCTAAGTTTTTGGGGTTCTGCACACCCGTTGTCTGAGTTACTTCTAGGCACCTGTAAATTTTGAGTTCTAAGGTGATATGATCAAAAGAGAGGTGTTTACTCCTCTCCTGGCCTGTGGTCTGTTCTGAGAGTGACCACAAGCTCTCTTTTTCTGCTTTGGAACTGTGAGGAGGCCTCCCTATCCATTGGAAAACAGTATGGCAAAAATTAGGTATAGACAAACATTTTACACCATATACCGAGATATGGTCAAGATGGGTACATGATTTAGACATAAAGGGCGATACCAAAAGCAAATTAGGAGGGGCAAGGACTACTTTATGGAAGAAGCATGACCAAACAAAAGATAACAAGCATTACAAAATATGAAATGGATAATTTGGATATCAGATTAAGAGGTTCTTTTCCCCAAAACAAAACTAATGCAACCAAGATTACAAATAAAACAGATTGGAAACAAATTTTATAGCAAATGTTTCAGATGAAGGCCTCATTTCTCAAATAAATAAATGAGTAATATTTATGAGAATACAAGTCACTATTCAATCTTTAAATAGATGGTCAAAGGATATGAACAGGCAGTTTTCAGACAAAGAAATCAAAGCTATCTATAGTCATTTGAAAAAAAAAATGCTCTGATCACTATTGATTAGAGAAATTCAAAGAAAAAAAAGTTATAACAGCATTAAATCAATTTAAACCAATCTAGACCAGTTTAAACTGGTTCAAATTGCCCAAAATTACATTAAACCAGTCAAGACTAGTTTAGACCAGTGCAATCCATTCTAGACCAGTTTAAACTGTCCAAAACCAGGTCAAACTGGCTAAAACCATTTCAAAATGGCCAAAATCAGTTTAAACCAGCCAAAATCAATTTAGACCAATTCAAATCAACTTAGATCAACTTAAACCAGTGAAAACTAGTCAAAGCCAGTTTAAATAATTTTTAACAGCGCAAACAGACTTAGATCAGTTTAAACCAATTCAAAAAAAGTAAAACTAGTTTAAGTGAGTTCAAAAAAGCCCAAAGAGGCTTAGACCACTTTAAACAAGATCAAACTGGCTTATATCAGTTGAATTCAGTTCAAATAGGCCAGTTTAAACATGTTTTGGTCAGCATAAACTGGTTTGAACTGGATTTTTCTGGTTTAAACTGTTTTTTTTAACAATTTAAAATTACCCTTCCCCCCCATCTAAACTGGCTTTTGCCAGTTTAAATTAGTTTTGACTGGTTTGAACAGGTTTGAACTGGCTTCCATTTCTTTTATCAGTTTAAACTATTTTTTTTTTGTCTAGTTTAAACTGATTTTAACTAGTTTTAACTGGATTTTTCTGGTTTAAACTTTTTTCCCCCATTTTAAACTGGTTTTTACCTGGTTTAAATTGTTGTGGGTTTTTCAAAAAAAACTTTAAATGAGTTTTAAAACTGATTTTTAAACTGATTTTTTTCTACTTAAAACTGATTTGAACTGTTTTACCCCCCTGCTTTAAACTGCTTTTACCTGGTTTTTCCCATTTTAACTGCTTTTTTTTCCTCTTTAAACTGGTTTTAACTATTTTTTTGCCACTTGGAACAGATTTTAACTTTTTTTCTGCTTTAAACTTTTTTCTCCCAGTTTTAACAAGTTTTTACCACTTAGAGCTGGTTTTAACTGGGTTTTTTTTCCAGGTTTAACAGGTTTACATTAGTTTTTACTTTTTCTGTTTAAAACTGGTTTTAACTTTGTTCCCCTTATTTTAACTAGGCTTTTCTGGTTTAAATTGGGTTTTCATTGTTGGTTTTTTCCCAGTTTCAACTGATTTCAACTGATTTTAATTGTTTTCCCACTGTAAACTGGTTTTAACTGGTTTTTTTCTACTTCAAACTGTTTTCAACTGGTTTTTCTGCTTTAAACTGATTTTAACTGATTTTTCCATTTTTAAATGGGTATTTTCCACTCTAAACTGGTTTTACCTTTTCCTTCCCACTTCAAATCAGTTTTAACTTGTTTTTTTTTTCAGTTTTAACTGTTTTTTTTCTGCTTTTAACTGGTTTTAACTTTTTTTTTGGATTTAAGAGGTTTAAACTGGTTTTTATTTATTCAACTTTTTTTGTTTTAAACTAGTTTTAACTAGTCAGTTAAAGTTAAAAGTCAGTTTTAACTGACTTTTTCAGATTTTATAGGTTTAAACTGATTTTAACTGTTTTTCTGCTTTAATCTGGTTTTAACTGGTTTTTTTCCACTTTAAACTGGTTTTAACTGTTTTTTCCCTGCTTTAAACTGTTTTTACCTGATTTTTACCTGTTTTAACTTTTTTTTCCTCCTTTAAACTGGTTTTAATTGGTTTGAATTGATTTTTTTATCTTTAAACTGGTTTAAGCTATTTTTTTGCCACATTAAACTGATTTTAACTTTTTTTCTGTTTTAAACTTTTTTTCTTACAGTTTTAACAGGTTTTTCCACTTTAAACTGGTTTTAACTGGCTTTTTATGTGTAACAGGTTTAAATTGGTTTTAACTATTTTTATGTTTCAAACTCATTTTTACTGTTTTTTCTGCTTTAAATTGACTTTTTTTTAAGGTTCAACAGCTTTAAAAAACTGGTTTTAACTGGTTTTTTCTGTTTTAACTGGGTTTTTCTGGTTTAAATTGGTTTTCATTATTTTTTTCCAGTTTCAACTGATTTCAACTGGTTTTAACTGTTTTTCCACTTTAAACTGGTTTTAACTGTTTTTTTCCACTTCAAACTATTTTCAAATGGTTTTTCTAAACAGATTTTAACTGATTTTTCCACTTTAAACTGTTTTTTCCTCTTTAAACTGGTTTTAATTTTTTTCTCCCACTTCAAACTGGTTTTTAAATGTTTTCCCCAGTTTTAACTGGTTTTTACTGATTTTAATTGGTTTTCAACTATTTTCCCACTTTAAATTGCTTTTTTCTCTTTTCTACTTTAACCTTCCCCCTCCCCCAGTTTGAACAGGTTTTCCAATTTAAAGTGGTTTCAACTGGGTTTTTCACACTTAAACTATTTTCAACTTGTTTTGTGGTAAGCCCCCATTTTGTGAACATCTGCCATTTCTCCCCATCATAGGAGAGCTGCCTAGGAAACCAGTCCAAATCCAACAAAGCCCACCTAGGCAGCAAACCTGCCAAGTAAACCTGCCCAAACCTGCCACCTGGAGCCCATAGCTACCCTGACTCCTTTCTGTTCAGTTCTCGAAATAGACTTGGGAACTTTCCAGTTGGGCAATGATCCAGTTGGCAACTGATCAATGAGCAATAATCGTTAGGCAATGAACTGATTGCTACCTTTTGGCTTCTGTATTTTCCCACATGCCCCAAGTTCTGGTTCTTCCCCGCCCTCTCCCGCCCCCCCCCCCCCCCCATTACAGTTATGCTGTGACTTTTGTCTATATAAATCCCAAGAAAATACATCTCCAGGCTTCTTGATTTGGGTAAAGCTTGACCCCTTGAAGCCACCTTTAAATTGGTTTTAACTGGTTTGAATTGATTTTTTTTTCTCTTTAAACTGGCCTTATTATTTTTTGCCATTTTAAACTTATTTTAACTTTTTTTCCTTTAAACTTTTTTTCTCACAGTTTTAACAGGTTTTCCCATTTAAACTGGTTTTAACCGTTTTTTTCCCCCAGGCTTAAAAGGTTTAAGCTGTTTTTTTTTCTTCCTGTTTTAACTGTTTTTTTCTGGTTTACACTGGTTTTCATTATTTTTTCCAGTTTCAACTGATTTCAACTGCTTTTTAGCTGTTTTTCCACTTTAAACTGGTTTTAATTGGGTTTTTTTCCACTTCAAACTGTATTCAACTGGTTTTTCTGCTTTAAACTGATTTTAACTGATTTTTCCATTTTAAACTGTTTTTTTCCTCTTTTCTACTTTAATCTTCTTCCTCTTCCCTCCCTCCCCAAGTTTTAACAGGTTTTTCCACTTTAAAATGGTTTTTCCCCCCATTTTAAACTATTTTCAACTTGTTTTTACTGTTTTTTTTTTCAACTTTTAACAGTTTTTAAACTGTTTTTTTGGCTTTAAACTGGTTTTAACTGATTTTTCTCCACTTTAAGCTGCTTTTAACTGTTTCCCCTCCTGCTTTAAACTGCTTTTACCTGTTTTAACTTTTTTTCTCCTTTAAATTGGTTTTAACTAGTTTGAATTGATTTTTTTTCTCTTTAAACTGGCCTTAGCTATTTTTTGCCATTTTAAACTGATTTTAACTTTTTTTGCTTTAAACTTTTTCCCCCAGTTTTAACAGGTTTTCCCATTTAAACTGGTTTTAGCTTTTTTTTTTCAGGCTTAACAGGTTTTAAAAAGGTTTAAACTGATTTTTTCCTGTTTTAACTGGTTTTTTCTGGTTTAAATTGGTTTTCATTTTTTCCAGTTTCAACTCATTTCAACTGCTTGTAAGTGTTTTTCCACTTCAAACTGGTTTTAACTGGGTTTTTTTTCCACTTCAAACTGGTTTAAATTGATTTTTCCATTTCAAACTATTTTTTTCTCTTTTCTACTTTAACCTTCCTCCTCTTCCCCCCCCTTAAGTTTTAACAGGTTTTTCCACTTTAAAATGGTTTCCCCCCCCCCCACTTTAAGCTATTTTCAACTTGTTTTTACTGTTTTTTCAACTTTAAACAGTTTTTAACTGATTTTTCTACTGTAGGCTGATTTTACTGTTATTTTCTGTTTTAAATTGGTTTTAATTGGTTTTTCACGTTTAACAGATTTTAAAAAACTACTTTAACTGGGTTTCTCTGGTTTAAATTGGTTTTCATTGTTTTTTTCTAGTTTCAACTGATTTCAACTGGTTTTAACAGTTTTTGCACTTTAAACTGGTTTTCACTGGGTTTTTTCGGCTTCAAGCTATTTTCAATGGGTTTTTCTGCTTTAAACTGATTTTAACTGATTTTTCCACTTTAAACTGGTTTTAACTTTTTTCTCCCATTTTAAACTGATTTTAACAGTGTTTCTCCCAGTTTTAACTGGTTTTTTTTTACTGACTTTAACTATTTTTCTACTTTAAACCGTTTTCTTCTCTTTTCCACTTTAACTTTTCCTCCCCAGTTTTAACAGATTTTTCCACTTAAAGTGCTTTCAACTGGGTTTTTCACACTTAAACTGAATGACGTTACCCATAAAGAGGGTTAGGGTTGCTCTGGAGACCCCAAAATACCAACATGCCGGGTCCTGCAGAAAGAATTCCACTCAAGTCTTCTCAGCCAAAAAAAGTAGTTTATTATAAGTTTGCCCGCACTGGACACAGAGCAAGTCTGTGCTAGAAAACTCTATGGCACTCTTCACAGAGCAAGTCCGTGCTAGGACCTTGTGTGGGGCTCTCACACCACATGGAAGGGAGATGGAATTCTTATATACAGAGGAATCTAGGGGTGGTCTGGAGGAGGAGTTTGGGGAGGGTCTTCAGGAGGAGTCAATGAGGTCAATGCAAGGGTGGATTGATATTTTGATAGGCTCAAGGGTAGGAAGTAGATGGGCAATGGAGTGTCAGGCTAGTAACAGAGGCTTGGGTCCAGCCACAAAGAAAAACTCAATGGCCTCTGCAAATGCCTAATAAAATAGGAAGATTTAATCAGACTTCAAGGGATTTCCCAGAGCCTCTACCTCAAAGATTCAAGGGGAGCTCAAGGGGGCTTCCGGAGCCTGCACCTCATCACAACTATTTTCAACTTGTTTTAACTGTTTTTTCCACTTTAAACAGTTTTTTAAAACTGTTTTTCTCCTTTAAACTGGTTTTAGTTGGTGTTTCTACTTTAGACTGATTTTAACTGATTTTTTTCTGTTTTAAATTGGTTTTAACTGGTTTATTTTTCAGGTTTAACAGCTTTAAAAACTGGCTTTAACTGGTTTTTTCTGTTTTAACTGGGTTTTTCTGGTTTAAACTGATTTTCATCGTTTTTTTTTAAATTTCAACTGCTTTTAACTGTTATTTCACTGTAAACTGGTTTTTCTTCTAACTATTTTCAACTGGTTTTCTACTTTAAACTGGTTTTAACTGTTTTTTTTCCACTTTGAACTGTTTTTTCCACGCTAAATTGTTTTTACCTTTTTCCCACTTCAAACCAGTTTTAACTTTTTTTTTTCAGTTTTAACTGGCTTTTGTCCACTTTAAACTGGTTTTAGCTGTTTTTTTCAGTTTAAATTGGTTTTAATTGTTCTGCTTCAAACTGGTTTAACTGTTTTTTTCTGCTTCAAACTGTTTAAAAATTATTTTTTCCAGTTTCAACTGATTTCAACTGCTTTTAACTGTTTTTCCACTTCAAACTGTATTCAACTGGTTTTTTGCTTTAAAGTGGTTTTAACTGATTTTTCCACTTCACACTTTTTTTCTCTTTTCTACTTTAACCTTCCTCCTCTCTCCTCCCCCCAGTTTTAACAGGGTTTTCTACTTTAAAATGGCTTCAACTGGGTTTTTCCCATTTTAAACTATTTTCAACTTGTTTTTACTGTTTTTTTCAACTTTGAACAGTTTTTTAAAAGTGTTTTTTGGCTTTAAACTGGTTTTGATGAGGTGTAAGCTCTGGGAACCCCCTTGAGCTCTCCTTGAATCTTTGAGGTATAGGCTCTGGGAAACCCCTTGAAGTCTGATTGAATCTTCCCACTTGATGAGGCATTTGCAGAGGCCATAAGCTTTCATTGTGGCTCTGCCCAAATTTTTGTTACTAGCCTGGCCC
>CM053581.1:258044674-258107349 GCA_028627135.1 Pseudochirops cupreus
TGTGTCTGTGTGTCTGTGTGTCTGTGTGTCTGTGTGTCTGTGTGTGTCTGTGTGTGTCTGTGTGTGTCTGTGTACCACAGAATGACCTAGCACAGACTTACTCTGGCCTGCTTGCCCAAAGCAAGCCTCACAGATGCCTAGGCTCCTTAAGAGTCTACCCAATATGGCAAACTTCTAACAAACTTTTAATAAACTTTACTTGCTCTTTGGCTGAGAAGACTTGAGTCGAATTCATTCTCAGCAGGACCTGACTGTGTTGGTATTTTGGGGTCTTGAGCAACCTTAACCACATCAGTTTTAACTGTTTTTTTCTATTTTAAACTGGTTTTAACTGATTTTTCTGCTTTAGGCTGATTTTACTATTATTTTCTATTTTAAATTGGTTTTAATTGGTTTTTTTTTCAGGTTTAACAGGTCTAAAAAAACTGATTTTAACTTTTTTTTTCCTGTTTTAACTGGGTTACCGATAAAGAGGGTTAGGGGTGCTCAAGACCCCCAAAATACCAATTCCCTGGGTCCTGCTGAGAATTAATTTGACTCAGGCAGGCCAGAGTAAGTCTGTTACAAGTACATCTGTGCTAGATCATTCTGTGGTTCTCTCAACACCCACTGGGGCAAAAAGGGATCTTATAAGGCTGTGGGAGGAATCTAGGGCTGGTCTGGAGGAGTTTGGGGAGGGTCTTCAGGAGGAATTAATGAGATCAATGCAAGGGTGGATTGATATTTTTATAGGCTCAAGGGTGGGAAGTAGATGGACAATGGAGGGCTAGGCTAGTAACAGGTTTGGGTCCAGCCACAATGAAAAACTTATGGCCTCTGCAAATGCCTCATCAAGTGGGAAGATTTCATCAGACTTCAAGGGGTTTCCCAGAGCCTGTACCTCAAAGATTCAAGGAGAGCTCAAGGGGGGTCCCAGAGCCTGCACTTCATCACTTGTACCCTTGTGCCATATTCCCAAATTAGCTCTGAGCTATAGATCAAACCAATGGCTGTTCTTTGCTTCTGTACATCATGGCTTCAGCTAGCTCCCCTCCCTGATTGTGGTTTTTGCCTTTATAATCAAGTCTGTACCCCCAAAAGACTACTATCCAATTTGAGTTTATCTCTGAGTAGTCACTCGCTTGATCAATAAATCCACACCTAAATTCATGTTGAGCCCAGTTCTTGGCTTGCTCTTATTCTCTGCACAACACTGTCACACACATGGGGGCAAGATGGGGTCTTATATACAGAAAGGTTGTGGGAAGAATCTAGGGGTGGTCTAGAGGAAGAGTTTGGGGTGGGTCTTCAGGAGGAGTTAATGAGGTCAGGTAACAGTTGATTTGGGTATAGATATTTTGATAGGCTCAAGAGTGGGAAGTAGATGGACAGTGGAGGGCCAAGGTAGTAACAAAGGTTTGGGCAGAGCCACAATGAAAAGCTTATGGTCTCATGCAAATGTCTTATCAAATGGGAAGATTCAATCAGAGTTCAAGGGAGTTCCCAGAACCTGTACCTAAAAGATTCAAGGAGAACTCAAGGGGGTTCCCGGAGCCTTCACCTCATCATAAATTTCTCTGTTTGGCATTCATTGCCCTTTCTAACCTATCCCCTTCTAATTTTTCAGTTCTTTTATACCTTGTATCCCCTCCTTACTCTTCAATCCAGTAGTGCTTTTCTCCTGTATATTAAAGTGGAAAAACAGTTAAAAACCAGTTGAAATCAGTTGAAACCAGAAAAACAAAAGTTAAAATGGGTGGGAAAATCAGTTAGAACCAGTTTAAAAGCCAATTAAAACAGGGGGAAAAAATCATTAAAACCAGTTTAAAGCAGGAAAAAAACCAGTTAAAATGAGTTTAAACCTGTAAAACCTGAAAAATATCAGTGAAAACCAGTTTAAAGCAGAAAAAAAGTTTTTAAAAAATTAAAGCCAGTTTAAACCTCTTAAATCTGAAAAAAAAGCCAGTTAAAACCAGTTTAAAGCAGAAAAAAATCAGTTAAAACTGGAAAAAAAACAAATAAAACTGGTTTGAAGTGGGAAGAAAAAGGTATAACCAGTTTAGCATAGGAAAAAAACAGTTTAAATTGGAAATACCAGTTAAAAAACAATTTAAAGCAGAAAACCAATTGAAAACAGTTTGAAGTAAAAAAAAAAAAAACAAAACCAGATTACATTGGAATAACAGTTAAAACCAGTTGAGATCAGAAAAAAAACCAATGAAAAACAGTTTAAACCAGAAAAAGTCAGTTAAAACAGGAAAAAGACAGTTAAAACCAGTTTTTAAACCTGTTAAACCTGAAAAATCCAGCTAAAACCAATTTAAAGCAGAAAAAATCCAGTTAAATCAGTTTAAAGTAGAAAAGCAGTTAAAACCAGTTTAAAGCAGAAAAAGTTTTAAAAATCTGTTTAAAGTTGAAAAACGGTTAAAACAAGTTGAAAACAGTTTAAAGTGGGAAAAACCCAGTTGACATCACTTTAAAGTGGAAAAATCTGTTCAAACTGGAGGAAAAATATTAAAGTGGAAAAGAGAAAAAAACAGTTTAAAGTGGAAATGATGAGGTGCAGGTTCTGGGAGCCCCCTTGAATCTTTGAGGTAGAGGCTCTGGGAAACCCCTTGAAGCCTGATGAAATCTTCCCACTTGATGAGGCATTTGTAGAGGCCATAAGTTTTTCATTGTGGCTGGGCCCAAACCTCCGTTACTAGCCTAGCCCTCCATTGTTCATCTACTTCCCACCCTTGAGCCTATCAAAATATCAATCCACCCTTCCATTGATCTCATTAATTCCTCCTGAAGACCCTCCCCAAACTCCTCCAGACCACCCCTAGATTCCTCCCACAGCCTTATAAGATCCCTTCTTGCCCCAATGGGTGTGATAGAACCACAGAATGACCTAGCACAGATGTACTTGTAACAGACTTACTCTGGCCTGCTTGCCCAATGTAAGCATCACAGATACCTAGGCTCTTTAAGAGTCTACCCAATATGGTGAACTATTAATAAACTTTACTTTTCTTTGGCTGAGAAGACTTGAGTCAAATTCTTTTGGCAGGACCCAGCACGTTGGTATTTTGGGGTCTCAGGCAACCCTAACCCTCTTTTGAGTAAACCTCTTCACTAGGGTACAACCTTCCTGTGACATGGGGGTCCCTCCTAGAACAGGGTGGAGGGCCATAGTCAGTGTTTTCCAAAGCAGGGTGGAGGGTCATGGGGTAAAGGGGACTGGAATTCCCCAGAACAGGCTAGGGTCATGTTCTGGGTGAAGAGGGTGGGGGCAGGATAGGACAGGGTGGTCCCTAGATAAGATCCTTGCACCATAATGAACTTTATATACTATAGTGATTCAAGGAAAATATATAAAATGCTGATTAGGGAAGGAGGGGTCAGGGAACTTGGCCTTGAGCAATATGCCCAGACATGCCTTAAGCAGTTTTCAGGCTATGACAAAATATAGGATAGAAATATAAAAGGGCCTTAATGGTGGGCCACAAATCAGGGGGTGTGCAGTGACCTGGGATCTGGGTTTGGGTACAACAATAGCACTGAAGAGGTTTCCCAAAGAGGGTTAGGAGTGCCTGAGACCCCAAAATACCAATATGCCGGGTCCTGCAGAAAGAATTCCACTCAAGTTTTCTCAGCCAAAGAAAAGTAAAGTTGATTAAAAGTTTGCCTGTACTGGACACAGAGCAAGTCTGTGTTAAAAACTCTATGGTGCTGTCACAGAGCAAGTGCGTACTAAGCTATTCTATGCACTCTCACACCACATGGCAGAGAGATGGGATTCTTATATACAGAGGAATCTAGGGGTGGTCTAGAGGAGGAGTTTGGGGAGGGTCTTCAGGAGGAGTTAATGAGGTCAATGCAAGGGTGGATTGATATTTTGATAGGCTCAAGGGTGGGAAGCAGATGGACAATGGAGTGTCAGGCTAGTAACAGAGGTTTGGGCCCAGCCACAATGAAATACTTATGGCTTCTGCAAATGCCTCATCAAGTGGGAAGATTCAATCAGACTTCAAGGGGTTTGCCAGAGTTTGTACCTCAAAGATTCAAGGAGAACTCAAGGCGGGGTCCCAGAGCCTACACCTCATCATTACCATGGAATTTTCTAGCACAGACTTGCTCATGTCCAATACAAGGAAACTTTTAATAAACTTTACTTTTCTTCAGCTGAGAGAAGACTTGAGTCAAATTCATTAGGCAGGACCCAGTGTGTCGGTATTTTGGGGTCTACACCTCATTTCAGGGAACCATAAAAATTAAGAGGTCACCCATAAAATGTTCTGTCCTACTGTTCACAGCAAAAACCAGTCTAAGCTGGAAAAACACAGTTTAAAATGGCCAAAAAACAGTTAAAACCAGTTTAAAGTGGAAAAGAAATAGTTGAAACCAGTCAAAACAGAAAAAAAAAAACTTGTTAAAAACAGTTTAAACCAAAAAAAAAACCTGTTTAAACCAGTAAAAAGTAGTTAAAACTGGAGCAATGGCCCTGGATCAAAGAGGACCTGAGTTCAAACCCGACCCCAAGACACTTAACACTTACTAGCTCTGTTGAAGAAGTTTACTCACTAAGAGGGTTAGGGTTGCTCTGGAGACCCCAAAATACCAACATGCCGAGTCCTGCAGAAAGAATTCCACTCAAGTCTTCTCAGCCAAAAAAAACAAAGTTTATTATAAGTTTGCCTGCATTGGACACAGAGCAAGTTTGTGCTAGGGCCTTCTGTGGCACTCTCACACCACATGGAAGGAAGATGGGATTCTTATATACAAAGGAATCTAGGGGTGATCTAGAGGAGGAGTTTGGGGAGGGTCTTCAGGAGGAGTCAATGAGGTCAGACTCCAGTAATGAGTTTGGGGAGGGTCTTCAGGAGGAGTTAATGAGGTCAATGCAAGGGTGGATTGACATTTTGATAGGCTCAAGGGTGGGAAGCAGATGGACAATGGAGTGTCAGGCTAGTAACAGAGGTTTGGGCCCAGCCACAATGAAATACTTATGGCTTCTGCAAATGCCTCATCAAGTGGGAAGATTCAATCAGACTTCAAGGGGTTTCCCAGAGCCTGCACCTCATCACTGTGACCTTGGGCAAGTCACTTAATCCCAATTGCCCTGCATTACCCCCTCCAAAAATTTTTTTTAAATTAAAAACTAGTTAAAACTGAAAAAGCACAGCTAAAACCAGTTTAAAGTGGAGGAAAAAAAACAGTTAAAACCAATTAAAACCCCCCAAAAATGTTTAAACCAGGTTTAAACAGGTTTAAAACCAGAAAAATCCAGTAAAAACTAGTTTAAACCAAAAGAAATCAGTTTAAACTGGCTTAAAACTGGAGAATCCAGTTGAAATCAGATGAAACCAGAAAAATTCAGTTCAAACCAGAAAATTCAAGCCAGTTAAAAACCAGTTGAAACCAGGAAAAAAAATAGTTTAAAATGGCCAAAACCAGTTAAAACTAATAAAAACTTTTCAAACAAGCAGTTAAAACCAGTTTAAACTATTTTAAACAAGCAAAAACCAGTTCAAAGTGACGAAAATCAGTTTAAATGGACCAATAAAAACTGGTTTAAGTCAGTTAAAATCGCCTTAAACCATCCCAAACCAGTTAAAACCAGCCCAAATGAGTTAAAACCAGTCAAAACCAGTTTAAACCTGCTTAAACTAGTTTAAACCATTTAAAACTGTCTAAAACAAATTCGAATTGGTCCAAACAAGTTTAAATCAGTTCAAATCAGCCAAAGCCATATTTAATCTCACATAAAAATGGCATGAAGAACTTTTACAATGGAGGCAAAATAGGGGAGGTAGGAGGAAGCAGTTGAAGCTTACTCTCATCAAAATTGGTTCAAAGAGGGAATCTTTTACACACTCAGATATAGCAATCTATCTTGATCATACAGGAAAGTAGTAGGGGAATGGGAAAAGAAAGGTGGAGGGGCTGATGGAAGGGATGATTGGGGGAGGCCAAAGTCAAATGCAAAATACTTTTGAGAGTGGAGACGGTAAGAGGAGAGAGAGAGTGGGATAAATGGGAGCAGGGGGAAATAGGATGGTGGGAAATACATAATAATCATAACTATAAAAAATTCTCAAATATAGAGAGAACTGAATCAAATTTATAAAAGTAAGAGCCATTCCCCAATTGACAAATAGTCAAAGAATATGAAAAGGCAGTTTTCAGTTGAAGTATTCAAAGCTATCTGTAGTCACATGAATAAATCCTCTAAATCACCATTGAACAGAGAAATGCAAATTAAAACAACTCAGGTACTACTCCATGCCTATCAGATTGGCCATTATGATAGAAACGGAGAATGACAAATGTTGCAGGGAAAATGGGAAGATTGAGACACTGATGGACTGTTGGTGGAGCTGTAAACTGATTCAACCATTCTGGAAAGCAACTTGATGCTGTGCCTAAAGGGCTATTGGACCTTTGACCTAGTGATGCCACTATTAGATCTGTATCCCAAAGGAATTAAAAAAAAAAAAGGTAAAAGGACCTAAATGTGCAAAAATATTTATAACAGGTCTTTTAGTTGTGAAAAAGAATTGGAAATCTAGGTGATAGCAATCAAATGGGAAATAGCAGAACAGGTTCTAGTATATGATTGTGATGGAATACAACTGTACTACAAAAAATGATGTGCAGAATGCTCTAAGAAACACCTGGAAAAGACTTAGCTGCACTGATGCAGGGTGGGATGAGCAGGAACAAGAGAATATTGTGCACAGTAATGGCAATATTGTACAATGAAGAACTAAGCAACTTAGCTGTTCTCAGCAATACAGTGATCCAAGACAATTCTGAAGAACTTACGAAGAATGCATCCATCTCTAAAGAAAGAACTGGTGGAGTCTGAATGCAGATTGAAGTATATTCTTTTTAGCTTTCTTTATTTTTCTTGGTTTTTTTTTTGTTCTGTGTTTTCTTCCACAACATGACTAATGGAAATATTTTGCATAACAGCACATGTAAAACCTACATAAAATGGCTTGCCTTAGCAATGAAGAGGGAGGAAATGGAGGGAGAGAATTTGGAACTCACTTTTTAAAAATGAATGTTGAAAACTTTTTACATGTAATTGGAAAAAATAAAATATTTTTTGAAATTCTCTTTGGGATAAGTTTGAGAGTTCATGAGAATCAGGGGAAAAGTCTAGTCCTTCATCTTATTGGTTATGTGATGCCATAATTCTTAATGGAATGGAATTCACTGGTGTCTCTTCTTGGTTTCATTGAATATTTCTTTTATCTAGCAATTGTCTTCATCATTGCAAGAGTAATTTTTAAGGTTGATAGCCTTAATTGAAAACTTTTGCATTGCCATCTTTGCCAGAAATCTTTTCTGTTGCTTTTGGAGAGAAATCTTACTGTCAACCTTGGGCATGAAACATAGGCAATCAACCACTTGCCTCAACAAAATCACATGTTGCTGTCAACATCAACCTAACAGACACCAGCATGTCCCTTAAATCAGCCAATTTACAGCCCATAGTATTTCCTCATAATTGGGTTTCTTCTCTTTCCAAACATTCTTAAGGCTCAAGTATTCAGACACCTAACCCAGTGTCTTACTAATGCAGTATCTTACTAACCCAATGTCTAACCCAACCTTACCTCTCTATGCAAATCACATATAGAGTCATGGAATTCCAGATCTATATGGGACCCCAGGGGTCATCAATTCAAGCCCTACCTTAAGCAGGAATCCTCTCTGCAACAACCTTACAAAGTATTCATCCAATCACTGCAGGAAGACTGCCTATGAAGGGTAATTTGCTAAAATTTGAAGGCAACCAATTCCATGAAAGGATAGATCTTATTGTTAGACCATTGTTAGGAAAGTGACAGGGGGTGGGAAGCGGAGGAGGGGGAAGAGAACTGGTTTTGTAGTTTCAAACAAAGGGGCTCAAACCTTGCCTCTGATGTTTATTTTCTCTATGATCTGGACAAATCACTTAACACTCCTAGGTCTTAGGTTCTCGGTCTGTGAAATGAGGAGGTCAGATGGACCTTGAGGTACCTTTTACACCTAAATCTATGATCCCATATAATTTTTATATTTTGCTAAAAACTTAATCCATTGAGACTATTTCTGCTACCTTGGGCCAGAAGGAACAAATTTGATTCTTCTTCCATATTATAGTCTATCTGATTTTCTCCAGATTAAATTTCCTATTTCACTCTTCCCATTCTTTTATTATGAACTTGATCTTTAGCCTTCTTAGCAACCCCACATTTCGCACTACTCTTAATATATCAGAGTCCCTTTAAGTTGCCACTTAACTCCAACTACATGCCTGACATTTGCCAGCTACTTAGTGAATTCCCTTCCTTTTATCTTTTCCTCACATGGTTCAGAGTCTTTACTTATGAAAATCAGAGGGTTGGCCTAGGTGTCCTCTAAAGTCATCGTAAAATCCGTTTCTTATCATTCATCTTGATGGTCATTTTGAAATGACGTGACTTAACGAGTCTTAACAAAGTGACCACAGAGTCCAAATTAAAAGTTTTAAGGAGCTTTAATTTACCAGCTGGGGCTACTCCATGCCAATTAAAGGGGGAACAGCCCCGAGTTCAGGGGTGAAGAATCTTTTATACATTCTTTGGTTTACATATCTAACTAATACAATTTGGTTCCTAAGCAAGTTACCATATAGATGCAAGCAAGCGGTTACTAAGGCAAAGGGGGGTCGTAGGGTAAGTAGAGGGGCACAGGGCATGACGACTGAGCAAGATAAATTGCCCTAGGCCAGCTTCCCAAGTTCATAAGGTTTTACTTGGCTGGTTTCTAATTCCATAAAGTATTACTTAACTGTTTCCTGACTATAACATTCCTCCCTTTTCTTTAGGAAAGAATCAAATCATAGATTCCTGGTTACTTATGGGTGCATAGTGTGTACACAGGACCAATAGTTTAATAGACTAGACCCGTTTACATACATAGCTTAGGAGGGCGTTAATAAGGCAAAGGCCAATGAGGAGACTCAGGAGTAGAAGGGCAAGGGGGCCAGCTTAAATAGGGATTCAAAACAATTGGTCGCCAACCCCTGGGCAGCTTCTCTTTACTATTTTTGATCCACCTGGGTGTTCAAGGCAACATACTGAAACTTTCCTGTAACTAGAGCTGCTGTGCCTACAGTGGTGGATCCAGCAATACCTAATCTCACCAGGGGGAGAACTAGGTTGGGAGCCTTTCTTGCTCTGATAGACAAGCCAAAATGCTCACGGTCCCCCTTTCCCAGAGTAAAAGAAAACTTGGGTAGGACATGGACCAAAATACACATTTCAGGGGAGTTAGAGTCTGCTAAAATGTGGATGAGAATGCAGGGAATGAGGCCAGTGGTACATGCCATGCAGGTATTGTCAGGAGTTTGGAGCTTGGTGACCCTTGGTTCCTATCAATTTCAATGGTAGCATAGGAAGGGGAGAGGACACAAACTGCCTGCATGTCCCCCAGTGTTATTTTTGTTGGGGGATGTCAATTGCAGGTCTGAGCAGAGGCACACAAGGAGATTTTTACAGTATAAAGGCACTCCAACACTTGGGAAGCTGACCCAGTTTGGGTCACCCCTCTTATCTGTCTGTTGGAGATGGCTCAGGGTTGGATTTTGGAGGTGCAGGGAGGTTTTGCTGCTCGTGGGCAAACAAAATTGGTTGCTTGAATGGCCTGGGATGGTTCCCCCTGCCCACACTCCCCAGAGCTAGCTTGGTGATAATGCCAAAGACACCCATCAGGCCTGTAGGTGAAAAGCTGGTGAGGGGCTGGGCCTCTGGGCAGCATCTGTTGCCAGATTCTTCCTCCACCTCACCCTGGGGCTGGGCTAGGGTAGGTCAAGTCCCCAAGGGAAGCCATTGGAGATGTTCATAGAAATGGGGGCATGTCTTAGTTGGGGAGTGGGGGGAGTATGGAGAGGATGTGGATTCTGGGCAAAACCTTGACTACTTCCAAAGTACTAACAATTCAAGGTCAGGCCTGGGTCTGAGGGCTCTTATTAAATGGGAACCCATGTTTTGTTTTTGTTTTTGTTTTTTCTAAAGGCACCCCGGCACCCCATCCTCCCTTCAAACAAATGGGACCCAAAATCATTTGGGGACAAAGGGATGAAGGTCTCAGTCCCAGGCTGCTTCATGCTGAGAAGGGGCGTAGAGCTGTCTGCCTAAGGGGTCCATTATTCGAGGAGTGGGTGCTATGGTGTTCAGGCTGTGGATGGTAATCAGCCTGAGCTGTCAATGCACTGTGTCTAAAAGATACAAATCCAGCAAAGAGATTAAACAAACAAGAGCCAAAAGAGATTGGAGAAAAATGACCAGAAGTAGAGTGGGCATGGGCTAGCATAACCCATTACTCAGACTAATAAACTGTCCTTCACTAACATAACTGTATTGCCTTACACAAGGGAGGTTTCTGACTTGAAACTCACAACTCAATAGTAGACATACATTCTTGTTTCACAAAGCTTGCCTATCCTCCAATCCTTATTCATTTTGGAAATACTTCAGAAATTGAATCTTTTACATACACACTTAGTTACAGATATTAACTTTTGCTTAGTTCATTGAATAGCTACATTAATTTGGCAATATTCCAATGAAAAACTTTGTAGGCTATTTTCTTTTCTCATGAGAATCATTAACTTGGTCATGAAACGGTGGTCACTGAAACCTGCTTGCTCTTTTCTACAATAAGGGGTGTCAAGGTAGCAGTTCTTATGCAGGCCTGGTTTCTTTTCCAAGTCCCCTGGCTCAGATGTTCACTCAGCAGCCCGACAGGGACTCACAGAAACATGATTGAATACCAAAGGTACATAGAAACAGTTCAGTTTTTTCTAGCCACACAGGGGTTACATAAAGAGTTACAAAATTGCATCAAAAATCCAAACTTTTGATCTTATTACTAAACATGCTCAAGGTTTAAGTTTCCATAATAAAGAAATCGTTTTTTTGAAAGCCAATCTTATACACCTATATAGTTCTTAGAAGAACCAATCTGATGCTGTTGCTTTCCTCAGAATTTTGGGATCAAGTGATATCAACTATCTTCTTATCTGCTTTTCATATTTCCAATCAAACCTGTTATCCAGATTATTCAGCTTTCCTTTGCATTTGTTAACCACAAAACAAAATGGTCCAAATCTTTTACTGACTATTAGCTGTGATTGTTGAAACTTGCTATAGAAGGGATAGGCAGGGACATACGACATTCCAAATATGACAGGATAAAACATCCTTGGCTCCGTTTAGATTCAGGTAAAGTCACAGATATCCATCCATGCAGTCTCGATACCACCTTATAGCTAGACTCAGGAATAGGTGGGAAACATCCCTTTTCAAAGGAATTTCATTGGTATGGCCAAAGGAATCCCATTCTAGGTGAGGCTAAGATTGTTCCTTCGGCTTTTACCAGATATAGACTTCCAGCAGTATTTAACAGCATAGGGTCACACTCCCTCTGAGTAGCTCATGGCTTCTCTCTGGATACTGATTTATGCCGGCAACTATACCCACATCCAAACTTCAAACAAAATTTAGTTGTGGTCCCAAATGCATTTTACCTCAAACAACAAGTTTCACTAATCACAGCTTAGAGCCAACTTCAGCTGCAATAAACAATAAAAAATTTATCAGGCTTCACAAATGTAAATAATTCCATTTACTATTATTCCCTTCTCTTGTGGAATGTCCTTGCCTAATAGAGATGGTTTCTACGGGCTTTGGCAATTTTACAACATAAGGAATAACTGAGAAGGACCTTTGGGAGGGGCTGGTGATGATGCCCCTGCTTTTTCAATTTTTTTGTGCCTGCAGGACTGTTCAGAATAACATTTTTATCATTCTCCTTCTATTTACATACAGTGCCAATTAACAGCTTTTGGTTTTAACATTAAAACAGTTGCCCAAATAACTTTGTTAACATTCTTAGAAGTTGAGCATACGATTTTCCAAAGCACAATACTCTAAAACATTACAAAAGAAACTGCTTTTCTTACAACACAGATGATACAAGGTTCAAACTTTGAAATAAAAACCAATTAATTACCAATCTGATGACCTTAAAATTTCACATGAAGTTACACAGAAATAAAGTTTTCTTGTTGTTACATAACCCATTAACTTATCACTAGAAATCAAATTCATTCTGGAATCTCACATAGATGGTGAATGTGGTGATCCATAAACTTTCAGATGAACATAATTAGACAATTGGGCTCACCCAGTGTAGTGGCTTTTTTCTTCTCTCCCCACATTGCAGAGCCTGGTGGTGAATCCAGGAAAAGGAGAGGTTCATCTGTGTTCCTGAATGTGTTGGTTTCAGGGTGCCCAGTAGGGGGCCCAGGGCTGTTGCAAGGTGGCCCCCGATATAGCTATTTCTCTTCCTCCCCCCTTCTCTTTTCCCAAGGTGGGGGAGGGTACTTTTCAAAACTGACCAGAATGAATTCAATTGCTTTACAGCTGCATACCCACACAGAAAACTTTTCTCTTTTAGGTGAGGCAGGAAATCTGCCTCTTTACGTCTCACTGTATTCAAAACCCTGGCCAGACGTTTCCAATGCAGAGAGAGGCTTTTAACCAATTGGACTTCTAAAAAGCAACATATTAAACATTTCCCCTAATTTTCTTTTCCATTAGAAGTCTTTTGTCCTGACAGAGGATAGAATCTCCTGACTTTGACTTCAACTGTGGGGGACATTAACAGGTAGGGGATTAGGAGGACCAAGAAACTCATTGTAACTGGCAGAGAGAAGGCTTAGTAGGTGGGTCTTCTGGATTTGCAGGTAGGACCTTCCACTTCTCAGGTGTGTGTGAGGGGTCAGCCAACTTGAAGTGGGCCCGATGTATCCACTCCTTTTGCCCATCTACCTTGACTGTGGTGGGAGTAGTAAGAATAACCTGGAATGGTCCCAGCCACCTTGGAGCCAAGGAGTCAGATGACGACTTCAACTGGCTGTGAGGGCAGGTCCTCTCAGGTTCATTTTTACTATGAGCCTCTTTTAACTCTAAGGCTTCATTGAGTTCCTGGAGTAATTTATAACAATGGCGACTGCGGACAAGGAGGGTGAAATATTCTCCTTCTATTAGCTCTTTTATTTTATACTGTTAATTTTTAACTTTCTCTTTTTTCCCAATCTTTTGATGAAGGGGGGAGGGGAAAAGGAACATCCACTTCTAAACCACAGTCTTGAGCTGCTTTCTGGAAAGCAGAAAAATGATCCAGCCCTGTCTCATCCTACAAAAACATGTTCCCACACAAAACACAAGACAAAGACACAGACAAAAGACAGAAGAGTGGACAACACAGATCTGAAAAAAATTTCCCTTTGACCAAACACAAGACACAGACAAAAACAGACCCAATTAGAGATCCCAAACAAACTTAAACAGAGGTCCAAGAGAGAGAGAAAGAGAGAAAAGTCTTATAGGGTTGATCTCTCTCCGAGATCTGATCTCTCTCTGAGATCTGTACTGGCACCTGGGAATAAAGAAAAAAGAGGGAGAGAAAGAGAAAGAAAGAGAGAGAGAGAGAGAGAGAGAGAGAGAGAGAGAGAAAGAGAGAGAGAGAGCTGCTCAGAAACAGAGGTCCCTTGGACCTACCAGGGGTTGCACTCGGCGTCCCGAGTGATTGACCACAGTAGTGGCAGTTTCCGCTGCGTCCAGCCTGCCCCCTACCCTATTATCAAACAGAGTACTTACCTGAAATGGAGGCCTCAAAAGAACAGAGAGAGAGAGCTGTGCAGAGGGGAGACTGACAGAGCGAAGCCTTAGCAGGAGCTGCTCCATTCCCAATTTACTGAGGCAGGTCTTTAGCCTTCCTGAGAGAATTTAGAGTTTTTCACGGCTGTGGCCACTCCAGGTCAGTGAATGATCTGAGGCAGAGAAAAAAAAAAAACTTCTCAGTGGCCATTCCCCTCTAGCTCATTCCTGCCAACCCAGCCTCCACAGTCCAGTGAATGGTCACTTGAGACGCCCAAAGGCCATCTCGCTGGGGCCTCCAAATGAAATGACATGAATTGACGAGTCTTAACAAAGTGACCACAAAGTCCGAATTAAAAGTTTTAAGGAGCTTTAATTTACCAGCTGGGGCTACTCCATGCCAATTAAAGGGGGAGCAGCCCCGGGTTCGGGAGTGAAGAATCTTTTATACATTCTTTGGTTTACATATCTAACTAATACAATTTGGTTCCTAAGCAAGTTACCATATAGATGCAAGCAAGCAGTCACTAAGGCAAAGGGGGGTTGTAGGGTAAGCAGAGGGGCACAGGGCATGATGACTGAGCAAGATAAATTACCCTAGGCCGGCTTCCCAAGTCATAAGGTTTTACTTGGCTGGTTTCTAATTCCATAAAGTATTACTTAACTGTTTCCTGACCATAACAATTTCTGAAGACTGATAATTCAGATGATCAAGAATCTAGAATTATCAAAATTTGATATGTTTATTAACCAGTGTAATAGGAAATTGAAATAAAAACTATAAAGAATTAATTAATTGTAAGCACTGCTTTGTACAACTTAAACATAAGAGGAAGCTCTGAAATTCCATGGACACTGAATTGGCCATGGGGCCTGTTGTTAGAATGGACATCTAATCCAATGTGAAGCCATATCCCCTTTACAATATGACAAATAGCCATTGAACCTCTTTTAAAAAAACATCCTATAATCCTTCAGAAGGTACTCTATCCCACTATTAGACACTTGGATTTCTATGAAAGTCCTCTTCACCTTGAGAAAACTTGAGGTACAGTCCAGTTCTGGCTCTGGTTTGGTTTGTGCCACTTCTCAGTTTCCTCGTCTGCAATATGGAAATAAAAATACTAGAGGTAACAGAATTGTTGGAAGAATCAAGTGTGATCATTCACATAAAGCACTATTTAAGTGTGAGTTATTGAAGAGAAAAATAAATGTGAGATGTTATTATTATTCTTCCACCAAAACCTTTCTCTGATAACTCATTATGATGCTGGGTTTTCAAAGGCACACAGGAAAAGAAGATCTGAGAAATGTAGCCAAAAGACAAAGGTTTTAAGTCCAGAATTATGTATAGGTTGACTGAAGACCAGGCTGGCTAATGCCAGAGGGGCTCATGGGGAGACAATTGCCAGACAATGTGATAAATGTTTTGAACTACAGAAGTTCATGAAGACCATGTTCTAAGAACATAGGGATGAGCTGATCTGCCTCAGTAGAAGGATAAAATGAATAGGAAATAACAGATCCTTTATGCATTAAAGTTTCTTTATCTTTAAAAAAAATAAAGCTCTGTCTTCCATCCCTCCCATCTAATTGCCTACGGTGTATGTATTTGTTTTGAATAATGGATAAAGTGGCCAAAACAGAGTTGACTTCATGTTTACTGGAAGATCTTGCTCAGAGTTCTCCGGAGAGCACCTTTCACCTCATGGTTCCTTAGGCTATAGATGATAGGGTTCAGCATAGGGGTAACCACTGTATAGAAGACTGCCACCTGACGATCCCGGTCCAAGGTATAGCTACTGACTGGTTGGAAGTAGAGTCGGATAACAGTCCCATAGAATAATGTCACCACCACAATGTGAGAGCCACATGTGGAGACAGCCTTGCGTAAGCCTGCAGTTGAACGTAGACCAAGCACAGTGACAAAAATGCACACATAGGAGATTAGAATAAAGACAAATGGAGAGAGGGTTGCTGTGACTCCTTCTGTTAGAATCACTAGCTCATTGATAAAAGGGCGTGAGCAGGAGAGTTGCATTAGGGGAGGGAGATCACAGAAGAAATGCAAGATGTGGTTGCTGCAAAAATGAAGTCTTGAGACAAGGATGGTATGTAAAAGAGAATTCAAGAACATGAGAAGCCAAAACACCAAGACTGTACAAATACAAAATTTTTGGGTCATGATGGCCCCATAACGCAAAGGATTACAAATAGCCACATAACGGTCATAGGCCATAGCTGCCAATAGGTAACCTTCCATGTTACCCACAGCTACAAAGAAGAAGACCTGAGTCATACACTGAGTAAAAGAGATAGTCTTGCTCCTGGAGAAGGTGTGAATCAGCAACTGGGGAACAGTGATGGTGGTGAAGCAGATGTCAATGGTGGAGAGTTGACTCAACAGGAAGTACATGGGAGTCTTGAGCTTGGGATCTATCCAGGTTACAGTAATAATCAGGGAATTCCCTACTATGTTAATTAGGTACATGCTGAAGATGACCCCAAAGATGATTGGCTGTATGTCCAGCTGGCTAGTCAAACCCAAGAGAATAAATTCAGTCACTAAAGTGTAATTATGGGCCTCCATCAGAAATAAGGACATTGACATTTGCCTGAAGGAAGAGGAAAGAGGTAAAATGACATATGAGACCTTGAGAGCATAATGAGACACAAAACTTTGCTTTATATATATCTTAAGACCCAGCAGAGGTGACTGTAAGACCTTTGAAAATTGATCTCTTTGGTCTTTATATATAGTCAACAATGATGAAGACTTGGGGCCAAATACAAATCTCAGGGAAAACACTGACACCACAATACTATAGGATCATGAAGCATTGCCTCAAAAGTAGAAGGGTAATGCCTCTGAGGCAGAAGCAGATATGGTAGTATGCAGGGTACTCTTGGAATCTGAAAACATAGGTTTACAACATGAGTGTCACCTCTTGCCTGTGTGAAAAAAATTAAATTTTTTTTAATAAAATAAAATTAGCTCTTCAGTTTTCTAATTTGTAAAATTAAGATATTGAACTAAATGATTTCTAAATCTCTTTCCTGCTGTAAATCCTATGATTCCATCTCTGAAAGAAAACAGAGTACTGTGAAAAGAGCACTGAACTTGCAATCTGAAGACTAGAGGTCAATCTTGGCTCATTGTTTTCCTAATTGTAAAGCCACAAACAAGTAACTTCACTTCTATTAGGCTTACATTCCTCATCTCTATAATGAGGTGAACAATCATCTACTTACCCTAGAGGATAATCATAAGGGAAAACTCTGTTGATTTTAAAGTGTTATATTAATGCAAGTTCTATCTAAATGTTCTGTTCCTGGCTCTGAAACCTACTAGCTATTTTTCCCTGGGCAAATCACATGATTTCTCTGATACTTGTTTGCCTCATCTATGAAATGGGAGATATAATCATTTCACTATCTTCATCCCAACAATGGGGTGGGGAAACGTTAAAGTGCTAGCAAAAAGTTAGTTAGTATTATCTATATGTCTCCTCATTTTTAGCCATTAATCACAATGTTCTTCAGCTATGGGGCGCAAATGCTATTATTACTGCAGTAGAGATGTTTGAGTGGGAGTAGAGGATGCCACAAGGAAGAAAAGACAAGAATTCTGTTTTGTTCTACTTAGATTGTTCACCTAGAGGCCCATCTCTTCCACATATTTTGACACTTGAAGTTAAAGGGTGTCTGTCCCAGGGCCTAAGGCTGCCTGAAATGATTGCTTTCTCTAATTAGAGTCCATGGTCAATCACAGTGCTTCAATCACAGTCACGAGGCTCATAAAATCCCTGAGCTAAAAGGGACTTCAGAAATCATCTAGCCTGACACCAACCTAAGCAAACATCTGATTTACAAGAGTTTTAAGAAACAATAATTAGGTGCTATGTGGAGTTCTTCAGTGAATGGGAAACCCACTTCCCACTAAAGTAGATCACAAACTTTGGGGTAGTTGTGCTTTCTTACACTGAGTTAAAATGTGATTGCCTTAAATTTCTACCCATTGGTCCTAATTCTGCCTTCTGGGATCAAGCAGAATAAATTTACACCCTCATATCAAATTGAAGACATTGATCATATTTGCCTGAAGTCTTCTCTTTTTCCAAGCTGAGTTTTCCTTCAAAATAATGTGGTTGGCAATCCCCTCAGCATCCCCAAATTCTCCTATGACAAACTCCAACTTATTGATGGCCATGTTCAAATATGGTGCTCAAACTGAAGATAGCCATCAAGATGTGGTCTAATCAGGACAGGGGACAAAAGGACTGCACCTGGAGGGGGCAGGGATTTTATATTAATACATCTTAGGGTCATTTAAGCTATACCTCAGAGTGGATGCTAAGGAATCAATGCCTCTGGTTTATTTCTTCTTTCAGACCCTCATCTCATACTGAACATATTTTTCACTCCCTGAAACATCCCCACAAGCACCTCTACCTTGCCCAGTTTCCTTCCCTTGATCTAATTCCCCAGTCACAAAGCTTCTGCAAAACTCTATTGCCCAGTGCTCACACACTCATCTTTTTATAGAGACAACTGTGACATAAGAAACAGCATGACACAGGAGATAGAGAGCTTTTCTCCAAGCCAAGAAAACCTGGGTTAAAGCTCTACCTCTGACACATACTGGCTGCATATAAGTCACTTAAACTTGCAGTACTCCAGGCAACTCTCTAACTCCTTAAGTTGCAGAAAAGGTGCCAACTTGCATTAGTAGAGGGAATTTATCCATTACAGAATTCCCTGTATTAATGAAATCAAAGGTCTAGTCCCTATTCCTATCCCTTAATTATAATATAACATAGTAATTATTATATTAATATTCTATTGATTAATATTTAATATATTATATCACATATGGATACAATATGTAATAACATAAAATTAGTGTTATGTAATATATTTTGTTGATATTATGTTAATATAATTATATAAAGAACATTGTATTTGGAATTGGATAGCCTGGGTTCAAATTCTAGTTCCACATTGCTTACTAGGTTATGTGACTTTTGGAAAGTCATTTCTTCTATGGCTTCCTGAGAAGTAAAATGGAGCTAATAATCCTTGTCCTCTCACCTTTCACAGAATTGTTGAAAGGCATCAAAATGATAATATACAGATGGTCCCAAAAGTGTTAGTGCATTTTTGAGCTATTAAAGCTTTAATTTGAGTTGTTAAAGCTCAAAACTGCACTAAGACTTTTGGGACAGCCTGTGAAGTTGGTACGTATGTATGTACATATGTATGTATAGTATATATAATAGCTCAAAATTGCCACACTCCATACAGTAAAACATTCTGTCAATAGTGAACATATATACCTACTCTACAAATGCATATCTCCCATTAGTGTGATTTGATTCCCTTTCCCTTAATTTACTGTTCTGCTTCTGCCTCAATTCTTTAGCCTTATTTCTCCACTTAGCTCTGCCCACAGAGATATTCCATACAGCATAAGTAATTTCTTTTTTATACATACACTCAATTATCAGTAAATTTATAGCCTATAAATATTTCATTGAGATGTAACTCAACATTCCAACAATCCCACTTTTACTAGCAAATCATCATGGTTTATCTAAAGAGTCATTGAGATATAAAGGATCTCAAAGACCATTCATTCTAAATCATACCTGAAAGAACATCCCTTCTCCAGGATCTGTGATGAGTGTTCATCCAACCTTTTCTTGAAGAACTCTTATGATGATTAACCTACTGCCTTCTGAGGTAAGATTGGACAAGCCCCACCCTCTATTACCTTTACGTGAGCATAACATGAATAAGGGATAGAATGTGATTTTCATGGATATCTTCTCCTCTCCCTTGGCATCCTGTATCTGGCCCCACCCATCATCCAAGATTCTCATTTCCTAGTTCTCTAATCCTCCAAATCATACCAGCTTTCTCTTGTTCCCTACCACTGGATGTAACTTTTCTCAGTAGTATTTCACATACCCAGGAATATATTAATCTGGTGGTGTTTGGATTCAGACCACTGTTCCATAATCTCTTATTTGAGATACTAAGAGACCCTGTGGAAAAGATCATGATTTTCCTCCCTTGGTGTCAACTCAGAGATGGACACAAAATATACCCCTCTTTACTCCACCCACCCATAATTAAAACATATTTATAATTCAAACCAGAAATGGAACTAGGTATGATGTGCATTAAGAATAACTGAGGTAATTTTGGGGTGGTTGACCCGTTGAAAAGAAAGCACGGAAGCAGTTTGAAGTGGGAGAGAGAATGTAAAAATTATTGAAAAGGACCTTGAAGCCCATCTTGTCCAAACCATTCTGTTTATAGATAAAGATATTGATTCTCAGAGAAGCTAAGTGAATTGCCAAAAAGAAAAAGTGCTTGCCACCAGTGATAAGTAGTGGTACCAGGATCTGATCTAAGATCTTATGACTCAAAATACAATGGGATTTTCCCCCATTAAACAATGAAGTGAAAGACAAAGCTATATAGGAATGAATAGATTTGTTCTGCATGACTCTAGAGGAGAGAAACAGGAGAAACAGGGAAGAACCATTGGGCATGCATGTGGGGGTCGAGATTGTCCAGTGAAACAAATTTTAGTACAAAATAAGGAAGATATTAGAACTATTCAGCAATAGAATGTGTTGCAACTGTATAAAAGTCCCTTACCCTGGTCAATGCAGAACTATAAACAGTTTCTTGTTGCTGTCAAAAGTCCTTTTCCATGAATAGAGCACCAACCCTGGGGTCAGGAGGACCTGAATTCAAATCTGGATTCAGACACTTGACATTTACTAGCTGTGTGACCTTGGGCAAGTCACTTAATCACAATTACCTTGCCTTTCTCCCTCCAAAAAAAAAAGTCCCTTTCCAACTGTTAAAATTTCTCACTACTATAAATTCACCAAAGTTCACGTTGAAAGTATTTCAGTTTTTAGCCAGTAACACATTTGGGAGATATTAGGTCCAGATATTTATTGATTACAGTGTGTAGCTCTGTCCTTTATTGAAAGAAGTTTGAAAGAAGAATAGAATGTATACGCAAAGAACTCTATAGGCAAACACCCAAATAAATATGAGCATATATAAGCAGGCACACAAGAGAAAGGGGAACAGAAATGTCAATTAGGCTGGAGCTGTATCACTGTATCATATTAAAGATGATTTTTCCAAATGTAATGTTAGATGAGGAAGAGAAAAAGATGGACCATTCCTGAAACCCTTGTTGTCACTGCACAAATCTTAAATAAGAAACTTTTATCACTTTGAGGTTTACTTTGAACAGGATCCATGATACTAGATACTTACAGATAGATCATATTGTCCAACCTCACTTTCCAGGCAGGATCATCCTCTTAAATAGAATGTTTTCTTGGGTGGAGGGAGTAGATAGAGTAGGAGTTTGGATTCTGCAAAACTGGGGGGAAACCCACTGTACTCAGGAGATCTTACTTCTATTCCTGGAGGAGCCACTAACTAGTTTTTAATCTTGGATGTCACTTTAGATAACTTAGTCTCAATTTCCTCATAAGGATAACAGGAGGTAGGACAGAGGTTGAAATTTAAATGGGGTTGAGTCTCCCTTCCAGTTCTGAAAAAATCTATGATCTGTGTCCAAAAATTAAATAATCTTAAGTCTCTTCTAACTAACTTTCCAATACAAGCTTTCTACATTCTAACATTTATTTTCTAATGTTTCTTGCCCATCTGGCACCCTATATGCTATATTCTAGTACTGTCAGTTCTAAGTCACCTTCTTACTTTGCCATACTGATTTTTTTTAATATTCTAATATTCTGTCTTCTAAAGTTCCTTTCATATGTGTGTTATAATATATTGTGCTGTGTCAAACATTCCTCTCATTTCTAACATTTTGATTTTCATAGGGCACTCCCTCTTTCCCGCATCCTAGCATCTTAAAGATTCAGGTTATGCTATTTCCCTCAGACTTATACATAATCAATCCTTTGATTCCTACATGTAGAGCAGGCAGAAAAATAGTAAGAAGAAGAAGATAGGCAGAAAAGCATACTGAAATTCTTCTCACAAACCCTGCTTCTCACCATTTTAAAATAAGGAAGTGACTCCAATATCTTTACCCTTATCCAGTCTAGATCCTGCTTATTGATGCCAAATTCCACAACACAGCACAGAAAATTCTCCCTATGGAGAAGAGAGGAAGAATAAACTATTACTCATTACTTCAGGCCCCCACAGAGCCCAGGCCTGGGCTCTGGACATTTCTTCCCCATTCCCTTTTGCAGCTACAAGGGCTCTGGTCTCACTCCTACTCTGATTTCCCATCTAGTAATATCAACTCCCATCTCTATTGATCTTCTCCTGGGACATATGAGATTTTTAACAATTCCCTTGGAGAATTTTTCTCAGAATCTGGTGAGGAAAATTATCCTTTGAGATATAAAAAAAATCTCTCTAACTCCCATCCACCATCATCAAACTTAAGGGGGAAAATGGGAATTGTAGGTAACTTAGTTCCCTTAGAAACATATTTGCCTCCCCTTATCCATAGGGACAAAGTAGAGAGTAAAAAGGGAGAGAGAACCATGAACAAGAATTTCTAACTCTTTCTTTGACCACCTGATGAAAATGCAATTACAATTAATTCATCTTTCTTAAACACATTTCATCACATCTTCCCTTGATGCTGGTAGTGTAAATATTATCTATATTTTATAAATGAGGGAATGGGTTCTTAATCTTAATGATATTAATGATCTTAAATCAATTTTAAAAGTTTACTCAACTCATACATAGCAAAACTGACACTTAAACTAAGTTCTCTTAGTTCCAAGTCCAATGCTTTTACCACTATATGATATGGGGATCAGAGTGGACATTACATTCACACAAAATATCACTCAGCCATCAGAACACAAGAGTGCCCATTAATTTTGAACCTTACTCCCTTTCCATAAGGAAGATTAGAGATATCATGATGGATTCCACCAAGGATTCCAGAAAGACATATGTCTCCTGCCCAACTAAGATGTGGTTTTCAGAGGATATATTAGGGGAGAAGTAAAAATTATTCATGTTATGCTCTTAAATGCTTTGACCAAACTCAGGGAGGATACTAAGGACTTACAGACTGGAACAATAAGAAACAAATACTGGTTCCTTTCACAATGCCGATCCCAAGGAAAAATAAATAAATAAATGAATAGGCTGTGATCATAGTGAAGAAATGTGTTGTTCTGTCATTTCAGTCATGTCCATTCATTGTGATCCCATTTTGGAGACTTCTTGGCAAAGATACCGGAGTGGTTTGCCATTATCCAGTTCATTTTACAGATGAGGAACTGAGGCAAACAGAGATAAGTTACTTGCCAACAATCACACAGCTAGTAAACATCTGAAGTCAGATTTGAACTCATGAAGATGAGGTTTTCCTGATTCTAAACCCAGTGCTCTAGCCTCTGCACCATGTAGCTGACCATGAAGTGAATAGATATTCCCTGGATATCACTGGATGCCAGTACTCCTCTGATCTTTCATCATAGTATGAAGATAATGTTGGATTAACAAAGCCTGTACTAGTAGAACATAAGCACTGACAGGATCTATAAAACTGAAAAGCATTCAAGGATGGGAAAAGTTGTGGACTGTATGCCTATTGACTGAGACTTGGCCAAGTTGAGTGCAGAGTGTAGCAATGCCAGAAAGGTGGTCACGAGTTGATGATTTTTTTTTCAGTCACAACAACTCATGAAACTTTCTACAAAGAAATGAATAGCTATGATCTGTGCTATTGGAAGGAATAACTACACTGCATGAATCACAGTTCCTTCAAAGTATTGAAGTATAATTGTTTATGTGCTGCATGTAGGGGTATTGTTAAATATATATATATGTGTGTGTGTGTGTATACACATATAAACTAGTCAAAGAAAAATGTGATTTAGAAAATGCAGTTTCAGAGACTCTTGGAGTTGAACAAAATTTCAGAGGGCATCTTGTGAAGCTCTTACATGAATCAGAAATTCCATCCTGAAAATCTCTAACAAGTGACCATTCAGCTTCAAGAATATTTCCAGAGGCAGGGAATTCAATGTTTAGATAACATGGATTCGAGGGAAGTTTTCCCTTCTATTGAGTTAAGAATCTGCTTCAATCTTGTCAGCACCATGGCCAGAGACAGCAGCAAAGCAGATTGCTGATGAGCTGAATTAGCACAACACCAAGGAATACCAAGCCAATGACAGCAATGTATCGCCATTATGGGAATGAAGGAGCAATAGTAGTGGGAGATTCAAAAAAAAGAAGATGTTTAAGTCAATAATACTAAATGAAAAGTTATTTTGGATCGACTAAACATTGGTATTTTGAGATGGAGATCAATTCTGTGAAGGGCACGGCAACAGTAAAAATTCCTGGGAGTTTTCCATGACTTAGGTATTTTACTTTGTTTATCTCACAACACACCAATCCTCAAGAAGGTGGTCAGGGGAGGTATGTATGGATGTGTGTGTATGTGCATGTGCATGTGCATGTGTCTGTTTTTTCCAAACTCACATGTATTTTCTGTACTGCAGCCCTCTTCCCACATTGGATAAGTATCAGCTTTTGTTGAGTCTGATAAGAATGCTCCTGAGACAACCTAAAGGCATCACTGATAACATAATTGTCTGAAGTTCTACCCTCAACAGCTTTAGGGTCGTTTCGAGAGACCAGATAACTTGGAGCCATTGATCCTAGTTTTACCCTCCCCCCAGGCTCAAAAGAATAGCAAAATGAAGAATAAAGAAATCCATAGAAAATATAAAATCTCATAAAAGGAATTTCATAAAAGCCAACCATTAGCTTTTTAAATCTTGTTTTTAAAACTTGAAAAAAATAATATACTTTCCCCAGGTACATGAGAATTCATTTTATTTCCTTAATAATCAGATTACTCCCATCAAGTTCATAGTTTTTGTAAGTAGAGCAGAAAGACCTGTAGAAGTGATAATGGATTGAGGCTTAATGGTAAAAGTGTGTAAAGTGGTAAAACTGTAAAAGTCACAACCAACAAAGTTGCTTACCTCCTGAAGAATATTACACACACACACACACACACACACACACACACACACACACACGCACGCACGCACACACGAGTTCTAAGACTACTGAAGAAGGGTGATAGGTAAAGAGAGGGGGACCTAGATTCAGCATGTCAAAGCTTTGGTCTCCTCCCTTAGTGAAGACTCTTCTTCATTATATAGACACTATCAATGGAAGGAATCGATTCCATCTCTCATCTCAGAGATCTCCAGTGGGAAGGATCACTGGGGCAATCAGTATAACTTTTCCCACTTACTGCATAGGATGGTGGAAATGGATTGACAAAAGAAAAGGGAGTATAAGCGCCAGTCCGAATTTTAAAAGAAACAGTAGGAAACACTAGGAAATCAGGAAACAGACTGCCAAAAGTCCTAGGGGAGAGGGGTAATTTAGATTTCTTTACCATTAACTTACTGGTAATAGACAATATCAGACTTGAGTGATCAAAGAGTAGATAGGTCCTAACAGAGCCTGAGGAGAACTTTTGCATAGAGGATAAGATGATGGAAACTAGGCAAAATTGCAGAAAATCTCAAATAGTCTAGAACCATTCTGATTGTGGGCATGCCTAAAATACCTAGCGAGCTTCTAAGAGCCAAGAATTATGTTTTCCCTGCAAATTTAATTCTGAAAGAGTCATAACATTTTTCGGAGCAGAAACAACCCTATGTTAAACTGAAATGACAATATCCAACTGAGAACAAGGATAAGCAGAATTGTATTGGCTCCTGATGGAGGATCAAGAAGAAGCCAAGTAGGGAGGAAACATGGAGGCAGAGCAAACCCAGACTTTGCTCCTTCAATATGTTACTAGAAAACCTGGACTGCATGGATTCTTGAAAAGATGGCTAAAAATATGGTTGGTGAGTGTGATGATGAGCTCTAGTCCCCTGAGTTCTTTCACCTTGTGGAAAGTGATGGAAATCACCCAGCAAAATGCTTTGGGTTAAAATGAGGACAGAGGCCTACTTCTTCTTTTGTTAATTTGGGTATTTTATATCTTTAGAAATAATGTTCTATTTCCTTTAGATTCATGCAACAAGCATTCTGAAGTTTACAAGCAGTATCAGAATTTTTTTATTTTGGAAAGTGTCTACAGTGGCTATTTAGTCTAACTCCTCTCCCAAAAGGAATAGCCCCTGCAACATACCCACCAAGTGATCATCTAAGCTCAACCTGAAGACTGCCAAAGAAGCCCATTCCACTTTTGGTTATATCAAGTGTTAGAGGAAATTTTTCCTCACATCAATTCTAAATTTTGTTCTTTGCAATTTCCACCTGTGGCTACTAGTTTTGTCTTTGATAATCAAACAGAAGTAGCTTAATATCTCTTCTACCTAACAGTTGTCATCAAATAACTGAAGACAACTATAATGTCCTCTTTGAGTTTTCTCTTCTCAAGTCCTAGTTCCTTCATCCACTCCTCTGTGACATAAATTAAAATCCATTCAGTACCTTGGATGTTCTTCTGTTTTGAACTTCTCACTGCCTTTAGGCTATAGTTCTCTTTTTCTAGCTCTGTAATTTCTTACTTATCTTTCTGCTGAATATATTCTGCTTAATTTATAGTCCTAAAATCTCCCACCATAATTGACTTTTAAATATTTTTTGTTATAAAAGTATAAGGCTGGGAAGTGGCGGCAGAGGCAGTGGCTGCGGTTGCGAATTCCTTTTTCTTTGAGTGGGCCAGAATCTCTTCTAAGGACTCCTGCTGAAGACTGCCAGGGACAGGAACTGCCGGGGGCTGGAGCTACTGGGAGCAAGCTGCCTGGATGCTGAGCAGTTGTGTGCATGAGAAGAGGAAGATCTTTGCCTGAGGTGTGGCACATTGGAGCCACGACGCTTCAGGAGAGTGGATCTGTGGCAGCTGTGGCAGTATCCAGAATTATCAAGCCATAAGAAAAAAGGACTAAGGTCGATGGAACTCGGCTAAAAATGAGGGAAGAAAAGCAGGTCTGGCCAAACTGCCTCCAGGGCAAAGAAGCGGGAAGCAGAGGTTCTGCACCCGCCTCCACATTGCCGCTTCAGAGCTCCCAGCCTGCAGACTGCAGGGGGGCCAAGCAACCGTTCAGAGGCCAAGTGCTCTTGCATTGAGTGGCCTGGATCTGGATCGTGCTCTTGGGTGGTGGTCCTGGGGTTTGTTTTTTTTCAGTGAGCTGGAGCTGAGGAGGGACCCAGCGAAAGTATAAGGCTTACTTTATTATTTACTTCACTTTATTGCAAAATAATTAGGGTCATACATATTTAAATGCGGTATTTGTTATCTGAATAGAGAATTTTAGCATAATATCACTTTCTTGTTGTCTCCATAAAATATTTTGGGGTTTATATAGAATCACTGAATTGGAATGAATTTCAGAAGTTATTGAGTCCAACCATGTCTAAAAAGATTTTCTTATCTTAACAAGTATCATCCAGCTTTATTTTTAACATATTTAATGAAGGAGAACTCACTAATTCCTTAGGCAAATATATCCATATTCAGGAAGTTTTTCCTTAGCCCCATGACTAAATTTTCCTCCTTCCAAATTCTATCTATTGCCTCAAGTCTTCTCTCTGTCACTGACACAGGGACTGAAAAAGGAAAGTAGTATTTATACCTTTTATTCATTCTTTTAAACTTTCATTTTAAAAGTAGCTTGAAATTAATTTTTTTCATTAACATGTGTGTGTTACACAATAGGTTGGTTAGAAACAAATTCTTCTATTTTCCAGAGGCAAAAGTGAGGTTTAGAATATATAGAGAATTTTCTTTTGGGAATATGTAGAAGGTTCCTATTGATTCAGTGAGATCACGAAGATATATATTAGAGGAATATGGGAATATCAGAAGCACTATATGGTTCTTACTATCATCTATGACAGAGTTGTATTGCCACAGCAAGGAGAAAAAATTTAAATTGTCTTTAAACATTAGTCACTGAGGTCAGAAGTAAATCATCTTCATTGACATTTCTATATATTACTAATGAAGCTCTACAAGAGTTAGAAAGAGAAATTCCATTATTTGGGGAATGGTTGAACAAGTTGTGGTATATAAATATAATGGAATACTATTTTGCTATAAGAAATGATGAGCAGGCAGACTTCAGAAAAACCTGGAAAGACTTCTATGAACTGATGCTGAGTGAAATGAGCAGAACCAGAACATTGTACACAGTAAAAACCACATAGTGGGATGACTGACTTTGATAGACTTAGTTCTTCTCAGCAATTCAAGGATCTAAGACAACTCTAAAAGACTCATGATGGGAAATGCCATCCATATCCAGAGAAAGAACTTTGAAGTCTGAATGTGGATGGAAGCAGACTACTTGCTCTCCTTTTCTTTTCTTTTGTTTCTTCTTTCTCATGGTTTCTCACATTAGTTCTAATTCTTCTTTACAACATGACTATTGTGAAAATATGTTTAATATGAATTCGTAAGTAGAGCTTATTTCAGATTACATACCATCTTGGGGAAGAAGGAGGAGGAGTGGGAGAAAAAATGAAGATCAAAATCTTATGGAAGTGAATGTTGAAAACTAAAATTAAATAAATAAAATTTTTAAAAAAGAAGTAAACAAACTTTTGCTTTATTTTTTAAAGTACACTAAAATAGGACAGTTTAGTGGATTTGTTGATTACCCAAGTGAAGAGGTCAGTTTTAATGGTGGCAGGGATTAATAGGTAATAATAGGAAAGAATGCTTTCTGATCCAGAGGTTTCTCTGGAAAATGCCTTGAACCCCATGAAACTGAAGACTATAAAACAGGGTAACAAGCGTAGTCATGATTAAGAATAAGAAAAGGTTGTAAAAGTGCCTTAAACTCACCCTATTGCTAACCCCACCCCCACCTCATACTATGTCCAGGGTAGAGTCTTCTAGAATGGGACAGTTAGAGAGTGGGTTGCTTTTTAACATTAAAGAACTTCAACAGTTGCAAAAAAATATTTTTAACATGTCAGTGAAAGCTTAGAACAATGATTTAGGGGAAAGTGGTCTAACAGGAGTGATTAAGAATGTGTTAGCTGCAGTATTTTTTAAATTGGTAGAACTTAAGGATTAATACCTTTTTTAAAAATCAGTAGAATCAGTTGGAGACCCAATGTGGGGAATGTCTTTTAGTCCTTCCTAGGTGGAGAAAATGGGAAATTCTGCATACTTGACCCCATAAAGATGAATTCCATTCATGGTCATTTTTCGTAATGAAGTACAGTGAAGTTAGAGGCCAAATTGGGTGGGGTTTAGATGGACATGGTTACACATGCCTGTAATTGTTACTACTGGAAAAGACTGAAACTAGTAGATTGTTTGAGCTCAGGAGCTCTGAGCTTCAGTAGGGTTAAAACCAATTGGATGTCTGCACTGCCTGACATTAATATACTAATTCCCAAGGACTTGGAGGCCATCAGACTTTCTAAGGAGGGGTGAACCAGGCCAGAAAAACAGAACACATTAAAGCTTCTGTACTAATCAGTCAGTGTTAATAAACATTTATTAAGCACCTACTGTGTGCCAGGTCCTCTGCTAATACTATGAATACAAAGATAGAAATTAATAATCTAATTGGAAGAGATAATACATAAAAAGAAGCTGAAAACTAGGGGCAGAGGGGAGGAGGAGGGAAAAGATGTCTGTTATGGGGAAAATGATGAAGTTCTGCAGCCAAATGGGAAATTATGAGATAGCTCCTCCTGGGCCCTTTCATTAAATAGAGGATTTGGGAGGAGTCCTTCCTGTTACCTTCCACCCTCTCAAGTCAAAAGGAAGGGAAAGGCCCAAAGGTCAGAGAATATGGAGGAGATATACTGAGAATATTGAGTTTCAAAATTGATGTGATCTTCCAGGAAGATAAGTTTTTGGATACTCGTCCAAAGTGAAGTCCAGGTGAACAGTCACATGAGAAATGATGAAGTAGCTAGGTTTAGTTTGGATTTTGCATTTTGGTATTCCCTTTGCTCAGCATAGGACATAGCACATAGCATACCTAGTGAATTTCTCATCTGTTGCTTCAAGAAGCTGTAGCAGATGTAGTAGCCACAGTGGCCAGCAAAACTTTCTTAGCAGATGGGCTGAAGCAAGGTAAAGAGTAACCAGTAAGTCTCTAACCCATTAGTGAATTAGAGGGATGTCTACCCCAAGCATGTGAAGATTTCCCCTGGCAGAATAGATAGATGAGAAAAATTTGTTCCAAGGCAGCTGAAGCAGCCACTGTGGAGCACTTACAGGTTGGTCAGATATTGAAGATACCGAAGTCAGACACTTCACTTGGGCCATCACCGGTCACCTTGACTTTGTCTTGCCATTGGACTTCAATGACTCTGGAAGAGAGGGTGAACCTGATGACTTTTGCAACTTCCCCTCACTTGAATCCAATTAACATATAAATCAAGACACCCTGTGATATCACTGATCCTCTTCAACAACAAAGCATGAATGACAACAACCACCTAATCAATACTTGTAGATTGATAAAAGTGGATATAAACATCCAAACTATGGCATGGGGTTGACTATATACACTCTTTACTGAAAACATTTATCCTAAAGATAGGATTAAAATGCAAAGAAAGTCCTCTAGGAGGCAGTTCCTCACGATCATTATTGTTGCCACCACCCAAAGGACTTTTCCATTTTAGACTGACTTTGGGACCCCAGTTTTGTTCTTTACTCCTTAGTGTGTTCTCTCCTGTCCTATATCAAACCTGTTCTGTTTTCTCTCCACTTACATCAGTGAAATCATGGAGATGTTGAATGTTCAGGCTATTTGATGGCCCTTTTTCTGTGCATTGTTTCCACCAACAAAACATCATCACCATCCTAAAGATCCCCTCAGTCACAGAAAAACTCAGAAACTTTCTCATCTATGGCTCCCACCTCACTATGATGACCTTGTTTTGTGGGAGCATCATCTATATCTACTTCCAGCCTCTGTCCAGATACACAGTCAAGGTCAAGGCAGTGATGGTCATCTATACTGAGACCATCTCTATGCTTCATCCTTTTATGTACAGTCTGAGGAATAATGACATGAAGCAGGATCTGTGAAGGCTTCTAGGCAAGATAAAGTCATAGATCTCATTAGAATATCCCTTCCATTCTTAGAGAATCCTTTGTTTCCTCTCAAACCTGATATTTTCTGAATCTTACTGTTCAAAGTTAAATGCCAAAGACTGACACTCTCAGTGCACGAATGCCTTGAGTAAACATGCTCATTGAACATGCTAAGTCTCAAATACTGCAGGCGTACCAGAGTGTTTGTAATCCCATGTCAGATGGTCGTTATTTGTTAGCCCTGGTGGAGTCATTTTTTGTCAATAACTTGGTTCCTATTCCCCAATCTTTGTCTCACTCTCTCTTTTCCCTTTTTCCACCAAATCACATCCTTTCCATTCCTTCTAAGCTTTTATAAAAATTATCGTTCCTCTCATCAAATTGAAGCTTCCCTGGGGCAGGGAGAACGTCTCCCTCATAAAACTAAGAATTCCTTCTTGAAGCAACAGATGAGAAATTCACTAGGTATGCTATGTGCTATGTCCTATGCTGAGGCCAAGAGAGGTATCATAATGTGGTGAAAAGAGCAATGAATTGAGATCCAAAGGTCATAAAGTCACAGAATTTTAAGTTGAAGGGACCTTAGAAGTTATCCAATCCAACAATCTAATTTTACAAATACTAAAACTGAGACACATAGGAGTGAATTAACTTGCCCAGGGTCACATAGGAACAAGTGAAAAAGATAGGATTTGAATCTAGGTCTTCTAACTTCAAAGCCATCACTCTATACTTCACTAAAGCTGTGTTTAAATGCTACTTGGGTTACCTAACTACCTGTGTGATCTTAATTTTTCTGGGACTCAGTCACTTCATTTATAAAATGAGAGGGTTGTACTCTATGATCCCAGGTGTTGTGATTCAAATTGATAAGCAGCCTGTGTGCAGGGACCATTGGCTCTCTTCCTCTGTATTTTCCATCAAGACCATTGAACTAGAGACTGTAAACAATAGTTGGTTAATTTAATAGTTATCCCTTCCACATCACAATTTTCCTCGTCATGGTTTCAATATAGGGAGGGTCAGCATAAGGAACTGAATGGGAATTTTGGGGAAGTTTTGTGGAATCTGCTGCCAAGATGCAAAGGCCAGCAGACAAAACAGAAAAAGTCTAGAAACTCATAAACGCATAAAATACATGTATAGTACTGTATATCAACTTTTTTTGCTTTAATACCACAATAGTTCAGATTTCTTCTCTAGTATGAAGGGAAGCTCAAAAAATTTTACATGGATTTTTCAGATCATGGACAATTATTTAACCCCCATGTGGTGGAAGAGATAACTGTACTTGTTGCCCATCAGCTCCTAAGTCTGCTCACTTGAAGACCTTTTTGGTATAGAACCCAAGCCCTCTCCTACCATGAGACTTTTTCTGTTCCTTCTTAACTACATACTTTGTATTAATTTTGTATTTACTTTGCATATGCTTATCTAAGGAAATATTGTATGCCCTTCTCTGGCATAATGTAAGCTCCTTGAGGGCAAGACATGTTTTACTTTTTTTTTCTTTTTTATTCTCAGCACCAAGCTCAATGCCTGGCACATAGTAGGCGCTTGCTAAATGTTTGTTGTCTGATTAATTTCCTCTGTCTCTCAGATTTTCCTCCTAAATCCAGGCCCATCTCTGACTCTTCTTGAGCCTTTTCATTGGTGAATTCCATACCTGTGATGTCCCTATTTTCACCAAATTTTCTAGCCATCCATTCATCTGTCTTAAAGAATAACAGAAGAGCACTTGAGTTTATAGGCAGCTATGAACTGAACCCATACAAGCCCCTTTTCACCAGGCAAACAGAAGGATCTGCAATGTAAGTTTTGGTAGCTTCTACTCATATGGAGATTGTTAACTTTTAAGTCTTTGAATAACTATCATATGGAAGAAAAATTAAATTGCCTCTGCTCATTCTCAAAGGGCCGATCTAGAAGCAATTGGGGGAGAGGAGTCACAGAGAAGTAGATTTAGGTTCAATATAAGTAAAAATTAGTGATTAGAGTTGCTCAAAAGTAGAATGGAATGCCTCCAGAGATAGTGGATTCCCCATCACTGGAGATCTTCACCTGAAGTCTGGCGTGATAACTTCCAGTGATGCTATAGGGAGGATTCTTGCTCAGCTCAGAGTTGGACCAGAAGGCCTTTAAGCTCCCCTCCAACTCAAATTCTGTGAATGAGAGGAAGCCTTTCTTCTACATGGTTCTATCCTGGTGTCCTCTCCCTTTCCCATTCTCTACAGCAAAGCATCATCACATCATTTGCTTAATTAGCTTCTCATAGTACCCCTTCTCATCTCTGCTGGGTAATAATCAATTCAAAAAATATTTATTAAGTCTCTTCTGTGCAGCTTCTTCTTGGCCCTTCTAAGAATCTGGATGGAGCAGTAGTGTCAGGAATCAGGCAGACCTGAGTTCAAATCTAGATTTAGACAATTACTAATTATGGGACTCTGTGGTAGTCATGAAACCTCTACCTGTACCAGTTTCCTCAAGGATAAAATAGGAAAAATACCTCCTATGCTTAATTTAAAGATCAAATGAAATGTTTACAAAGTATTTAGCACAGTGTCTGTCACACAGTAGGTGCTTAATAAATGCTTATTCCTGTCTGCCCTTCCTTTTGATATACTAGTCAGTGTGAATAAAAAACAAATAAAAAAGGAAACCAGTCCTGGTCTCAAGAAGCTTACATTCTATTATAAAATATACAGAGTTTGACCCCAGGAATTTATCATCCATTTCTTAGGCAATGTCCAGTACAAGGACCATAACCTTCCAAGATTTTCACATGGAACACACTGTCCCTTAGGATAACTATGGCCAGGCTCCCTGACAAACCACCAAAAACCCATTAAGTTCAAAATGTGACTGAAACACAGTATGTTTGCAAAGATCAGTGATAAGGAACAATGACAAAAAAGCCCACAATACAACTAACTAAGAAATTCTATTTTGTTTCTCATCAGTTCTAGAATTTCAAGGGATGAAACTTAACAAGGTAGGCACTTTAGTAATTATTGTGAGGGGCAATATATTGGTTTCTTTACCTTTATCTACCTAAGTGGTGCATTTATTTTAGAATCTAAAGAGAGAAGGCAAGAAAGATGATCATGCTGGGTTAGCCCATGGAAACATCCTTTGTGCTTGTCTGCCCCTCCTTCTCCTTAGTATCCATTCTATTCCCCAGGGAGAGGTCTCCAGGAGGTCTTGTATTTATATTATGTAAAGCCCTGTATTTATATTATGTCCTATTTCTGAAGTCAGGTCAAAGGGGAAAAACAGCAAATTGCAGAGAAGCCTATGGGAGGGTGGGTGGAGAGGACTGGGAGGAGAGGAAATGAGAATAGAGTACAGTGTTGAGTTGGGTAGGGAGAAGCCAAACGGAAGGGCAAAAGCCCCGAAGGAAATCTGTGGGGACTTGCCATTTGCCCAAAGACCAAATACCAAATATATAAATGAATACATACACAGATAGGATGAAATCACATTGGGATGTTGTATCTTAGAAAGCATATTAAAAAGCTAGTGAGCTTCTAGAGGAGGACGATGAGGATGGGGAAGGGCCTTAAGGCCATACCATGTGAAAGTCTTGAAGTGAGGATGTAGGAATGTTTAGCCTGGAAAAGAAAAGAGTTAGGGGAGAACATGAAAGCTGTTATTAAATGTTTGAAGGGCTTCACATACAAGACAGATCAGACTTATTCTGTTTGGTTTATAAGACTAAACTAGGAACAAAAGGAAAAGAAGTGGCCAAGAGGCAAATTTAGGTTTGATTAAGAGAAAAGTTACATAACAATTAGAATTGTCCAAAATTGGAATGGACTATTACAGTAGCAGTGGGTTTTCCCCTCACTGGAAGTATTCAGAAAGAAGCCAGATGACTACTTGTAGGATCTGCTAGAGAAGAAGATCCCTGTTCAGGCATGGGTTAGAATAGATGGCCTCTGAAGTCTTGCTGGTGCTGGGGACAAGTGGAAGAGCAAATATTTGGGCAAAAAGATGAAACCTATATGCCCCAGGTCTGGTCCCAGTATTAGCCCTCAGTGCCAGACTGAGCTGGCCATACCCTCCTACTCATTGGCTGCTCTGCCTCTATTGCTGCCCTTCACCATGCTAGCTACCTAAGTGGTGCATTTATTTTAGAATCTAAAAAGAGAAGGCAAGAAAGATGATCATGCTGGGTTAGCCCTTGGAAATATCCTTTGTGCTTGTCAGTCCCTCCCTCTCCTTAGTACCCATTCTCTTCCCCAGGGAGAGGTATCCAGGGGGTCTTCCCTTGGTCTCCAAATCATTTAACTTACCTGGGCCTCAGTATCCTCAGAGATAAGATAAAAGGGTTGAACTAGATGGTGCCAGAGGTCCCTTGAAGCTCTAGATCTAAAATCCTGTGATGAACATAGGATTTCAGAAGTGGTAGGAACTTATATATCACCCAGTCCACCCCTTTAATTTGATAATGATGAAACTGACACCAAAAAAGATGCCAGAAAAATGTCTTCAAATCACCCAGCAAATTAGGGGCAGAGCCAGGTACTAGAACCCAAGTGGACAAGATGAAATAGGGTGAGAAATTCTTGCATTTACATAGTGTTTTAATTTACAAAAAAAATAATTTGCAAACATTATCTGATTTGATCTTCACAGCAACCCTGTGAGGTAAGTAGTTTAAGTGTTATTTTACAGGAGAGAATCTAAATCTTAGAAAAGGGAAGTACTTGGTTAAAGTCACACTAAGAATAGAACCAATGGTTAGAATTCATATGGGCAATATGCACCTAGGGTGACCATTCTATTTCTCAGGATAAGATGGGTCTGTATGATGTAAAACAATGTTATTGAGAAGAGTCTCTCCAGCACTGGGGACTTCGTGGAGGCTTCAGGGAAAAGGAAGAGCAGAGAGACTGGTTCAGTAGGTTCCCAATTAGCCACTTGTTCAGGAGAAGCCAAACTTTCATCCAATGAGTTCGATTAGTTGAGTGACAGAGATCTACCTCCCAAGTGATTCATTAGTGTAAGAGTCAGAGAAATAGGCATCTCTAGAGTGACCTCTCCAGGGGCTTGTTAGCTAGGCCACACTGGGGACCTCACCATGAAAACTTTCTTAATGCCATTTCACACTAGGAGCCAACCAGTTTCCCCAGTGGGCCATCTTTCATCCTGACTCCTTTGTTGGGCTTAGAGACAGAAACATTTCCTCTGAAAGACCAGATGGAAGAGAAGAGTCATTCACTTCTTTTATGGAGACCACAATTCCCCTCCTCACATCCAGTGGCTTATGCTTTGGCTCACCCTCTCTGATCTTCAGTGTAAAGGCTAGGTTCATCCACTCCCTGCCAAAAAAACGTAAAAGATGAGATCATAATGTTTTGGCAAAAGTTATAAACTCAGAGTCAAGAGACCTGGGTTCAATTATTAACTTAGCCAAGTCCTTCCCATCCACTGGACTTCAGTTTCCTCAACTAGAAAACAGAAAGATCAGTTAAATAATCTCTAAGGTCCTGTACATATCTGACAATCTGCATTTCAAGGTCTTTCTTTTTCAAATCTCCTGTGTGCAAGGTTCCCTTCAGTTCTGAGATTATGTAATTCCACAATTTATTGTGTCTCTAGAGCCTAGTCTGAGGCTAAACTTAGAAGCAAGGATTATCTAAGATGAAAGGAACTTCAGAGGTCATTTAGACCAACTTGTAAACCAGGATATCTTTCTATAACCACCCTGAGTAGGAGTATCCAGCCTCTCTTTTGTAGATTTCAGAGATGGTAACTGGTTCCAATTTGGACCAGCTTTAAATGTTAGGAAATTCTTCATTCAATTAAACTCAAGTCTGTCTCTCTCTGTAACTTCTGTTCATGGTTATTCATTCCTACTAAGCTGATAAAAGGTGGCTGGTAAATTCTTGCCATTTTTCCTTGAACCTACCATGCCAGAATTAAGCCTATTGTCCACCACCCTCTTCCCCAGAGATGGACCAGGCTTCAGTGCCTTGGTCTACCCCTTTTCTGGGTAGCAATTGTACAGTGGGAAGAATAATGGTCAAAGGGTCAGAGACGCAAATACTGCCAGGGGGCTCAGGGCAAGCCATTTAACTTCTTTACACCTTAATTTCCTCACCTGTAAAATGAGATTTTTAACTGTACTTCCTATATCGTAAATTGTTGTGATAAAAGTACTCTTAAATTATTATTTATTATTAATCCCTGCTTTGTATCTTCCTAACTACGACAACCTTGCAGACCTCAACTCCCCAACCTAGAAAATGGGGGTGACAATTCTCTGCCCTGTATAGCTCACCCATAAGGTTGTTATAAGGATTAAATGAGATAACATATGTGAAATTGCTTTGAAAACTCTTGTGCATTATTAAAAGTATTTTCAATATTTTACCTGCACATCCTCATACAAGCACACACACACACACACACACACACACACACATTTCATCTTTCTTCTCCAGGAGAAAAACATCTAATTTCTTAACACCAAGGTATTAATGACCTTGAGAAAAATCACCTAACTCTCTTGACCTCAGTTTCCTTATCTGTAAAATAGTACTAACTATACTTATACTACATACCTTATACTACATACAAAGCACTTTGTAAAATGGAAAATGCTATAGAAATATTATTGTTATCATTAAGATTCCTTAAGAAAACCTATAAAGGGAAGAGCTTAGTGAAAAGGCATAAAGACAAAAATCAATGCAGTTAAAAATAAAAAAGGAAACAGGTAAATTGGAAGGGAGATCTTCATAGTTAACTTCTATAATAAAGGTCTCATTTCCATGATATATAAAGAAACTGTAAGAATAAGAATCATTTCCCAACTAACAAATGATCAAAGGATGTTGAACAGGCCACTTTCTAAGGAAGAAATCCAAACTATGAATAGTCATATGAAAAAAATCTACATCACAAATAATTAGAGAAATGCAAATAAAAGAAAGTCTGAGGTCCTACAACAGTCATTAGACGGGTAAAGTTGACCAAAAAAAAATTATAAATGTTGAAGGGATTGTGGAGAAACAGGCTTATTAATACACTATTAGTGGAGCTGTGCAATTGGTCCAGCCATTCAAGAGAGCAATTTGGAATTCCACCCCAAAAGTCATTAAACAATATATACTCCTTAAATTGCCCTTACCAGGCATAAATTGCATGAATAATAATAATAATAAACAACAATAATAATTAAAGCAAAAAGGAAAGGATCACACATATGAAAATATTTATTGCTATACTTCTTTTGTAACATGGAACTAGAAACAAAAAGGTTATTCATTCTTCAATGAGGAAATAGCTAAATCAGTTATGGTATGTGAAAGTAATGGAATAATATCATGTTGTAAGAAAAAATGAAACAGTTTCAGAGAAACCTGGGAAGACTTATATGAATTCTTCCCTCTAAAACCTTAAAAATAAAGACTCAAGTGGAATACTAGAGTGGCAAAAGGTTGAGCTGAGGCATTTTTATAGCCCAACACAACTTAGGGTGGCACTAGGAAAGGTCTGTGACATTGGGGTGGTAGTAGGCTCAGAGCACAATGCAAGCTGCCGCAACATCAGCATCAGGCCTTGAAGGTATTTATAACTGTGATAGTAGCAGCTTTAGGAACTCTCAGCCCACATAAGATAAAGGGGTCAGACAACTGGTCAGAAGGAAATTACAAGGGACCCTTTGCTGGCACTAGGTGCAGGACCTTGTTATAGTGCCTCTAGACACTTCTAGATCACAGTTCCCAGGTGAAAAGGAGCACCAGCACTGGTAGCTATAGGGGTTCATGGGCTCTGCCCACAGTTCCAAGATAGAAAAGAGCGCTTGTGGTCACTCACAAGGGAGCAGGGGCCATGGACTTAGTTCCAAGGAAGAAGGGAGCACTAGTCCTTCTGGCTGTAGGACTGCAGGAAACCTGTTCACAGTTCCAAGGCTAAGAGAAACACTAGCACTTCTGGCTACAAAGGAAGATGGTCCCTTCCTGGGTAAAGACCAGAGCACAGTTCAAGAAAGCAGTGACCACATCTTTCCTTGGACCACTTTAAAAGCACTGAAAACTTACAAAACACCAGAACTAGCTCTGAAAACAGCAACCCAAAAACCCTGGAGCTTGGGACAGTGTCCCCTCTACCCCAGGAGCAAAGCCCAACTTAAACATGAAGTTATAAGTCAAGAGATATGCTGGAAAAAAGAGCAAATAACAACCACCACAAAAGAACCTGAACATAAAAAGCTACCATGGTGACAGGGAAGATCATAACACAAATTCAGAAGAAGACAATGATGTCAAAAAGCAAAGACTTAAAGGAGAAAAAAACACCATGAACTGGACACAAGTCCACCAAGAATTCTTGGAAAAGTTCCAAAAAGTTTTTAAAAATCAAATAAGAAAGGTAGAGGAAAATTGGAAAAATAAATGGGAGTGATGGCAAGAAAATTATGAAAAGAGAGTCACCAGTTTGGTAAAAGAGGCACAAAAAATTCAAGAAAATAATAGCTTAAAAAACAGAATTGGACAAATGGTTAAAAGAGGCACAAAAATCTACAGAAGAGAAGAACACCTTAAAAAGCAAAATTGCCAAATGGAAAGGGAGATACAAAAGTTCACTGAAGAAAAGGACTCCTTAAAAAGTAGAAATGGATCAATGAAAAAGGTAACACAATCTCATTGAAGAAAACAATTTCTTAAATATTACAATTCAGCAAGTGAAATACAAGCAAACAAAGCCAAATGAATGAAAAATAGAAGAAAATGTGAAAAAATCTCATTGGAAAAACAACTGACCTAGAAAATAGGTAAAGGAGAAATAATTTAAGAATATTTGGACTACCTGAAACAACTAAATAAAACAAAACATAACTGGGACATTTGGGTGATACAGTGGATAAAATGGCATGCCTGGAATTTGAAAGACCTGAAGGGTAGCAATCATGAACCTAGACAAAGCAAAAGCAAAAATAGACATAACTGAAAGATATAAGCAGGGAAATTATATTTTGCTAAAAGACACAATAACAATGAAGTAATATCAATACTAAACATATGTGCACCAAATGGCATAGCATCCAAATTCTTAAAGGAAAAGTTAAATGAGTTACAAGAGCAAACAGACTGTAAAACTATACTAGTAGGGAGTGTCAATATTCTCATCTCAGAACTAGATAGATCTAACCACAAAATAAATAAGAAAGAGGCTAAGGAGAAGAACAGAATATTAGAAAAGTTTGATAAGATAGAACAGGGGTGGGGAACCTGTAGCCTCAAGGCCCCATGTGGCCCTCTAGGTCCTCAAGTGCGTCCCTTTGACTGAATCCAAACTTCACAGAACAAGTTCTCTCATTAAAAGGATTTGTTTTGCAAAACTTGGACTTTTTCTTTGTTGCACATGGCACCTTCACAAAAATTAATCATGTGACCAATATTAGAAGGGACGCAGAAAACTGAGAAACAATTTTCACAACCAGTGTCTCTGATAAAGGCCTTATTTCTGAACTATATAGAGAACTCAGTCAAATTTATAAGACTAGAGGTCATTCCCTAATAGATGAATGATCCAAGGAAATGAATAGGAAGTTTTCAGATGAAGAAATTAAAGCTATCTATAGTCATATGAAAAAATACCCTAAATCACTATTGACTAGAGAAATGCAAATCAAAATAACTTTGAGGTACCACATCACACTTATCAGATTGGTTAACACGACAAAACAGGAAAATGATAAATGCTGGAGAAGATGTGGGAAACTTAGAACACTAATGCATTGCTTGTGGAGTTGTGAATTGATCCAACCAATTCTGGAGAACAATTTGGAACTATGCACAAAGGATTATAAAACTGTACATACTCTTTGACTCAGCAATACCAGTTCCAGGACTGTATCCCAAAGAGATCATAAAACCAGGAAAAGGACCCATATGTACAAAGGCATTTATAGCAGCTCTTTTTGTGGTGGCTAAGAATTAGAAATTTAGGGGATGCCCATCAGTTGTGGAATAACTGAACAAGTTATGGTATATGAATGTAATGGAATACTATATTGTTCCATAAGAACTGATAAGTGGGGGTGGAGAGGGCGGAGCCATGATGGCAGAGTAAAAGCAGGGACTTGCTTGAGCTATCCCCCCCCCCCAAACCCCTCCAAATACCTGTAAAAAATGACTAAACCAATTCTAGAACTACAGAACCCACAGAATGACAGAGTGAAACAAATCTCCAGCCTAAGACACCCACAAGGTCAAAAGGAAGGGTCTATCACACTGGGCTGGGAGGTGACCCTAGTCCAGTATGGGCTGCACCAGGACAGACAGGGCCAGAACAGGCCTTAGGTGACTGAATCACTAGCAGCTGGGGCAATTTCCAGACTTCTTAACCCACAAATGCCAAAGACAGCATAGAAGGTCAGTGGGAAAACTGTGGGACCTAGGTAAAAGAGGTCTGGCCCCAGTCCCAGGGCCACAGAGGTGGTGGTGGCAATAGCCACAGCAGCAGCTGCCTCTAGAGCTCTGGGCTCACATACAGTGGAGGATCAAGCAGCTAGTCAGTGGGCATTGCAGGGATCTCTTTGTTGGTGCAGAGACAGGATTCTCTTGCTTTGCCCTGCTTGGATCTGGGCCACAGTCCTGGGTGGCAGTCCTGAGGTGAGGAGGACCACTGATGTGGCGGAGCTAGTGGTGCAGGGGAGAGGGAATCTTCCTCATAGTTCCAAGGCAGAAAAGAGTTCTTGAGGTCACTCACAGACCAGAGACCAGACCAGGAGAGGAGTAAACACCTCTCCTTTGAACATACCACTTTGGAAGAGCTGAAAATTTATATCTCTGAAAACAGCTGTACAAAACTCCTAAAGTCTGGAATAGAAAATCCACACCCACACCCACCTCAATGGAAGCAGAGTTCCACCTTGACAAAGAGTTAGAAAGTCAAGCATCTGACTGATAAGATGAACAAACAGTGTAAAAAAAAACCTCGGAGTATAGAATCTTACTTTGATGACAAAGAAGATGAGAATACAACCAGAATAAGACAACAAAGTCAAAGTTGCTACATCAAAAGCCTCCAAAAAAAATATGAATTGCTTACAGGCCATGGAAGAGCTCAAAAAGGATTTTGAAAATCAAGTAAGAGTAGAGGAAAAATTGGGAAGAGAAATGAGACTGATGCAAGAAAATCATGAAAAAATGAGCCAATAGTTTGATAAAGGACACCCAAAAATTACTGAAGAAAATAATATTTTAAAAAATAGACTAGCTCAAATGGCAAAAGAGATCCAAAAAGCAAATGAGAAGAATGTCTTAAAAAGTCAAATTGGCCAAATGGAAAAGGAGGTCCAAAAGCTCACAGAAGAAAATAATTCCTTCAAAATTAAAACAGAGCAAATGGAAGCTAATGACTTTATGAGAAATCAAGAAATTATAAAACAGAAGCAAAAGAATGAAAAAATAGAAGACAATGTAATATATCTCATTGGAAAAACCACTGACATGGAAAATAGATCAGAAGAGAAAATTTAAAAATTATTGGACTACCTGAAAACCATGATCAAAAAAAGAGCCTAGACATCATCTTTCAAGAAATTATCAAGGTGGCTAGGTGGCACTAGCCCTGGAGTCAAGGGGACCTGAGTTCAAATCCAGCCTCAGACAACTTAACAGTTACTAACTGTGTGACCTCGGGCAAGTCACTTTAACCCCAATTGCCCTGCCTTCCCCTCTCCAAAAAGCAAAAAAGAAAAAGAAAGAAATTATCAAAGAAAACTGCCCTGATATACTAGAACCAGAGGGTAAAATAGAAATGGAAAGAATCCACTGATCACCTCTTGAAAAAGATCCCAAAAGAAAAACTCCTAGCAATAGTGTAGTCAAATTCCAGAGTTCCCAGTCAAAGAGAAAATATTGCAAGCAGTTAGAAAGAAACAATTCAAATATTGTGAAAATACAATCAGGATAACATAAGATCTAGTAGCATCTACATTAAGGAATCAAAGGGCTTGGAATATAATATTCTGGAGGTCAGATGAGCTAGGATTAAAACCAAGTATCACCTACTCAGCAAAATTGAGTATAACACTTCAGGGTAAAAATGGATATTCAATGAAATAGAGGACTTTCAAGTACTCTTGATGAAAAGACCAGAACTGAATAGAAAATTTGACTTTCAAATACAAGAATCAAGAGAAGCATGACAAGGTAAACAGGAAAGAGAAATCATAAGGGACTTATTAAAGTGGAACTGTTTATATTCCCACATGGAAAGATGACATTTGTAACTCATGAGGCCTTTTTCAGTATTAGGGTAGTTGGAGGAGATAGATAGATAGATAGATAGATAGATAGATAGATGGATGGATGGATGGAGGGCACAGGATGAGTTGAATATGAAGGGATGATATCTACAAAAATAAAATTAAGGGGTGAGAGAGGAATATATTGGGAGAAAGAAAAAGGGAGAAACAGAATGGGGTAAACTATCTCACATAAAAGAGATAAGAAATAGGTTTCACAATGAAGGGGAAGAGGGGGGAGGTGAGAGGGAATGAGTGAGCCTTATTCTCATTGGATTTGGTTTAAGGAGAGAATAACATACACACTCAATTGGGTATCTTAACCTACAAGAAAGTAAGGGGGAAAGGGATAAGGGGGAGGGGGAGCTGACAAAAGGGAGGGCAGATTGGGGAAGGAGTTAGTCAGAAGCAAATACTTTTGACAAGGGACAGGGTCAAAGGAGAAAATGGAGTAAGTAGGGGGCAAGATAAGATGGAGGGAAATATAGTCTTTCACAACATATCTATTATGGAAGTGTTTTGCATAATTACATATGTATAACCTATATTGAATTGCTTGCCTTCTCAATGAAGGTGGGTGGGGAGGGAAGAAGGGAGAGAATTTGGAACTCAAAGTTTAAAAACAAATGTTAAAAATTGTTTTTACATGCAATTTGGAAATTAGATATACAGACAATGGAGTATAGAAATCTGTCTTGCCCTACAAGAAAGTAAGGGGAAAAGGGATAAGAGGGGGTGGTGATGGAAGGGAGGCCTGGGGGAAGGGGTAATCAGAATTCATGCCATCTCAGGGTGGGGGGAAGGGGAGAGATTGGGAGAAAATTTGAAACTCAAAATCTTGTGGAAATGAATGTTGAAAACTAAAAATAAATTCATTAACAAAAAAGTGGAAGATGAGGACAATTTTTTAAAAATAAGCAAAAGGACTTTACTGAAGAAAAAAAAGAAATGATGAGCAGATGGACTTCAGAAAAACCTGGAAAAACTTACTTGAACTGATGCTGAGAGAAATGAGCAGAATGAGAAGAACGTTTTACACAGTAACAACAACATTGTTCGTGATTAACTTTGATAGGCTTATCTCTGCTTAGCAATGGAAGGATCTAAGACAACTCCAAATGACTCATTATGGAAAATGCTATCCACATCTAGAAAAAGAATCATGGAGTCTAAACGCAGATCAAAGCATACTATTTGCGCTCTCTCTCTCTCTCTCTCTCTCTCTCTCTCTCTCTCTCTCTCTCTGTCTCTCTGTCTCTCTCTTGTTTCTTCTTTCTTAGGGTTTCTCCCATCGGTTCTAATTCTTTTTTTACAACATGGTTAATGGGAAAATATGTTTTATATGAATTTATATGTAGAGCCTGTATCAGATTGGATGCTGTCTTGGAGTGGGGAGAGGGAAGGGATGTGGAGAAAAATTGGAACTCAAAATCTTATAGAATTGAATGGTGAAAACTAAAAATAAATAAATTTTAAAAAATTAACCATGTTTTAGGGCATTAAAACCTCACAATCAAATGTAGAAAAGCAGAAATATTACATGTATCCTTTTCAAACCATAATGTAATAAAAATTATATTCACTAAAGAATGCGTGACAAAAAATATGTCAGTGAAAGAACTGATGGAAAATGAAAGAAGATTGAAACATAATTTCTTCACTTTATTTTGCTTGGTTTTTTTTTCTTTTTTTGCAACATGGCTAACATGGAAATATGATCTGCATGATTTCACATTTCTTACATTCAGCAAGGGGTAGGAGGGGAGAAAGGAGGAAAAGAATTCAGGAATTTAATTTTTTTTAATGAATTCTAAAAATAAAAAGTGAATTTTTTAAAACATCATTTTATTAGCCTCAGCTGAGGACCAAGAACCTCTTCGGAAATCCAGGGCCAGGAAAGAAGGTATACTGTCAGGGAAGTACAGGTCAGCTGTTCCCTCTGCCCACCCATGGTAACTATCACCAACACACAGTCCCCCAGAAATCCACAATGCAAACACACTAGACTAGACCAGAAGTCCATGAAGAGATACCACTTCCCCCATTTTCTCCAGCAATCCCACCCCCACATCTGAGGCCAATGACCCTGGACCCTGATCTCACGGAAGAGTCCTTCCCTAGGTGAACAAAGTCTTCTCAGTGACTCATTTGGAGAGGACAGAGGAAATCAAATTAGAATCTAGGGGTTCCAGAAAGTCAGGCAATATTCAGAAATGTCTATCAGAAACCAAAGCTCTAGAGGACTAAGAAATCCAACACTCTGGAATGCTACCTAAGAGTGCAGTGCTCCAGAACATTTGGGATAACTAAGAACCCAACACTCTAGAACAGTAGTTCTCAACCTGTGGGTTGCAACCCCTTTGGGGGTCAAACGGCCCTTTCACAGGGGTCGCCTAAGACCATAGGAAAACAAAATTACAGTTATGAAGTAGCAACGAAAATAATTTTATAGTTGAGGGTCACTACAACATAAGGAACTATATTAAAGGGACGCAGCGTTAGGAAGGTTGAGAACCACTGCTCTAGAACATGAAACCAAGAACCCATATTCAAGACCACAAAGCAGGAATCGCATAGAGCATTCTAAAAAATCAATGCTTCTCTCGAAGTTCAGTAGCTGGCCTCAACCTTTACTTGCCTGTTTGGTCTTAGCCAGGCACATGGAATGAGACATAGTGACATCTTTTGACATTGAGACAAACCAGTTTCTTGGCAATGATGAAGCCAATCTTACCACCAAATGTGTTTGGGTTTCTAGTACTCAGGAGAACATATGGGGCTCCCCAACAGCCCCTTGAGGGAAAAGGGAGACCCCATCTCTAGTATGCTCTCCCCAAAGATAGAATTGGGCAGAGATTTCTCTATAAGTAGGCCTGGGTGGAACTCCAAGGCATCAATGTCTCCATACAGCTCCTCCAGCTCTGCTGAATTCTGCTTCTCTCCTCCAAAGGGGGAAGGAGGAAATAGGTCAGATCAGCTTTTCCTCCTACTCTTGAAATAAACAGGTTTATACTCAGGGTAATACTGGGTAGTAACCTTCCCTATTCACCCTTAGAGACAGTGTAGTGTATTGGAAAGAACAGACTTGGGATCAGTCAATTTGGTAGTGTAATAGGTAGTGTCAAACCTGGAGGTAAAGTCCCAAATTCAAATTCTACCTCAGATACATAGTGACTTTAGGAATCTGAGAAAGCCATTTAACCATTCTCGGCCTATTTCCTCATCTGTATAATGAAAATAATCACAGAACTTGCCTCACAGAGTGATCAAATGAAATGATAAGTATAAAGCACTTTGTAAACCTGAAAGCATTATATAAGTGTAAATTATGGTTATTATTATTATTATTATCACCATCACCATCATCATCATCTTAGATCTGTCACTTCTGGGCCATGTAATATTGGGCAGGATACTTAATACAGAAGCAGCATGCCATCATGGCTACAGTTTGGGCTTTGGAGTCAGAAAGCAATGGGTTCAAATCCTGGTTCAGACATTCACTAACTGTGACTCTGGGCAAGTCATGTAGCTTCTCTGTGTCTTAGTTCCCTCATCTATAAAATAAGAGGAGTGGACCCTTCCAGCTTGATTCTATGAACCTGTGATCTGCATGGGAGACTTAGTTTCTTCTTTTGAAAAATAGGGACAACATTAGCCCTTCCTTTAACACAAGAGTATTAGGCAAGGACTGAGACTAAATGCCCAACTGGGTCATGGGATTTTGGGGGAAAACACATCACAGGCAACAGTTAACATGAACAAAGAAATGCTTGCTTTCAGGAAATATTAAAATGAACAATATATAGGAAGTTCTTGCAATCTATCATCTAACAAATGTATCTATAGTTAAAAATTAAATCTCTACAAATGAATTTGATTTTAAAGCTATGACAAAGAGACCTGGAGCTAACCAGCAGCTAAGGAGACAAAAGAGAAAGGAGAAAGAAAGGATGACAAAGACAGTCGAGTCTATGTTTCGTGGTACCCAGTTTGTTCAAGGACCAGCAAAGTTGAATTGGACTCAGAGCCCACACTTCAGTGAGTCCTAGTAGGCTTGCCTGTGGCTCCCATGCTAGACAAATGTAACAGATTACTGATGCTAGTAGTAGCAGTAGTAACAGCAGCAGCAGCAGCAGCAACAACAGCAGTAGTAGTACTAGTAGCAGCAGCAGTAGAAGAATGAAAAGATAAAGAAAAAGCCCTAGCAGTAGTAACAGTAATGTACCACTCCCAAAGTCTTTCTTTTGAGGCTTCATTGTGTTTGAAGGTGACCCTGGAGACTCAACTCCAATTAGGTCATGCATTAAATGACAAAATCAGAGTGTACAAAATACTAACACCATTAAGCATATAAGCTGCTTTGGATTTCCAAGGCCATGACTCCAGGAGAGGCCAAGGGCTAAAAACTAAATATGTCAACATAAGTGAAATGTAACGTGGCTAATTAGCAACCTTTCAAAAAAACTGTTCTACATCCCAAGGAGACTTGAACATTAACCTCCCACATAAGCTTCCAAATTCTGTTCTGGTTATTCTACAATGCTCACTTATGATTCTCTTGTGCTTGTCATGGCTTTCCTTAAAAAGGAATAAGTTATTGCTCCTATTTCCAATTCGTATTAGTACTTTTAGTACCTCTTTTGCTTCCACCCCTCTCTTGGGAGAGGAAACCTGGGTTATAGCCCAAAATATATATGTCCCAGAAGCAGTCAGGGTGACAGTGATGGGTTGCTGAAGATAACAGTGGGGAGCCCATCCTGAGGAGCATCCAGGCTTCTTTAGCAATGAATGTGGCATGCAAGCAGATAGCTATATTACAGAACAGGAAAATCCAGGTACCCTGAGCTTCAATGAGTCCTAGTAGCAGTTGCCTGTAGCTCCCATGCTAGACAAATGTAACAGATTATTGATGCTAGTAGTAGCAGTAGTAGCAGTAGCAGCAACAGCAGCAGCAGCAACAACAGCAGTAGTAGTACTAGTAGCAGCAGCAGTAGAAGAAGAATGAGAAAATAAAGACGAAGTCCTAGTAGTAGTAACAGTAATGTACTCCTCTCAAAGTCTTTCTGTTGAGGCTTCATTGTGTTTGAAGGTGACCCTGGGGGCTCAAAGGCCAAGCCCCTAAGACACAAGTATTTATAGGTCCTACAACTGGAAAAAGTTTTAATTATGTTCCCAGCAATAAGACCACTTATCTGTTGTCCAAAAACCAGCCCATCTAAGTGATCAAAATTTTGCCACACAATCTCAGGAAGATCATTTACTATATACAAAAGGATATCCCACCCAAACAAGAAAGTTTTAATATTATTAGTATTATTACTGTTATAATTCATCCTTATTCTCACAGCTTCTTTCTCCCTCAATCTGTTCCAATGCCCAGCCCACAACATGAGGTCTGTTCCATACCAGGCAAGAAACATGGGATCAGAGGCTGGGGGAAGCCAGTTTGGGTGCCACTTACCCATGAGTTCCTCGAAGGAGGCATAAGGTTTCAAGCCAAACCATTTTCAGTATTCATTGAAAAACGGCATCCTCAGCTTCCATGAGTCCTTAATGGTGTTCACAGTTACAGTTAACAAATGTTGGTTGATGTTCCTGACCCCACCAATCTGGGGAAGAAGAGGCAGAGCTATGTCATAGCCAGAGAGGAGTCATGTGCAAACTTAAAAAAAAAAATCTATGATCTATGATTTTAGTTCATTAAAATTAAGGGTTAGTGAGTAAGGTACCCAATTGTAGCTATTTATTCCTATGTGTAGGAGTGATCCTAAGTTCTAAAACTGGAAGGACCCATAGGGATCTTCTAGCCTGATTTTGGCAGGTAGGTGGCACGGTGGACTGAGTGCTGGGCCTCAAGTAAGGAAGAGCCCTTTTCCTGAGTTCAAATCCAGCCTCAGACACTTACTAGTTATGTGACCTTGGGCAAGTCACTTAACCCTGTTTGCCTCAGTTCCTCATCTGTAAAATGAGCTGGAGAAGGCAATAGCAAAGCAGTATCTTGGCCAACAAAACTCCAAATGGCTTCAGGAAGAGTCAGAAATGACTGACGTGTCTATACGACAAAAACAACAATAGTCTGATCTCCTCCTCTCCTTTCTACCAAGGGGAAACTGAAACCTAGAAAGGTTAAGGAATTTGCCCAGTACCAGCTGAAAATGGTAGCGCTAGGATGTAAAAACCTGAGTCTTCTCATTCTGATTCCATGATCTTTGCCCATGTCACACGGTCTATAAGGAATAAATTCATCAAGTGAAAAATTTCAGTGATTTTTCCCTATTCTTTTTAAAGCAGAGGTGAATGGGAAAGCATCCCCTTTTTTGGTTACCTGTGCCTTTGGAGAACCTTGCTATTGAGAAACCACCAGCTACACCCACCTGTTGGCAGCATATTAACTGCAGGGGAAATAGCCAGGAACCAATAAATGCCACAGGACTAGACTTGAAAAACCAAGCCTTTCAGAAGATCATGGATTTAGATCTGGAAGGGACCTAAAAGGTCATCTAATTCAGTCTTTTCAGTTTTACGGATGAGTAAACTGTCTCAGAGGGAGGTGCCTTGACCAGAATCACACAAGTCATAAGTGGTAAGGCTGGGATGTGGATCCAGGTAAGAGTAATATTAATAATAATGAAAAGTGGTGTTTACATAGCATCTTAAGGTTTGCAAAACCATTTTACAAATATTATCTCATTTGATCTATATGACAACTCTAGGAGGTTAGGTGCTCTTATGATCCAATTTTATGGTGGGGAAACTGAGGCAGACAGAAAATAACTGACTTGCCTAGGCTCATACAACTGGTCAGTGTCTGAGGCCATATCTGAACTCAAGTCTTCCTGATTCCGAGGCCAGCTATCTTTCCACTGCACCACCAAATCCACTACACATTCTACTCTAGTAATGTTGTAATTTGGGGAATTTCGGAGGAAAAATAGTACAATTTATATTTGGACCAATATACTGCTTGGGCAGTAAAGTATACAATATACTTTCACGTATTATCTCTGCTTCTCTCATAGGCTTGTTACAAAGAAAGCAACTGGTAAACCCTAAAGTCATGTAAAATGTGGGCTATTATTACTTCACTTAACCTTCACATTTGTTATTTTTTTCCTTTTTTAGATGAAGAAACTGAGGTTCAGAGAGGGGAAGCCCAAGACTCCAGCCCAGGTTTTAGGATGACAGTATTTAAGAGTTAGAAGGCATTTAAAAGGTCACCTCGACCAAAGGTCTTCCTTTCTAAGACAAGGTTCTGGGCCCCTGAGAGTGACCTGCCCAAGGACACATAAGGAGTAAGCTTAGGATTTGAACTCCTGACCTCTCACTCCAAATCCAGCACCTTTTCTACACTCCTATTATCAGGACATGGCCACATATTTTGGTTTCCTTTCACAGGATTTCATTTTAGGAGTATCTTGTTTATGTGGAGCAATATCATACCATTGTACTACAAACTAATGAGTATTGCTGCTAGTGGCATTGTGATCCCTACAGAGCAATGTTCTCTGTCCTCCTTCCTATGTACCTTTTTTTCTTTTTGCACCAGATCTGTGATTGGATTGGTATAAAGACCTGCTGGTGAGAACATTCCCTCTCTTACTGCAGATCAGCACCTGCTCTGCAACTTACTATTGCTTGGGTTCTGTGAGAGGTTCAGTGCCCTGCCCAGGGTCACATGGTCAGCCGGCTTTAAGTAAGACTTGAACCCAGGTCTACCAGACTCCAAAAGTCAGTTCCTCAGTCACTACCCCAAAGCTCCCTGTCCTGTGGGAACCATAAACCGGGTTCTGAATTTCCTGACTTCTAGGTATTACATCTGCAGCTGGGATCTGCTGCCACCTGGTGGTTGAGCCTGGTAGCACTGGTTAGGGTTTTACATAATCAATAGCTAATCTTCCCACACTTAGTATGTCAACCAACCAACAATGTAGTTATTGTCTGTATAGTGGTTTATGGCTTACAAAGCGCTTCATATGCATTATCTTATTTTAGCTTCACCACAGTTATGTGAGGTAAGTGCTATATATTACTCCCATTTTACAGATGAGGAAGCTAAAGCTGATTGAGATTAAGTGACTTGCCTAGGATCACACAATTAGGAAGAATCTGAGTCAGGATTTGAACTCAGGCCTTCTTGATTCCGAATCCAGAACTTTGCCCACGACACCACCCAGTTTCCACGAACAGGTTTTGGTAGAGTAGTGAATAGATTGTTGGACTCCTCTCACCATTGGAGTGACTTTTAGTGGACCATATAATGTCTCTCAGCCTCAATTTTCCCATCAGCAAAATTAGAGTGATATATAAATAGCACAGAGCTATTGCAATGGTCAAATGAGAAAATATGGGTACCTTAAAATGTTATATGATTGAGAAATATTATTATTATATTACAAGTACAAAAAGTGAGAGCATTCCTATTCCTGAGGTGCTAAATGACTGCTTTCTCAACTATGTTTTAAAAAAGGGAAAAAAAAAATGAAACAGCTGGCACTTGTACCCTGAGCAGTACCTTCTTGTGACAGGGTCAGGATTCAAAGCCAAGTCTTTTGAACCCCCTCCCACTACTTTCTCCATTACTATCTCATTTGGGGTATAGTGGAGTTAGGGCAGGAGAACGGGGATGGGAGGTCAAGGCCATCCTGGGACCTACCTGGCCCGCCCTCTGCCAGGAGAAGGCTTCCACCAGGGCTTCCACACCATAGTCCAAAAGCATGGAGGTGTTGAACACAAACTGCTTGTAGCTGTATGGACCACAAAGGAGTCAGGCATGAGAGGCTGCCAGTGGTAGAGATGGTTAAAATCCAAAGAGATGCGGTTTTGATACTGAAACTGAACTCCAAAAAGCATTTCTGGGTCAAACTTCAACTTCAAAAAGTAACTACTAAGGTGCTGCACATAGTCCTCAACGACGATCTTGATGGTCTCCCCTGGAGGATCAGGATCAGGACAGAAGGGTCAAAGGGAAGTAATGCAACAGGCTATGGCTCCTTCTTCCCTTTCTTGAACTGAGTTAGGTCATGCAAAAGGCAGTGTCCACAGAGGCAGAGCAGTGTCATGCAGAGAGTATCAGATTTGGGGGGTCAGACAACCTGAGCTCACATTCTTGGTCTGTTACTTACTACCTCAGGGACCTTGGATAAATTCTTTGACAGTTGGGACTCAGTGTTTTTTTCTGTAAAATGAGACAGTTGGACAAGGCAATCTTTAAAATCTCAAATACATGATCCTATCTGGGGACTTCAGACCCTCCTGACCCCTCAAATTCCCTAAAAGGATCAAAATCCAGGTTCTTCAAGGATCTCAGACACCATCACGCAAGGGGAAATCACCTGTTAATCTCAGAGAAGGCAAAGCACTTTTTATCTGATAAGGAAGTTGAGATGAAATGATGCCCTCAATCAAAGAATATCTTTTTTGTTTGTTTTTTGTTTTGTTTTTTTGCTTTTTGGAAAGGCAGAGCAATTGGGGTTAAGTGTCTTGCCCTAGGTCACACGACTACTTTTGTGTTTAGTGTCTGAGGCCAGATTTGAACTCAGGTCCTCCTGACTCCAGGACCCGTGCTCTATTCACTGTGCCACATAGCCACCCCCAGAATCAAATAATATCTTAAGGTTAATTTATACCGTATGGGAATTTTTTTCCTTAATTTCATCTGGAAAGAATTATTTCAAATGTCCAACACGTTACTTGACATATTAATGGCAATCAATGCTTCACAAATTTTAACAAAGTTGTGGTTTTATTCTTCTATCATAAAATAAATTAATATAAAACTTATGCTACTAAGTGTGGGTACCAGCCGCTGGGGAGCCTGTGAATGTATAAAGTATTTGTCCCATTTATGCCTTTGTCCTCCTATTTATGATTGTGCCCACCTTCCCTCTGCTCGGTGCGTATCTTGTAACGTATCTAGTTATTTTCATGGTATCTCCCCTTTAGGTTGGGAGCTCCTTGAGGAATTGTGTTTTTGTCTTTCTTTCTGCTCCCCTTGGCACAATGCCTGGCACATAGCTGGCATGTAATAAATGTTTGTGACCAGCTAACTTGTAACTAGAGGTGATGAGAATCTACACGGGTTCGACGCAGCCACCAAGGAAGATTATTAGCTCAATACATGTGCGAATTAGGTAAAAGAGGGAAAGCGAGAACAAAGGGTTTAATTCACTTCCTTAGCTATAGTGAGCCGGACTCCCCTGGGGTAGCCAGGAGGGGCCCTGATCAATTTCCCTGGAGGAACAGGAGCACCCTGGGTCCTGAGCCCTCCACACTATGTCCCCTGGTCTAGCCTCTTAGAGAAAGTCCTGGGGAACACCGGATAGTGGGGAAAAGGAACACGCTTTATATAATAACTAGCATTTATGTAGCATTTTGAGGTTTTTCAAAGCACTTTACAAGTATTTTCCCATTTTATTCTCATAACAATAACCCCCGGAGGTAGGTGCTATTATGATCCCCATTTTGTAGATGAGGAAAGGGGGGCAGACAGAGATTAAGTGACTTGCCCAGGGTCACACAACCAGTAAGTATCTGAGGCCGGTTTGGGGCTCAGGTCTTCCTGACCCCAGATCTAGTGATCTATCCACTGCACCACCTATCTAGAAGGGAGCTCCACACAAAATGTTAGAAAACAGAAGCTAGAATGTCAGCACTAGAGATCTCAGCAAGTGAGACCTCCCTGCTTGCCAAACACCACATGGCTAGTGCTTGGTATGTAGCCGAAACTCAACCTCAAGTCCAGTGCCTTTAGTTTCATTGTGCACCCCAGTACTGTTGCAGGCTCTGGGGACAAGAGCCTATGACATCACCTTGAGGAATCTGGATTTAGGGACAGATCTCCTCCTCACCTATGAGGATGAGTTGGGTCGTCTGAAAGAGCTGCTCATCGTTCCAGGTGGGGTGCTCGGCTTTCAAGACGTCACAGACACGATTGTGTTCCCGAAGCCAGATTGTAGCATACATCATGAGGCCTGGCAGCAGCCCAAACACCTCCTGGCCCACGGCCATCTGGTGAGCTGCAGGCACATTCATGGGGTACCTCATGGATGTTTGAGTTTCATCCACTGATGGTGGATACATCTCCCAATTCACCATCTACAGCAGAATCAGAGGAGTTGATCACCCATGGAATATCACAGCTCATCTCAGGAACAACGCTAACATGTAGCCTTCCAACCCTCTCTGGTGGCAGGGAATTCAACATTTCCTAGGACAACCAGTTCTATTGTTGGACAGTTCTGGTGCTTAAGAGACCTTATGCTGAGTTCAAATCTGTCTCTGTTAACTATTTAAGTTTCTGTCCCACGTGATAGCCTTGCAGAGATCAGAAGTCAAGTGTAATGTAGCCTCTTCACCCACAAGGCTACTCTGCCCCTGAACCCACTCTATCTTATTATTCTGCATACTGGAGTCTCAGAGGCAATGCTTCATGTAGTGTGGAGAGGGGTAGGAGACCAAAGGATCATCAGGCATCTCTACCTCTCAGATGAATGCCTCTCACCCAAGACACACCCAGAGGAAAGGAAGCCTTTTGTGCCCTGGCAGACTGATCCCACCCTCAACCTATACCAAACCTTGGCACCTCCTTCTGGTCATTCCAGGGGAGGAAAGTGCTCAGACTTTACTTCTCAGAATTCCAGGACTACCTGAAACTTGAGCTTCTCATCCTTAAAGAGGCAGAGTTGGTGCTGGCGCTCCAGGTTGTCTCCATAAATGTGGCCAAGGTCCACCTGAGGAGACCACAGAGGAGACTCAATCAACTTGGCCAGGTTTTTTCCTGCCCATAGATTAGGACTTTGGAGGAAGGTGAGCATATAATATAAACACTAAGACTAAGGCAAGGGAGAGAGCAGATGACCCCATGGAGATTCTTCCATCCTGGGGGATCTGATAAAAAGTAAGCTGCCTGAGGGCAGGTATCAGGTATTTTGATCTGAGTTTTGTTCTTGTATCTGCCATGTGTAATGTGCCTGGCACACTACTAAATGCTTGATGCACTAAATACTTGGATGCATGAGACTGCACGTGGGCATGCACACACACACAAAGGCATACATACATACACATACACATACACATACAAGCAAGAACACAGGCATACAGCCATACATATGCACACATGCACATGAATACATGTGAACATGTGCAAATATATGTGGTGTGCACACGTGCACACACAGTACATTCATATAAACACATGCGTACACACGTACATCGAAATAGAATTGGGGGAGGATAAAGTCACTTGTTTGTATTTAAAACCTTTAGACTCTCATCATGACCAAGTCACATTTCTATAAAACTTCAAAGTATACAAAGTACCCTTTCTATGACTGGCTGGGATAAGTCAGCACTTTGTAAGGATTATTAGCCCATTTCACAGATGAAGCAACTCCTCAGACAGATGAAGTGATTTCCCTAGGGTCAGATAGCTTACAGCACAGAATCTGGAGTCAGAGTCTGTTACTTTTCATCTGTGTCACCGTGGACAAGTGACTTGCCCTCTCTAATCCTCAATTTCCTCATCTGTAAAACAAAAAACTAAGAACTCTTCCAACTCTAAATATTATGATGACGTGTCAGAGCCACAACTCAAACACAGGTTGCAGCATCATAGATTTAGACTTGAAAGGAACCTAAAAGCTCACCTAGTCTTAATTACCTTATTTTGTAGACAGGGAAAGTGAGGAGCTTAGGTCACATAGGTAAGAAGGAGAAGAGTCAGGATTCAACCCCAGGATTTCTGACTCCAAATTCCACACTTTTCTCACTACACCACACTGTCTCCCTATCTTCTAGCTCCAAAGATCATGCCCACTCCAAAAGGGACCCTGATGATAAAGTTCACTCCTCTCATTTTCCAACTGAGGAAACCGAGGCCCCCCAAAAAAAGCACTGCTCAAGATGACTAAGTCAGATCCTTCGACCAAAAATGTAGAGCTCTGTATACTAATTACTGCTATCTTTAAAAAGAAATGGAAAAACAGGAAAAGAACCTATTTATACAAAAATATATACAGCAGCTTTTTATGCAGTGGCTAAGAATCAGAAATCGAGACAATGCCCATTAATGGGGGAATGGGTAAATAAGCTGTGGTATATGATAATGACGGAATATTATTGTGCTATAAGAAATGACAAGCAGGCTGAGTTCAGAAAAACCTGGAAAGACTTACATGAACTAATGCAGAATGAAGTAAGCAGAACCAGGAGAACTGTATACATTAACGGCAATATTGTATGATGAAGAACTGTGAATAACTTAGCTATTCTCAACAATAAAATGATCTAAGACAATACCAAAAGACTCATGACAAAGCATGCAATCCATCTCCAGAGAAAGAGCTGATATTGTCTAAATAGAGAATGAAGCATGCTATTTTCCTTCCTTCCTTCTTTCCTTCCTTCCTTCCTTCCTTCCTTTCTTTTTGTCTTCTTTTATAAAATGACTACTGTGAAAATATTTTACATTATTGCACATGTATAACCTATGTCTCAGGAAAGGACAGGGAAGGGAGGAAAGGAGAGAGGGATAGAATGTGGAACTCAAAACTTAAAAAAAAAACCCAAATGTTAAAAATTTAATTGGGGAAAAATAAAATATTATATATTAAAATTATATACACACACACACACACACATACACATATATTAAGGATAGCACTAGAATGAGAGTCAAGGAGGTGAGGACCTAGGAGGGGCTCACCCCATGGCCCAGGGCTTTGGTGAAGCCAGGGCCCATCTTGGTAAATGTCTTGAAGAATTGATGGGTGAAGTGCTGAGCAAAGAAGGCAAACATAACATTGGTCCCAAGAGGGGATGGCACAAACTCTTTCCACATCAAGAAGCGTTGGGCCAACAACTCTGGATCTGGCAGCTTTTTCTTCCCTATGAGGAAAGGAATCAAGGTAGGGCCGGTGAGGAAGCACCCATAAACCAACCAACCAAAGGACACTGCCTGGTCTTCTCTGTTCCCTCAATACCTCTAGGGCTCACCCACACCCCACCCACTCTCAACTCAATTAAGTCAGATTGGGTTAATGAACCAAAAGAAAGGCAAATATCACAAGGCTGGAAAGTTGGGTTTCAATCCTTTCTCTACCCTATGTCAGCTGCGTTACCTTGGGGAAATTACTGAATATCTAGGAGTCTCAGTTTCCTCTGTGATAGGATAATAATTTCCACATTGCCAATTCCATGGGGTATCCTGAGACTCAACTGAAGGAGTCACAGAATCTCAGAGTTGGACAGCTCCTCAGAGGTCCTCTAATCCAAATGGCTCCTGGGCATTCTCTTATGGCATCCTCACATAAGGGATAAGCCCGGTTATACTTATATATTGTCAGTGAAGGGGGAACTCACTACTTCTCAAAGCATAACTCATTTCACTTTTGACTAATTCTGGGTGTTAGGGAGTTTTTCTTTATGCTGAATTGAAATATACCCCTGCTATGGAAACCTCTCTCCTCCTCCCTCCACTTTACCCTTTGCTACTAGTTTTGTGCTTGTGACCAAGAAAAACTCTAATCTCCCTTTCACATGGTATCCCTTCAAACACTTGAAGAACTACATCCTGTGCTTTCTAAATCTTCTCTTTTCCAGCCTAAATATTCCAAGTTTCTTCAAATGATGCTCAGATGTCACAGTGTCACCATTCTATTTGCCCTCCTTGGAAACTCTGCCAGACTGTTGATGTCCCCCTAATAGGCAGGACCCAGAACTCAACAAAGATGGAGTCTGACCAGAGTAGAAGATAGCAAAACAACTACCTTCCTTCAGTCACCACATCTCCATTAATGGTGGTATGGTGGAAAGAACTCTGGATTTGGCGGCAAAGGACCTGAGGCTGAATCAGGTTCGGCTAGTTCTTGGCTGTGTGACCTTAAGGAAGGCGTGTAAGCTCCCTAGGCCTCATTTTCTTCATCTATAAATATGAGTTGGTCTAGAGCATCTCTCAGCTTCTGTCCAGCTCCAAATCCTGTGACCATAATATAACCCTAAGAATGAGGAGACCCCTATCACTCTACACTGGCCCCTGAGTTGTTACTATTATCACCACCACTAAGCCAAGGAGTTACCTTTGACCCCCATGGGGGTGGGACAATCTTCAAGTACAGGGGGTAGTAACTGAGTATAATAACTCAAATTGGAATAGGACTCCCAGCTGATGTAGCCATGTTCCGAGTTGTAGGTAGGTAGGCTGGGAATCTGGTTTGTTCAACCTTTAGGAGGAGAGGGACAGAAGAATCACGTGGGCATAGAGGCCTTCAGGCCACTGACCTCAGTGATTGCCCATAGGAGAGGGAGACAGGACCCTTGTGGTCAGAGGCTGATAGGGAAGACAAACCCTCCCCTCCAGGAAGAATATTGCCCCAGTGTGAAGGGGGGAGGTAGGCGACATAAGATCAAAGGAACTCCAAGGTTCCAACTAGCCGGTAAAGGCTTTATCTGACATCAAACTGCCTCCAATATTCATGTCTGCTGAGCCTTATCAGATGCTGTGAATTCCTCTAACTTAGTGAAGCAGGACATCTTGGTTTGATGTTCCACAGAATAACTGGAACCCAAGATTTAGACCCACCCAAATTTGTAGATCTTTTTGAAACTGCTGTCCCCTGCACCAATATAGTCACTCCAGACCCAGTACCTACCCACTGGCCTCCTTGGGTTAGAGGGAGTGTTTCAGTCAATTGGGGTAGAGAATTCAAGCATTCAGGCTCTATTTTCTGGTAATCTGTGTCTTAAGGTTTCTTCCAGTTTTAACATTATAATTTCTCCAGTTTTAACTTGCTACTTTCTAACATTGTTTGCTCTAAGGTACCTTGCAGATTAAAAACTATGACCTATATCCTAACACTCTATGATCAAAGTTCCTTCCAGTTCCTTTTAGGTATGGGGAATAGATACTCATGGGTTAATCATGGACAGAGATCCCTCCAAAGTGTGATAGGGTTTGGAGCAGATATGTACCTGCAAGCACAAGCTTCATGAAAGCATCTTGTAAGAAGGTAGAGTTGATAAAAGAAGGAAGGGCTGGGGCTCAGGGCTTCCCAGATTCTATTCCATAACTCTGCTGGTGTGGGAGAGGATAGGAGGCAGAAATCTCATCAGACACTCTCTTCCCCAGGCTCTGAGGAATGTGAAGATGCAAGGGGGCAGGAAAGATAGGGAGCCAAAGAAGGAAAGGGACATGAGGTTAGGATGATGAAGGATGGGGGCACATGGAGAAATACTCACAGGTGGTGCAGTTGGGACCATAGTAGCCAGTGGGCATGCAGTCACATTGGTAGTGGTCTAGGCCAAAGCGTACTCAGATACCTTTGTGTTGACATGGGAAGTAGGCAGGGGTTCACTGTGGGGAGACAGAATTGTTGGGAGCCAGCACCTTGTGCTGAGCCCCACTCCCTCTGAGAAAACCAGGCCCTGACCATCCAGTTCCGAAAAACAAACTAACCGCAAGATGTTCCAGCCAGCAGATGTCCTAACCGCAAGATGTTCCAGCGGCGCCCTGTGAGGTCCCTGGAACCAACTTCCTCATGCTTCTACCCCTCCCCTCCCTGCAGAGCTATATAAAAATACGGCTCTGAGTAGAATAAATTAGACCTTGCTTATCACACATTTCGGTCTCCTTCTTTCAGCCCATTCCTTTTCAGGCTGGATCCTCCTCGAACCCCACGTAAACTGGCCCTGCTGGACGGGGCACAGAATACGTAACTGTAAAAAAAAAAAGTATCTCTGAGTACTCCATAAAATAATCCCCAAACACTCACCAGTGACCAATCCCTGGAAGACTCAAAGTGCCCAGGGAGTGTGTCTCCCATGTTCTCTCCCCTAACAAGTGCCACAGTGGCACTCACCCCTTCCTAACACATGTACATAGGATCCTGTCAATTAGAGCTGAGAAGGGATATAAATAGTACCTCATCCACTTACCTCTTTTTATTAATTAAAAATACCAAGTTACATGATTTTCCCAGTGTCACAAAGATAATAAGTAGCAGGGTCCAGTTTCAAACCCAGGTCCTTTGTCTCCAAATCCATTACACCTGATTTCTCCCTGCTCTCCCCCCAATCAGTGTTGGACCTCTCTGAGAGGAACCTGCCAGGGCCCCACCCTCCTTCTTCCCACCTCATAAATCATACTAACACTACCTGCTTCCCACCTACCTCCCCTCCACTCACCATATATTCAGGCATCCAAACTATCTGAAAAGGAACCTAGTGAAACCAATCCTGAGTAAAACCACTGAAGCTTTCCTCTAATTTTTTTGTGACATTGATGTTTTATCTGCCTGACCAGTCTTTTTGTATTTTTCTTTGCAGGATACTTATACCCTTATATATGGGTGTAAGTCATACTTTTATTCATGAATTTATCCAAGGGTTCTGTCATGGGCCCCTATTCTTTTTCTATCCATCTTCTCTTGGTGATCATATAGGCTTCCATGGCAACAACTAGTCTTTATGCAAATGTTTCTCATATCTATATATCCAAACATCTTTTTTCTCTTGAGTAAGTCTAGTTACAGTCGTGCATCTCCACCTCCCTATTGGACAATTCCAGCTTGACATAGACATCTCAAATTCAGCAAGTTGAAGAACAATGTCAGACCCAGTCAAGATGACTGACTACCTGAATGGAGGCAGCCTGATTCCCACGTAATCAATAACACAAAACAGCTAGAAATACCTCACCACAAAACAACAAACGTAGGAGGGGATGTGGGAAAATTGGGATACTAGCGTACTGCTGATTGAGTTGTGAACTGATCCAACAATTCTGGAGAACAATTGGGAACAATGCCCAAAGGCTGTAAAACTGTGCCTACCCTTTTACCCAGAGATACCTCTTCTGGGTCTACATCCCAAAGAAAGCCAAAAAAAAGTGGGGAGAGGACCCATAAGTACAAAAACTTTTATAACAGCTCTTTTGTGGTTGCAGAGAATTGGAAACTGAGGAGAATGTTCATCAAATGGAATAGCCGAAGAAATCATGGTATATGATAGTGATAGAATACTATTGTGCTATAAGAAATGATGAGCAGGGGGTGGCTAGGTGGCACAGTCAATAGAGCACCAGCCCTAGATTCAGGAGGACCTGAGTTCAAATCTGGCCTTGGACACTTAATACTTACTAGCTGTGTAACCTTGGGCAAGTCACTTAACCCCAATTGCCCTGCCTTCTCCCCTTCAAAAAGAAAAAAAACAAGAAAAAGAAGAAAGAACTTACATGAATTGATGCAAACTGAAGTGAACAGAATCAGGAGAAAAGCGTACACAGTAACTGAAATATTGTGGAAGGCGAAGCCAAGACGGCGGCATAGAAGCAACAAGGTTCCACAGCTCCCACATAGCCACCTCAAATACCCATAACATATGACTCTGAACAAATTTTAGGCTCCAAAACTCACAAAAATACAGAAAAACACATCCCCCACTGAAGGCAGCTCAGCAGGAAGGGCTCATCGCAGCATGCTGGGAGATGAAACCAGCCCAGCCTGAAACCACAGCTTGGCCCCAGGGCGGCCAGGACAAGCTGCAGCTGGAGCCTTCAGGAGAGTGGATCAGCAGCAGCTGTAGCAGTTTCCAGAATTATCAAGCCATAAGAAACAAGGACAAAGTGAAAGGTCAGTGGAACTCAGCTAAATCTGGGGGAGGAAAAAAGTCCGGCCCAACTGCCTCCAGGGCAAGGAAGCAGCAGAAGAGGAGGACCCACCTCCACGTGGCTGCTTCAGAGCTCCTGGCCTGCAGACTGCAGGGGGGCCAAGCAATCATTCAGAGGCTAAGTGCTCTTGTGTTGAGCAGCCTGGATCCAGATCGTGGTCTTGGGTGGTGGTCCTGGGGTGCATTTTCAGTGAGCCAAAGCTGGTGGTGGCTGCAAAAACCCCAGTGATTTGGGACAGAGCTTTCCCCTCTGGAAGCAGAGTTCCGCAGAGCTAAAAACTCAAGTAATTCACTGGAAACATGAGCAGGCAAAGGAAACAGAGTAAGAAGAGCAATCCAACTTTAGATTCCTTCCTTGGGGACAAAAAGTATCAAAGCATGAAATGGGAGGAAGACAACACAGAACTACCACACCAAAAGCTTCCAAGAAATATGAAGACTGCCTACAAGCCATAGAGCAGCTTAAGAAAGATTTTGAAAACCAAATAAGAAAAGTGGAGGTAAAATTGGGAAGAGAAATGAGAATGATGCAAGAAAATCAGGAAAAGAGAGTCAACAATTTGACCAAAGAAAATAACACCTTAAAAAATAGATTAACTCAAATGGCAAAAGAGGCCCAAAAAGCCATTGAGGAGAAAAATGCCTTAAAAAGTCGAATTTGCCAGATGGAAAAAGAATCTCAAAAGCTTTCTGAAGAGAATAATTCCTTCAGAATTAGAGTGGAGCAAATGGAAGCAAATGACTTTATGAGAAATCAAGATGCTATTAAACAGACACAAATAAATGAAAAAATAGAAGGCAATGTGAAATATCTCCTTGAAAAAAACACTGACCTGGAAAATAGATCCAGGAGAGACAATTTAAAAATTGTTGGACTACCTAAAAGCCATGATCAAAAAAAAAAAAAACTTAGAAAGCATCCTTCAAGAAATTCTCAAAGAAAATTGCCCTGATATTTTAGAACCAGAGGGCAAAA